>BTPI01000009.1:3000000-3307500 GCA_036584455.1 Tetratostichococcus sp. P1 | reverse complement strand
CTGCCGAGAATCCACAATCAAAAGCCGGTTCCGGGTCCCCAAATACACCACCTCCCGAGGTGTTACAGCCAAACCGAGAGTTGCTAGTGCTAGACCGTTGCAGATAGGCGTAGTGACACCCGCCAACATTAAAGTGGCAACTCGAGTGGTGCCCTCAAATATTTTCTCGGAGCCGGCGAAGATGGGCGAATTCAAGCCGCCTCCGGCGGCCCAAATACCGACCTCCCGAGGTGCCACAGTGCAACTGAGAGACGCTACGCCTAAACCGTCGATAATAGGCATAGTGACACCCCACGGCGTTGGTGTGGCACCTCGGGAGGTGCCCGCAAACATTTTCCGAACACCGACGAAGACGGCGGTTCAAGACCGCTTCCGGCGGCCCAAACACACCACCTCCCGAGGTGCCACAGTGAAACAGTGACTCGGAACGCTTAGAACATTGCAAAAAGGCGAAGTGACATCTGCTAAAATTAAAGTGGCACCTCGGGAGGTGCCCTCAAATATTTCCTCGAAACCAACGAAGATGGGCGATTGCATGCCGCCTCCGGCGGCCCAAATACACCACCTCCCGAGGTGCCACAGTGGAACACAGCGTCGGAACGCCTAGAGCACCCTTGAAAACGATGGTGATACCCCACAGCCATCGTGTGACACCTCGGGAGGTGCCCGCAAACATTTTCCAAAAACTGGCCAAAGTCGATGACTCGACACCAGTCCCGGCACCTTGAACACACCACGTCCCGAGGTGCCAGAGTGAAACCGTGAGTAGCTAGCGTATGATCACCCCAAATTGCTGAAGTAAAACCTCCCAATGTTCCTGTGACACCTCGAGAGGTGCTGACAAATGTTTTCTGAAAATTGGCCAAAGTTGGCGATACAAGCCAGTTGCAGACCCCCGAACTTCCGAGATCCCGAGGTGCCACAGTGAAACAGCGAGTCGCCACGCTCAAATCACCCCGAATAGGCGTAGTGACACCCCACAGCGATTGCGTGGCACCTCGGGAGGTGCCCGCAAACATTTTCCGGAAACTGGTCGAAGTCGGCAATGAGAGCCGCATGCGGCACCTTGAATGACCCACCTCCCGAGGTGCCACAGTGAAACAGTGACTCGCTACGCCTACCTTATCGAGAACAGGCAGAGTGAAACACCACAGCACTCCTATGACACCTCGGGAGGTGCCCGCAAACATTTTCCAAAAACTGGTCGGAATTGACGACCCGACACCGGTTCCAGCACCTTAAATACCCCACCTCCCGAGGTGCCACAGAGACACGGCGAGTCGCTACGCCTAGGGCGTCGGGAATAAGCGTAGTGACACCCCACAAGTGTTTTGTGGCACCTCGAGAGGTGCCCGCAAACTTTTTCGGGAAACCGGCGAGGATCGGCGGCTTCGTGCCGCTTCCGGGGGCTCAAATGCCCGACCTCCGGAGGTGCCACGATAACAACGAGAGTCGCTAGTGCTAGACCACCACGAAAGGTGCTGGAGACACCCCATAGCGAATCCATGACACCTCGGGTGATGCTTGCAAACATTTTCCGAAAACTGACGAAGGCGGCGGTTCAAAACCACTGCCGACGGTTCACATAAGCAATCTCCCGAGGTGCCACAGGAAAGGAGAGAGTCGCTACGCCTAGAGCACCCCGAAAGGTGACTGTAACACCTCACGACGGTCGTATGACACCTCGGGAGGTGCTCGTAAACTTGCACCGGAAACTGGCCGAAGTTGGCGATGAAAGCCGCTTCCTGCGGCCTAAAAATGCGGCCTCCCGAGGTGCCACAGCCTAATCGAGGGTCCCCACGACTAGAGCGTCGGACAAAAGCATAGTGACACCTCATAGCGATCCTATGGCACCTCGGGAGATGCTGATAAGCTTTTGCCGGAGACCGGTGAAGACCGCACCTGAACGCACTTATAGACCCCGAACTTCCGAGATCCCGAGGTGCCACAGTGAAACAGCGAGTCGCCACGCTCAAATCACCCCGAATAGGCGTAGTGACACCCCACAGCGATTGCGTGGCACCTCGGGAGGTGCCCGCAAACATTTTCCGGAAACTGGTCGAAGTCGGCAATGAGAGCCGCATGCGGCACCTTGAATACCCCACCTCCCGAGGTGCCACAGTGAAGCAGCGAGTCGCTACGCCTAAAGCATCCCGAAATAGGGTACTGAAATCCCACAGCCATCGTGTGGCACCTCAAGAGGTGCCCATAGACATCTTCTAAAAATGGCCAAAGTTGATGACTCGACACCGGTCCCGGCACCTCAGATACCTCACCTCCCGAGGTGCCACAGTGAAATAGCGAGTAGCCTGTGTCAGACCACCCCGAAGAGACGTAGTGACACCCCACACCTCTTGCGTGGCACCTCGAGAGGTGTCCGAAAATAATTTCCGAAAACTGGTCGCAGTGTGCACCCGAATGCCGCCTCCGGATTTCCAACTACTCCACCTCCCGAGGTGCCACAGTGAAGCAGCGAGTCGCTACGCCTAGAGCGTCGGAAATAGGCACAGTGACACCTCACAGCGATTGTGTGGCACCTCGAGAGGTGTCCGCAAGCATTTACCGAAAACCGATTGCAATCGATGACCCGACACCGCATCCGGCACCCCAAATATGCCACCTCCTGAGGTGCCACGGTGAAAGTGAGAGTTGCTACGCCTGGTGCATAAGAAACAAGCTTGGTGACACCCCACAGCGATTCTGTGGCACCTCGAGAGGTGCTTGCAAAAAATTCCGAAAACCGGCGAGGATGGCGGTTCAAAACCGCTTGCGGGACCCTCAATAAGCGACTTCCCGAGGTGCCACCGCCAAACAAAGAGTCGCTGCGCCTGGAGCGTCCATCATAGGCAAAGTTGCACCCCAAAACGATTGTGTGGCACTTCGACAGGTGCTTGCAAATATTTTCCGAAAAAGGTCGAAAACGGCGGTTCAAAACCACTTCCGGCAAAAGGGATACCCAACATCCCGAGGTGCCACAGCCAAACCGAGAGTTGGTACGGCCAAGCCAGTCCGAATAGGCGTAGTGACACCCCACAGCGATTGTGTGACACCTCGGCAGGTGCCCGCAAACATTTTCCGAAAACTGTTTGAATTTGACGACCCAACACCGCTTCTGGCGGCTCAAATGCCCGACCTCCCGAGGTGCCACAGTGCAATACCAGGTCGTTAGTGTTAGACCAACACGAAATTTGCTATTGACACCCCACAGCCATTGTGTGACACCTCGAGAGGCGCCCTCGAAAATTTTCCGAAAACTGGCCGAAGTTGGCAATAACAGCCGCTTCCGGACCCCCCAAATGAGCCACCTTCCGAGGTGCCACAGCGAAACAGAGAGTCGCTACGCCTAGAGCGTCGATAATAGGCGTGTTGACACCCCACAAGAGTTCTCTGGCACCTTGGGAAGCGCTCACAAATATTTTCCTAGACACCGGCGAAGACGGCATCGAGAAGTCACTTCCGGCACCCGAGATGCCCGACCTCCCGAGGTGCCACAGCCAAACCGAGAGTTGGTGCGGCCAAACCAATCCAAATAGGCATAGTGACACCCCACAGCACTTCTATGACACTTCGAGAGATGCCCGCGAAGAAATGCTAGAAACCGGCGAAGACGGCGGTGCCCAAACGGTTCCGGGCCCTCAAATATGCAACCTCCCGAGGTGCCACAACGGAACGGCGAATCGCTAGGCCCAAAGCACCCCTAAACCTGATCGTGACAACTCACAGCGATCCCATGACACCTCGAGAGGTGCCCGCAATTGTTTTCCGGAAACCGCCGAAACCCGGCGGGTAAAAGCCGCTTCCGGCCCCCACATACACCACCTCCCGAGGTGCCACAGTGCAACAAAGAGTCGCTACGACCCTGGCGTCGCAATCGGGCATAGTGACACCCCACAGGAGTTCTGTGGCACCTCGAGAGATGCTTGCAAATGTTTTCCGAAAACTGACAAAGACGGCGGGGTAAAAGCCGCTTCCGGCGGCCCAAATACACCACCTCCCGAGGTGCCACAGTGCAACAAAGAGTCGGAACGCCTGAAGCATTGCAAATAGGCGTAGTGGCACCCCACAGCGAGTATGTGGCACCTCGAGAGGCGCCCTCGAAAATTTTCCGAAAACTGGCCGAAGCTGGCAACAACAGCCGCTTCCGGACCCCCCAAATGAGCCACCTTCCGAGGTGCCACAGCGAAACAGAGAGTCGCAACGCCTAGAGCGTCTGGAAAAGGCGTAGTGACACCCCACAGCGATTGCGTGACACCTGGAGAGGTTCCCGCAAACGTTTTCCGGGAACTGGCGAAACCTGTCGGTCAATGCCGCTTTTGAACCCAAGATGATCGACTTCCCGAGGTGCCACAGCCAAACAGAGGGTCGCTACGCCTAGAGCACCCCGAAAGGTGATTGTAAAACCTCGCAGCGATTGTGTGGCACCTCGGGAGGTCCTCGGAATCATTTTCCAAAAACCTGGTCGGAATTGACGACCCGACACCGGTTGTGGCACCTTGATTACCCCACCTCCCGACGTGCCACAACCCAACCGAGAGTCGCTAGTGTTAGAACACCCAAAAGATGCGTAGTGACACCCCACGGCACTCCTATGACACCTCGGGAGGTGCCCGGAATCGTTTTTGCTGGAAACCGGTGAAGACGGCAACAAGAAGTCGTGTCCGGCACCCTCAATAAGCAACCTCCCGAGGTGCCACAGCCAAACCGAGAGTCGCTAGTGCTAGACTTCCCCAAAAAGGCGTAGTGGAACCCCACAGGTGTTCTATGACACCTCGGAAGGTGCCCGCAAATATTTGTTGGCAACAGGAAACCGCTTCCGGCACCCCACATACGCCACCTCCCGAGGTGCCAGAGCCCGACTGAGAGTCGGAAGGCCTAAAGCAACCCAAAATAGGCTATTGACACACCACATGCAATGTGTGGCACCTCGACAGGTGCCCTCAGATATTTCCTCGAAAGCGGCGAAACCCGCACCCGACCGCCGCTTCGGGTCCCCAAATATGCCACCTCCGGAGGTGCCACAGCCAAACAGCGAGTCGCAACGTCTAGAGCATTGCAAATAGGCGTAGTGACACCTAACAACATCAAAGTGGCACCTCGAGAGGTGCCCGCAAACTTTTTCGGGAAACCGGCGAGGATCGGCGGCTTCGTGCCGCTTCCGGGGGCTCAAATGCCCGACCTCCGGAGGTGCCACGATAACAACGAGAGTCGCTAGTGCTAGACCACCACGAAAGGTGCTGGAGACACCCCATAGCGAATCCATGACACCTCGGGTGGTGCTTGCAAACATTTTCCGAAAACTGACGAAGGCGGCGGTTCAAAACCACTGCCGACGGTTCACATAAGCAATCTCCCGAGGTGCCACAGGAAAGGAGAGAGTCGCTACGCCTGGAGCACCCCGAAAAAGTCGTGGTGACACCCGACAGCCATTGTGTGACACCTGGGGAGGTGCCCGCAAACAAATTTCAAAACCTGGCCGAAGTTGATGACCCGCCACCGCGTCCGGCGCCCCAGGTACACCGCCTCTCAAGGTGCCACGGTGAAACGGAGGGTCGCTACGCCTAGGGCGTAGCAAACAGGCACTGTGACTCTCCAGAGCAGATCTATGACACCTCGAGAGGGGCCCGCCAACATTTTCCAAAAACTGGTCGATGTCGGCGATGAAAGCCGCATCCGGCGCCCCACACACACCACCTCCCGAGGTGCCACAGTGAAACAGCGAGTCGTCAGTATTAGACCACCCCAAAAAGTTGTAGTGACACTTCTTAGTTTTCATGTGGCACCTCGAGAGGTGCTGACAAACACTTCTGAAATCTGGCCAAAGACGGTGAGCCAAAACCGCTCCCGAGCCCTCAGATACACCACCTCCCGAGATGCCACAGCCAAATCCAGAGTCGCTACGCCAAGAGCACCCTTGAAAACGACAGTGACACCCCACAGCGAATCTGTGACACCTGCCCGCGATCTTTTTTACCGAAACTGGTGAAATCGGCACCCGAACGCCGCTTCTGGGCCCCCACATATACCACCTCTCGAGGTGCCACAGCCAAAGCGAGAGTCGCTAGGCCTGGAGCACCCAAAACAGTCGTCGTGAACGCTCACGGATGTTTTGTGACACCTCGAGAGGTGCTCAAAATATTTTGCCAGAACTCGCCGATTCCTGGTAATGAGATGCCGCCTGCGGCGGCCCAAAAGAGCGACCTCCTTAGGTGTCGCGGCAAAACCGAGGGTTGCTAGACCTAGAGCAACTCAAGAAGTGATGCTGACACCCCAGAAGAATGGTATGACACCCCGAGAGTTGCTACAACACTTGCGCTCGAAAACGGCAAACCCGGCACCCGGCTAGTGGTGCATGGGGGTTTAAAGTTTTCGGCTATCTGGTGGGGGTGTGACAGGCGATGAGACAAAGACATGTCGTAAGAGGTGTCACTCAACCATGTACTGTGTCTCGTTTTATCGATCCATTTCAAAGCAATTATGCAATGGGAGTATCGGCAAATTGGAATCTGCAAGGGAGGCATTGCTCTGATTGCATTGCAGCGGCGCTTTCCAATAGTGCAATGCCTCCGCGATCAGCGGCACACGCAGCCGTCACGAATCCTCATGGCTGAGCAGCCGGCGGCGGCAGCATGACGGGCGGGATGCTGCATCTGCGCGGGGCCGTGGCCAGCAAGTGTAGCACAAAGATGGAGGACGTGGCCGCCTGGCGGTGCCAGCAGTGAATCTGTCGCCGGTGGTTGTAGCAGCATCGGCGGTGCGGCGGCAACGCGGACAGCTGGCGACAACAGGCGGCGACCATGCATGTGGCGACGGCCTGCGGGTGCACAGAAATGATGTAGGTCAATGACCCTGCAACACTTGATTGCTATTGACAACCCGATGCAACCCTCGGCAATGTGCATCTTCCCGTCTAGCAGCACCTATGAAATCAGCACCTGTCGGGAGCAAAGGTGGCAGGGGCCTCTGCAGGCAGGCTCTGTTGGCGGCCGCTATGCGCCGAGTGCTGGCTGGCTCGGGCACACCCGGCTGAGGCGCCGCACGGCCAGTCCCTGCAAACATGATCACAACGATAGCGGTCAGACGGAGAAGCCCGCAACATCTCACAGCACAGCCTATGCAAACGCCAATGAGACAGGCTCCCATGGCCAACACAGTCGTCGATTTTGCACCGCGGGCCGGTTGAAAACCTCACAGATGACCGCGCGGCCGGCTGCCCACCATAATCCTCTCCTACAGTGCTTGATGTTATGTCCTCTCCTGTCACACACGTCAACAGAGCCCGACAACAAGTCAGCAGCCCCTCACCGTGCATCGGGAACAGCGCTCGCCTGCAAGCGGGCCCTGGAGGGCTGCGGCACCACGACCGCTCAGCTTCAGCCAGCAGCGCCACTGCGGCGCCGCCGGCCGCCCACCGCAAGCCGCTGCACTGCAACCCTGCAAGGTGAGGCGATGAGCATGCTCACAGGCAGGCATCATGCATCAATCACAGCGGCAGATTGCGAGGACCCAGCGGCGGCGCCGCCAGCTGCCCACTGCAAGCCGCTGCAGTTCACTCCTGCATTATGAGGCGCTGAGTATGAGCAAGATCAGGCATTGTGCTGCTGCCCGTACCGGCTGCTGGGCTGCTGCATCTGCTGCTGCAGGGTGGCCCCAGTCGGCGTCGCTGCTCGCGAGGCGTGCTGCTGCTGCTGCTACAGAAGCCGCAGCAGCTGGTCGGTGCCCTGCTGCTGGTGCAAGCAGGAGAGCCACGTTCACGAGTCAGAGGCTGTGCGTGGTCGAGATCGTGTCATGCATTCTGCACACTTGCAACATAACTTCCCCAACCAATCCAGCACAGCGATGATGCTTGCTTGTCCAAGGAGCATCTGACGAGTGATGATCACAGTGCTCACAACATCACGAACACTTGCATGCACCTGGTCTGGCTGAGAGAGGGCCGACGGAAGGCTGCTGGCGCCGATCGCGCCTCGGCCCTGCAGCAGCTGCAGCAACGCATTGCTATGGCCGGGCTGGGGGCCGCCGCCGGCGCCACCGGACCCTGCTGCGGCTGCTGCTGCAGCTAGCCGCGGCCCATGCCGCCCGTGTGCAGGCTGAGCAGCGACTGCGGCATGCCTGCAGCACAAGGAACCACGTCAACTCCTGTCTGTGCTCGGCACTGGGCACTCGACAGGTTGTTGCGCCTGCATGCAGCTGAGGCAGCAAGCCCTGCCTTGTGAAGTGAGTGTTGTCACAGTGAAACACACTGTGTACCCGGAGGTCAGAGGTATGCATGCCAGAGTGACGCATGCTGTGTACCTGGGGAGGTGCGCTGCGCAGCGGACATGCCGCCGCCAAAGCCCTGCAGCTCGGCCAGGGTGCGGGCGCGCCGGGGCATCGCCGGCAGCGAGGGCGGCGGCGGGTCTTGCTGCTGCACCCGGCCGCCGCCAAAAGCCAGCAGGCAGGCCGCCCCATTGAGCGTTGCCCTGCACGGGTGCATTTGGACGCATGTCGGTATGAGGCAGTCACAGATTGCCTGCTGTAACAGATAGATGCAGTGGACATCTTGTTCAATGTCAATTCGGTCTGTCACGACCGACTAAACGACTGATGCAGGATCATGACAGCAACCTGTTGCATCTGGGTCAACTGATCCCGACGCACCTGGCAGAGTGCCTTCAGGCTGAAGCGCTGCTGCTGCTGCGCTTGCTGCTGCAAACCCGGCGGCGCGGCAGAGCCGATGGGCACCCTGGGGCGGCAGCCCGGAGAAGGCATCGGCCAGCCCTGCAGCGCCCGGCCGCCCCAAACCCTACGGCTGCCCTGCCAGCATTGCCGCCAGCGGCGGCGACGGCTGCTGCTGTGGCGGTCCTCCTGGGAGAGCGCCACCAAATGGCAGTGGTGACGGCTGAGCGGGCTGCTGCTGCTGCTGCTGCCGCTGCTGCAGCATGGATGCTGCGCGATTTGCACCTGCAAAAAGGACCCTTTGCCGTTGGCAATCAGGTGCGGCTCACCATGCAGAAGCTGTCAGCATGTCCAAGCGATGTGTTGTGGACAGGAGGGGCACTCAATGCACCACCTCCTCAGCTCCGTCTCACAGAAGCACAACATGCAGCAACGCATGCCTCACAGGCACAGCAGCACAGGGGTGGGGCGACCTGCGAGCAGTTGCTCCAGGCTGGTAGGCGCACAAGCCTGGAAGTCAGAACAGAGGAGGGCCCAACAGCATGATGCGATCTCCTGATGCGAACCCTCTCCCAGCAGGAGGCGAAACAAGCGACAGAATTCCAGAGACGGCGCAAGGGCCACCCAGATCGCCGTTGCAGTGCAGGCAGCGCCGGTATTGCAGCATGCAACAAGTGCCATGCAACAGCTGCGGTTGCGCACCTGGATGACAGCCCGGCCTCGGGCTTCTTTGGCGGCAGCTTCCCCGGCGACTGACAGCTTTCCCGGCGACTGAAAGCGAATCCAGCGGTGTCTCCGAATTCCCCTGGAAGGCGAGAAGCAGTTCCAAATTTCCAGACGGAGGTCGACACGTAAACACAGATGATATTTGCATATGGACGCCCCCGCATCTCCAAGGCGCAGATGGTGAGCGCGTGCAGCAAGGTGCCCAATGTCACCTGCGAAGCGAGGCGCTGATGGTCATCTGACATGAAAACAAAAGCAGTCCACCTCAACACAGTGCACCCACATTCGGTCACAGGGCCTTGGTTGTGTCACAAGTCAAGTCCAGAGGAGCACTGTGGCCCTGCTACGACAGCCTTTGCCAAGTACACATGTGTATGTCATGCCAGGCGTCACAGGGTGTATGTCACCGTCCAAGATCCCGTGTCGGTGGCAAATGGCTGTCATGGTCCTGTCACAGTACTGTCAGAAGGATGTGTCACATCTCATGTTGTGACAGATGCATTCGGCTGTGACGAACCTGATAGGAGGCTGGTGTCCGCAGCACCACTCTAGCATGGCTGTCACAGGCCACGGGCAAACAAGCTGTGTGTACGTATCAGAACCGGCAGGGGTACATCAGGCGCTGATGACAATGCGTTTGATGCGTGCATCGTCATGCACTCACAAGCGCCGATGACATGGCGGGTGCGATGCTGAAGGCCACAGCTGTGCCGCAGAACGAAGTGGTACCAACCTCAAGAGCTGCAGCTTGAAGGTCCCCACTGCAGCTGCTCTTGAGGTGCAGCAGCCCGCCGCCGCCGCTGCCGCTGCTGCCGCCAATACGTCTGCGTGAATGACGGGCGGCGCCGCAGCGGCAACAGCGAGCGCGCACGACCGCAGAATGCGGCTCGCTCTGCGAGCCGCCAGCCTCAAACTGTTGTAAACAGCACATCAGGCCGCACTGAAACGAGGGTGGGATTGCATTTCCGATAACGTCGTGGCATGAGCGACGCAGAAGGAGGGGCAAAAACATGCAGTTTTGCAGCAGCCAGGGTCCTGCTGATTGCACAACATCACAAACCTCACATAAAGTCCAATGGCATACCTCTGCGAGAGAGCACGGCCACATGGAGCACGCTGCGTTGGCGTCCGGATGCGCACGGCGGCGAGACCATCTTCCCGCCGCGTGCCGTGCCGTCCGTCATCCGCTCCTGTTCCGGAGGGCCCAAACACAAGCCTGAGTCGTCAGCAGCATCAGGTGCGATAACGACATGAAGGGTTGCCACACGCTGCCGCTCCCCGACCACTTGTTCTCGTCCATGACCTCCCGCCGCATCACCTGAGACTCAAGACAACACGGAGCCACATCACTTGTGTCCAACAAGCAGAGAAAAAGGACAGAATGCGTGCCCCCAGTCCATGGCCATGCCCTCCTCGTCTGCCATCGCCGGCGGCATGACACGCAGCAGGCAATGAACGGCTTCAGCGGTCTATACCCTGATCAGGGAACATGACGACAAAGCCACTCCTGAAATGCGGCAACAGCGCCATCCGGTGCAGAGCCGACAGCGGCTGTGCTGCTGCCATTCCAGAGGCGCAACAGCGCGTCGCCTGAATGCGGTGTGTGTATCCTTCCTTTGATAGCGCGCGCACCGGCTTGCGAGCAGAGAAGGAGGTGTCGCACTCGCGCTCCAGGCTGGGCGAGATCCCGCCTTCTGCCGCGCCAGGCTCGCCCAGGCCAGCCCCGCAAACCACGGGTGCAGCTTGAACTGCAGCAATCGCACAATCATTTCAAATGTTGTAGAATTGGGCATCCTCACGAGATGGCATGCCTCGTGTGTTGGGCAACACTTGGACGTCTGCAAGAGGCTCCAGGGATGACATCCAAGCGTGGCCCTGCAGCTATGACAGCACAGGCGCAACAGCATCAGCAAAGCATGCAGCTCAAGAAAGGCAGGATGCAGAAATGTCATGGCAAGCACGGTGTGCCCAGGTGCCAATTGCGGACTGGGTACAGCAGCATGATCAGGTCACTGCCAGATGGCCATCTTATCTGAGCCGTAGAGGGCATGTGGAGGCAGAAAGCACCTCGCCGGCGCCGCGTGCGCCCAGCCGTCAGCTGGGGTCCAGGCAAACCAGCCGGTCGAGCAGGTCCTTGCACTCGTCGGGGATATCGTTCGGCCACTCGATGAGACGCCCCAAGATCCGGTCAAACACCTCCTGCGCAGCCGCAGCCAACAATGTTCATGATCTCACTGAGATGGCCAAGCACACAGCATTGCGGGCACTGCCTGCTGAAAGGTCGTGACTTGCAGCTCAGCAGCAGGCAGCAAATTCCTCTGCAAGCACTTCAATTCTGGTGGGTTTGGGTTTGGCTTGACATGCATTCCAAGGGTGCACCTTCCTCCTGCATTGTGTCCTCCAGCTGCTGCCGCTGCTCGCTGCAGAGGCTGGCGCTGACATGCTGTCGTCCCTGACACCAATGGCAGCTGGGCCGCCTCCATCTCCGCCGTCGGCTGCAAAGGGATGAGGGTCTGGGGCGGCATCGAAACCCCTGGCTCGACAGGTGCTGTGCAGCCTGCAGTTGCAGTGCAGCAGGCATCGATGGAGGGTCCAAAGCATTGAAGCCCGAGAACGACCAGCTGCCAAGAACACAAATGTAAAGCCAAGTCCAGCTTGATTCCATTGCAGGCTGCAGCGAAACAGCCAGTCTTGTGCAGATGCTCCGCTCCCAACTGCTACCATTTGTGGTGCTCCTTTCGGGCACCTGGCGCGCCGACAGGACGGAGTCGCAGCGCGGCTCGCCCACCTTCCGGTGCCCATAACAGCGGGGGTGAAGTCAGCGCAGCGGCATCCCGCAATGCCGCCACTCTGCAACAGCTCCTCCAGCGGCGCCTGAAGTCACAAAGGACTGCGATGAGCATTGACGTCGATGGCATACTCACATCAGCAAAAGCGCCATCAGCACGGCTGTAATGTGGCCGTGCTGTGGAAGCCCCTCGCCTAGAGCCGTGAATGCATGCAGTTGGCACTCAGACTGTCGACATTGTCATGCCAGCCAATGCATGCCGCCAGCATCACTGCGATGCCGCCGCATTGCAGCAGCCCCTTCAGCGAATCTGCAGCTGCGACCACATAGATTGATCGCACAACCTTTGAAGGTGGAAGCATGCCCACTTTGCTGCTGGCCGGCATTGCCGCGATTCTGCAGCAGTGCAGCAGCCCCTGTACAGGCGCCCAGCAAAAGATGAAATCGCTCTCAAAGCGATTACATTGTGAGTGTTCGGTTGTGCTGGACAGTGTATCAGTCTACTGTGGTTCAAACACCAGAGCCGCGGGACTGCATGCTTGACATCAGTGGACCAGCATCCAAGCATGTTGAGTGCATACAGACACGCATTGGGAGTCTTGATCATTTAGCCATAAACGGATCATTTACAGCACCTGCCGGACGTCCAGTGTACTCGATGTGGGGACCCACCCGCTCGTATGGATGCTGGGTGTTGTCGGTGCAAGCTGAAGTGTTCCACACGTGCAGCCCGCTCATCTCCAGGTTGGATGCGCAGCAAGGCGGCCCCCGCCAGCACAGACCGCGCCCACGGGCATTGCTTCCTCAAGCTGTGCTTCGTCACCTGCAGGGTCGAGCGGTCTCACAGCCTGTGCTTCCACACACCACCGGAACAGCCACCCTGTGAATCCTGCACCGCGTTGCAGCGGTGCCGCATGGCACACAAGTCAGCAAACCGGAACATGTGCATGTCATGACGTACCTCCATCGTGGCTGTTGCAGCTGCTGCTGTTCCCCTTTTGACCCAGCCGCCCGTAGAGGAACCAGTTACGCAGATTTCAGCGGCGGCACATGCCGCGCCTGCGGCCCGTTGCACTGTGGGATTGCTGGCCGCGGCAGCGTCGTCATATGGTAGAGCCACACAGTGTGATTCGAGCTCTGTCGGATGCTGATGCGATTGACGCCAAGCAACTGCACCAGGCATCGTGCTCGATTGCGCACCTGCAGGTTGCGAAAGTCAGCAAACTCTGTCCGGAAGCCCGCGATCGCAGCGAATATCTGAACCAGACGGTCATGCATGAATTACCGAATGCCGTCTGCCCACAAAGCGCAGCTGCGCGATACCCAGCTCGGCTGTCTGACAGAGCATTGCTGATGTGGCAGCAACCCAAAGGCCAGGTGCAGCGGCCACGCTTTGCATTGCGCAGCGCACCCATCAGCTTGATCGCGCGACAGCGTTGTACTGAACCTTCAGCGAGGTGTCGAAGGGTGTATCGCACCGCTCTCGTTCCTGTGTACTGCTGGTCAGCACCAACTGCAACTGCACGTCTTACCATGTTCGGTTGCGCCGCCGGCTTGGAGCCTCCAGTTGCTGTTCTGTTTGATGCGAGGTGACTGGTACAACCGATGCTCGATCTTGGCATCAGAGCTAGCATCGATAGTTCTGTGCCACCCCTTGCGCAGATGCGCCAGCGCATACATGGTGCAGCCTGCAGTTTCCATGCATACCAGCTCAAGACGCATGCACGTCTTGTCCAGGTATCAAGAACATTCTTCTGCCCGCGCGTTAGCCTTCAGGACCGGCAGGGCGCCATCAACAATGCATGCCCGGCAGCATCACAGCGGTCACATCATCTGCCCAGCCAACGAGATCGAGGCGTCCTGCAGCAGCAGCAGGTCAGCACCTGATGTTGTATTTGCAAGTCTGGCACATGAACCTCGCGGCATCCTGAAGTCACACACTGTCAGCAGGCTCGCCAGCGGCCATGCGGTTATGATTTGCGTTGGTCAGGCAGGCGCAGCAAGGCGGCGGCAGCAACGACGGCAAGAAGCCGGCGGACCGGGGCATCGAGACGCCCATCTTCCTGGTCGCGGCGCTGGGCGGCGCGCTGCTTGGCTGCAGCGTCGGCACCACCTCGCTCGATCGGGCGTGGTGCCGTCGCTCACTTCTGCCAAGCCCTCCGGCACAAATTGTGAGCCTTCTAGTTTGTCTCGTGGGTCCGCTGCTCATGGTCTACCAGAAACCACAGCACTCTGTTCAGCAACACAATCCCATTTGCCTCTTTCGCTGCGCTGCAATCCTTATCTTGGCGACCGCATTCTTTTCACGCTTCTGCAAAGCCCCGCCGCATGCATGGCAGTCTCATGTCTGACCAATATCCCGTACAGGTCTGCAAGCCGCCTCTGGCATTCGCCCCGCCGTCCGTCGCAGCGTCGCCCACACGGCAGCTGCGCCAACCCGCTGGCGGCGAGTGGCTGGCGAGTAGCGCGCAGCTTGCACGTGCGGGGCTGCGCCGCAGCAACAGCGAAGGCAGCGGGCTGGCGGCTGAGGCCGCCTCAGCCAGCGGCGACAATGCCAGCCGCAAGCACAGGCTCTGGGCGGCTGCCAGCAGCGATATTTGCCGCCAAGCGGCAAGAAGCAGCTGAGAGACATCGCCCATCAGCCCAACACATGCTGGAGGGGTTGACCTTGCGTGCTGCCAGGGCGGTGGCTGTCACAGATGCCGCTGCAGCGGCAGCAGGTGCACTGGGAAGGTGTTGTAATTGGCGTTTTGTGATACGCCCTGCCGGCTCACCGCTCTAGCTGCGGGCTGCCATCCCAGATGCCAGAGGTTTGAGCAGCACCGTTTTGACGTCAGCAGTTTTTGTTGCTGGGCCTCGCGGCGTTGTCGGTGACGGTGCGGGCTGAAGCGGCAAGGGCGTTTGAGGGCCGGGGTCTGGCTTGAGCTCTGCCAGCAAGAGGTGTCGGGTATGGTTCTGTTGGCAGCTCGGCTGATCTGAGTCGAATAGCTGTGATCAGGGTCGAGATGACACGGCCATCTCAGGAGCAGCTCCCAAACACCGACTTCCCGCGACCACATGTGGCTAATCCAAGAATGCTATTCACGAATGTCCAGCCTGTCCATGTATCTGCAATGTGAAACACTTCGCGTTCAGTTCCGGACACCAATGCACGGTCATGCTGACTCCTCAGTCGCCTTGTAGCTGCCCAGGCTGCCACCATTGCAAAGCCGCCGCCATGGCCGCCCTTCCCGCTGCGGCAGCCTCCCCTTCTTCTTCACTGCTGCCGTCTGCTTGTCCCCATCGCTGGCAATGGCAGCGCCGCCTGCCTGCTAGCCGCCCCAGCCCGCTGCGCTGCGCACCTTGCCGCGGCCCTGCCGCCTGCATGCATCCGCCCGCAGTCCCCAGATGACTCTGAAATTCCACCTGCTGCTGCCGCCCCATTCCCTATATCTCCTGCCTCATTTTCTGCCCCCGCTCGCCCTGCTGTGCATGCCGCGTCTCCTCGTCAGATGCCTCCGCGGGGTCGCCAAAGCAGCCACAGCCGGGCGTCGTGATCAGCAGCCGCTCGCCGCCCTGCAGCAGTGCATGGAAGATTCTCCAATTGCTCTGCCCAGCACACGAGCGGAGTGCGTGCAGACCTGCTTCTGCCGAGTACGAAAGAGATCAAAGTCGTCAGCAACTGCACTTTCAGCAAAGAGCTGACAGTCGATGGCAAGGGTGTCGCACCTTCAAAGTCGAAGACGGCACTGCCATCCTTGCCGTTCACCGGGAGAGCCGGCTTGATGGGCATGCCGCCGTCCGTGACGTCCTCCGCTGACACCGTGCCCACCTGCGGCAGCAGGCTGTTTGCTTTAGGCACATAAAAGTACAACATCGATGCAAGTTGTGTCCAGCTGCTGATATCTAAGGTGCCTTCAATTGCACTGCGGCAGCCGCTGTTGACAAGAACCTGCGGCAGGAATGTGGCAGGGATGGTCTGCAAATGCAGCAAGAAGCGAGAACCTCATGTGCACATAGCACACCTGGATCAAGGACATGTAGGCGTGCACCATGTCCGGGCCGTACCCCTGGATCAGCGCGCTCACCAGCGGTAGGCCCCAGTCGTTCGCCGCCACCTGCGTGCCGTTCGAACATCATTGGAACATGCTCTGAGAGATGCAAAGTTGGTCACAGGTTTGCGCATGCCGCTCACGCCGTCGAACGTCGGGCGCCTGCAGCAGCTCCATGATGGCCTTCTCCCGCGGGCACGCTGGCAGGAATGCACTCAACTCATGCACGTCCGGGCTCAGTCTCTAGAGAGAAAGCTGATGCGCGTTGCAAGTGTTCCGTCACAGCAAGTGCATCCTGAGAACGCGAGATTCTGCCCAGCCTATCTCACAACTGACCAGAATCCAGACGAGCCCCAACAGCAGGTAGAAACCTCGAGTTGACTTGCATCAAATGGCGCACCTGTCAAGGTGCCGCCCTCGACGAGCTTGGAGGACATGATGGCGGCGCCGCCCTCCACCGGCAGCCGGCTGATCGGCGGCATCCCTTGATGTCCACGCCGGTGCTGGTGTGCTGCAGCGTGTGCCCCATCTCCTCCGCGAGCCCCGCGAACCTGTGCATGGATGCACTGCAGGGTCAGACCGTGCCATTAGATCGTGCAATCAACCTGCACAGGCATCGATCAAGCACTTGACATGCACTTGATCCGGAACGCAGGGATCTAACTGCAGCAAATGCAGTCGGCAGCTGCTGTGGGCTGTTGCAATATCACAGAGGTATGGAACATGACCGAACACACAGCCCCGAGAGCCACAGCGCCCGTGCAAACACCTTTGGGGGAAGGCGGCCAGCTGCACGGGGTCCATCTTGGTGCTGGCGCCGGTGCCGACACCGCCTCTCACTGCAGCATGTGATGCACAACATTAGTGATGCAGACAAACTGGGTCGAAGGTAAGCACCTATTGGACAAGACAAACAGATGCAGAGGTCCTGCGCGGTGGTGGCGCCTGTTGGACACCGCTTCCCGCTGCAGCTCTTGCATCAAGTTTCCTGTTGTGCGGCTGCCGGAAGGCTGCACAACAGCACGATGCCTGCCTGCAACGAGATTGGCCAGGCAGCGCAGACCAGCTTCTGCTCGACTGTGTAACATGGGCAATACGAACATCAGCAAAGGAAACGGCCAGTGCATCACAATTTCCAGCTTCACCACTGCAGAGCACTCGCCAGCTCGCTGCCCCGCCAAGGTGTGGACCACGAGGACAACACAGGAGACTCCAGATCTCACCACATGGTGGAGAGGTTGTGCATCAGCAGCGCTGGGCTCTCCGCCACATGCCCGGCGATGACGCCGCAGCAGGCAGGCCGGCTGACATAGCGGCCGCCGTTTTTACAGCACGTCGATGCCTGCCCCGCCGGCTTGGGCAGCAGCCCTGCGAGAGGATGCCACCGAGCATCACATCATCGCCAGTCCAGCATGCAACCCAATATCCCATCGCGCTCAAGACAGGCCAGCATCCGCATCTGCTCTGCAGCCTGAAGTGATGGCCGTGCAATCAGCTTGATGCGGGAGGCGCACCTCATGCAAAAGGCACCCTGCACCACGCCTGGGCCCACCAGTGAGTCCCATACCCCAATGCACCGTGTGTTGGAAGGAGAACAGAATGCTTGTATGTCGCGCACCAGGACTGTTGTCGATGGAATCAGCGTTGGACAGCTCCCCAGACCGACCGGTGGCGTGCACATCGTCCACAGAGCAGCAACACTGCTCAGGCGGCAGCATTGCATCTACCTCCGCAGGCTGCACGACAGGAAGCACCCGTGCTGCTGAGCAGGTCCGACTGCAGCATCACGAATAATTGCGGGTTTCCCGCTGCCTGTGGATGAGTTTAGCACTGCCACTATTGTAGAAGTGTGGCGAGAAGCAGATGTTCAGCACGAAGCCAACCTCGCGCTTGTGTTGCCCCTGTTCACAATGCCCATGCAGAAGGCGCACCACCTCTCAGGGCTCAGCCACTGGTCAAGTGCACCAGGACAGTCAACGCTGCGTTCCTGACTGCAAGAGCGGCGTCCAGGAATTGAAATGCCTGTCAGAAATTTCGTGCAACGCTACAGCCGCTATTGCGTGACCCACCTGCCACTCCTGGATGAGCTGCAGGCTGGCCGCCACCGGCTGCGCCAGCAGACCCGCAGCTTTTGCTAGCTCGCCGCCGCCGTTGACGCCAACCATCAGCGCTCGCCACGCCACTGGCTCAGCCTGCAGGGTGAACACTCACACCATGATTCCGTTTGGAACCTGACGAGTCAACTGGTGTTCCCCAGGCAGTCGAGATGCACTGACAGGACGGAGCCTGCAAGCTTGCTTCGCAGCTACTGAGAAGCAGAGATTCGAATGGCAAATGCCATCAACAACACCTGCAACAGGTCCATGGTGCGGCTGTGCAGCGCCCGGCCGCCGTCCGGCAGCACAGCCTCCGCCGCCGCCGCTTGAGAAGTGGACGCCGGCCGCCGGCACAGCTCCGCGATGCCACTTCAGCATCACCCAGCGTCGCCAGTGCACTTGCCCCTGCAGTTTTCAGTGCTGTGGTGCATTCAGATGAACATCTGTTGCAGGTCGAACAGGATCTGACGCCAACACACATAACCCACTGCTGGCATGGTGACGCAGCCATCTGACCACTCCTGGCAGTTGTCATGACATCTTCAGACACAGCAAGCAGAGCAGCAGCTCAGCACTGCCTTTGGAACCCTGAAGTCGGACAGCTCACCGAGGGCGGGTCGGCCTCGCCCAGCAGCGCGGCCATGGCGGGCACCACGTCGGTGTTGCGGACCTGCAGGCGGCCGGCAAACTCCTTTGGCAGCCGCGCCGTCAGCATGTGCGCCAGCGCAGCCGCAGCCCGCAGGTCCGCCGCACTGCTGGAGCCCAGCATCGTCGCCAGGCCCTGCATGATGTTGACACGGATCTGTGTTGGAGGATAATGTCGCGGTCGTCAGTATCAACAATATAGTGGCTACCAGCGTAGCCGCAGCCCGCAGATGCCGGAGTCCACATCAACGCCAGGCCCTTCATGAAGATACAACAGGAACGTCACTAGGATCGTCCATGGAGCTGTCGGCAGATCGGCTTGCGCGGTCATGCAAAGAATTGCTGCACTGCCAGAGCCCAGCATCATCGCCAGACCCTTGCTCACTGGCAATCTGATGGACTCAGGCTGTGAAATAGTCTACTGTACTGCATGTAAAACGCTCAGACAGGCAGTTTCGGTGGATGTTCATAGTTTGCAAGGACGATGTGCCAAGCGAGAGGCTCTGCAAACCGCTTCGCCTGCTCTGTTGCTAGATAAATTTGGAGGGACAATCGAAACCTGAGCGGCATGAGGAGAAAGCCAGCTGGCAACGGAGCCGGACATCAACATTTCACTCGTGACGCTGCTACATCAGTCGCGTGGAGCGCTCGAACTCGTCTCTGACAACCATCTCTACCTTGAGTGGGCGTTGGCGGGAGCCAAAGGGCGAGTTGGCGGTGGAGCCGGGCGTGGACGGCTCGCCGGTGATGCTTGGCGAGCGGCCCAAAGAGGAGCGGCCGCCGCCGAGCTTCTGCATCTCCTGCCGCAGCCCCGCATTGGCGACCGCATCGAAGATGGCCAGCTTCGTGCCGGCGTCTGACCAGCCGATAAATGCCAGTGCCAGCGCCGCGGCCTCCCTGTAGCAAGGTTGTATCAACACATTGTTCGAAATGTTTACCTGGACTTCACACTTTACGCTAAAGTGGTCGGCCAAGCAGCGGTGAACCCCCATGGACACAAGCATCAGCGCCGCCGCCACTCTGCAGTCAACTGCTGCTCAAATGTTACATGTCAAATGGACGAATTGCTGTCAATTTTGCGTCGAACATTGCCAGCACCAGTGCTGCCAGCATGCTGCCAACTTTCCTGCTGATGTAGCTGGAGTGCATTGTCAGCAGCTAACGGCTTTGGGCCACACAACAGCCATCAATTGTGACATGCTGCCGCGAGCATATCTGCGAGAACAAATTGCTGCAACAGGCAGAAGCACACCAAGCACAACCCCACAGGTGATTGCATCACAGGGGCCATCGCCTGACCTGCAGGCGCCGGCATCGGAGCTCAGCATGTCCGCAAGCGAGGCCAGCGCGCCCGACTGCTTGATGGCCTCGCACGCCTCGGGATCCTGCGCCCCCAGCCGCATCAGCGTCGCCGCCGCATTTGCGTGTGTCTCACACGGCAAGCCCCTGGAACGGCAAAGCACAGGTTGAATACAAGTTTTGCGGATGTTGCTGGGGTCCTGCGCCCCCAGCCGCATCAGCGTCGCCGCCGCATTGGCATGTGTCTCATCTGGCAAGCCCCTGCAAAAGACACAGCAAAGTGTGGCTGGGTGTATGATTGATGGGAATGTCGTGTTTTGAGACTCTGCTGTTGCCTGCGCACCCAATATCGCCACCGCATGGGTCTCCATGTTGCAAAACAAGCTTCAGCAAGTTGCAAACCAGACATTGCTCAGCAACAGCTGCGAAGACACTCTTTGTCAGAGCCGTGCGCGCCCAGACGCATGTGAATCACTGCCCCATTCGTATATGTCTTGAATGACACAAACATGTCTCAATGTCTTGAATCCTGCAAAGTGTGCTTTGCCGATGAACACCTCATTCAGCACAGCGATAACAAACATATCCAGGGTCAAAAGCCTTTACTGCCCACAGGGGGAGCGCACTTCCGGCAGGGATTCGACTGCGGGATGAGAGCTCCCATCCCGCTTGCGCTTCCACAGCAAATTGCTAGCAGATCATGCGGAAGGTGCCAGAGATGCTCAATATCTGCACCGTTTTGGGAGTTCATCATCATCACGAATGCAGTGGTAAGAGGGTTCAACACTCACTTGTCGGCGAGCAGGCTGGCCAAAGTGGGGATGGCATTGGCCTCCAGCATGGCAGCGCGGCAGGAGGAATCCGCCGCCAGCTCCCGCAGCTGCCACACCTGGTATGCCGAGCCACCCTGCAGAAGTTCCGTAACAATCGGTTACGGAGCTTGCAGCACTGATATGGCAAGTGTTTCAGCAGAGCGCAGTAAGGAAAACCGTTTCCACCTCCCGTTAAACGCCAAGCCAGCCTGCAGTGAGAAGGCAGGCCGCTGCCATTCACAGATCCTACAAATTGAGCCACCATGCGTGAGTAACAGAAAAGATTTTCAAGGCAGTCATTTGCAAGCACCAGCATGACCAGGGCAGCCTGCAGCATAAACTTTTGTCAGATCTGAAAGTTGTGATGCCTGGTGCCCACGTTGCCCTCGAGAAATGTACGAAGCATGCTGCAAATGGCAGAGACAGCGTTTGATGGCAGGCACAGCCGTGCAGCACTGATGCCTTGCCGTGCGTACATTGGTTGCGTACACATCACTTGCTTCACAAGCATCAGACATTGCAGAATGCTGTGAAATGACAGGAAAAGGATCGCAAGAGCAGCACAGCAAGGGGTCGCTGCAGCAGCTAGGTTTCAACATGGCGCAGATGGCCTGGGATCCAGCTGCGCTTATGAAATGCTGTAGCGGCACATCAGAAAGGAGCAGACGTACAGAACGCAGGTGTCAGCAGCCCTCACCTAGCTCAGCCTCGAAGTCATCGTCCTGCAGCTGGGCAGCGGATGTTTGGGGGATCGGCTGGGCACCCAGATCTTCTTCGGCGGCCGCCCATGGATGCGGCGCACATTTTCTCGTGCAGCCCGCGCCTCTGCAGACTCGGCGCTCACCTGTATGGCGACGGCAGTCAGGATTCAGGCCAGTCGCATTCAAGATTGGGCACAAGGAGCACCCTGGTCTTGAATAATCAAAACAGCAACCTTGATGTTGATGGAAACAGCACCGCCACATCAGCATCAGCTCGGTAAACACTTCCTTAATAATGACAGCAGTTTGGGGTGCAACACATCAGCAGGCAACTCCTGGGCTGCTATCGTGTCAACCTGTAGCAAGGGCTCCCATTCACGTAGCTGGGAGGAGGCCTGGCAGCGCTGAGTGATGTCGCCGATGCAACAGCGTCACACAGCAGCCAGTCAGAACACTCACCAGTGGCTGCTGCCGTGGCGAGTGCTGCGGTGATGCGTGTGGCTGCCGCTGCTGCTGCGGTGCGGCAACGGGCGGTTGCCAGTAGCTGTCGCCCTCCTGGGAGCTGCGTGGGTGGCTGCCAACAGGGCCAGCAGGCGCAGCGCCGTTCATGCCGCCGCTGCTGGCAGCCGCTGCGGACCCGGCGGCGAGTGCCGCAGCGGCAGCCGTTGCGCCCACGGCTGCGGCAACCACCGGCGGCTTCCAGTAGTCAAAGTCCTGGGGGACGTCCTCGTCCTCCGGGGCCTCCGCCTCGGCCTCCAGCCCCGGCTCCGGCTGTGCTTCCCGCCCCGGCGCCGGACCGCGCTGTGCCCACTGCTGCGCAAACACCGACTGCTGCGGCTGCTGCTGCGGCTGCGGCTCGCTGTCCGGACTGCTGTGCACAGCTGCCGTGTCTGCCTGGCTTTTGAATCCGTCGGGATGGCCGGTGTCAGTCGCGTCTGGTGACTGGTTGGCCCACTGCTGCGCAAAGACCGACGGCTGGTGGCCGGACGGCGGATCCACGCTGTGCTGGGCTGCAGCCTCGCCGACCGGGGCGTCATCATCCTGCGCTGCCGCCTGGCCGTTGTACGCGTCATGATGTGGCGCCGCAGAGTCGTGGGCCTCAGCTGCCGGCGGCGGGTGGCGGTAGGTCTCTGGGGCCTGAGCGGCTGACGGCTGACTGTACGCTCCTGAGGCCTGAGCAGCCGGCGGCGCAGCATACGTTTCTGAGGGTGGGAACGCGTGCGACATTGGCGCCATTGGCTGCATCGGCGGCATCACCAGGCCTGCAGCAGGTGCAAAGATGAGGTTGTTGGGCAGGACTCGATCAACAGCACCGATTGAAAAGATCAGCAGCAGTACTGCGAATGCTGTGCAGGTAAGGTGCTCTTCTGCAGGCCAAGCCAAACGATAGTCAGCAGCTGAGGCACGAATCGGGTACAGCTGTGCGACCCTGAGCTCGACAGCGCATGCCCAAACACAGCAGAGACAACGCTCGCCCCTCGCCATCAAAGCAAGCCTCAGTCCGATGAATGCGAAGCGCCGAAGCACCTGCATATGGGCTGTAGTCGGGCTCCTGGCGGCCGTACTGGTCGATATAGGGGCCGGCATGGGGCCGCGGCGGCGGCGCGGTGAAGCCCAGCGGCTGCCCTGCAGCGGCCGCCTCCTGCTGCTTCTGCAGCCGGATGCGCTCCACCAGCGATATGGGCCGCGGCGCCGACTGGCCGTCCGGCTGCTGCTGCTGCGACAACGGCGGCGCCTCTGCCGGTGGCATCCACTCTGGGAACCTGAGATGCGTTCAGGCAGCATGACGTCATTCAGACACAGCCACCTGGCAGCAGTGGTGATGAATGCGACAGTTGCCGCTCAGGTGCAGGAATCGGAACAGATCAGCAGTCCAGGATGTGCAGGCCTGATGTGTTTGCTTTCGCATGGTCAGCACCTGGAGGCGTTGCCCCAGCGCTGCTGCGCGGCCGCCGTCGTCGCCAGCAACTGCTCGCGACTGGCGCGGCGCTGCTCGTGGCAGTGGCTGTACGTGCGCACCGGCGGGCCCCACTGCCCGGGCGGCCGCTGCGGCGGCGACGTTGCCAGGACCTCTGAGGCCGACGGCTGCGGGACAGCATCCACGGTCTGCTGCGCGGCAGCATACCGCTGCGGATCGCGGGGTCAAGGGGCGGCAGCTGCGGCCGCAACAGGGCTGTCAGCCTGCGGCGGCTGCGCCACGCGCTTCGTTGCGGCGGCAAATGCCACAAAGGATGTCTGCGACGGCTCCGGCTGCACAGGGTATGGTGCTTCAGCCGCAGCGCCGTTGGCAGTGGCTGGCGCTGCGGGCATAGAGTCGATGTCACCGCTGTCGGCGCCCTGGCTGGCCCATTTGTCCGCAAAGATTGACCTGGCAGGCGGCCGCAGCGGCTGCTGCGCCGGCGGCGTCGGCGGGTACGCGCCCTCTGGCTGTTCCTCCGCAGGCAGCCTGTCTGCCTCCGGAGCTGCCCACTTGTCTGCAAAGATGAATTTGTCGCAGATGGTTGCGGCGGCAGCGGCGGCGGTGGCTGCTGCGGCGACGGCGGGGACGGCGGCCGAGCGTATGTGGAGGACGCTCCCCATTTGTCTGCAAAGACGGACTTGGTGCGCTGCGCAGGTGGCTGCTGCTGCGGCGGTTCAGCATCTTCTGACGGCTGTCGGCCCGCCGCCTGCTCAGCAACCGCTGGTGCGTCATGCGCATCCGGCTGCGGCTGCTGCTGTGCCTACTTCTGGGCAAAGACGGAGGCTACTGGCCGCGGTGGCGGTGCCGCCACTGCAGCAGCGACTTGCGGCGGCGGCGGCGGCGCCGACTCCGGCGTGTGCAGCCGCAGGCAGACGACGCCATCTGTTGGCAATGCCATGAGGTCTGTCTGCTGCCCGCGCTCGCCGTCGCTGGGTGCATCCAATGCGGACCGCAGCTCTTGCTTGTCCTGGCTGGCGCTGGCCTGCGAGATGAGCTCGTTCAGGCCGCGGGGGCTTCGTCCGGGAGAGGCTGCGGGAGACATGTTGTCAGGGGAAGCGCCGCTGCCTGCCTGCTGTGCCTGCTGTGCTGTCGGCGGCCACGGCTGCGCAGCCGTGGCCTGCAGTGCGTTCTTCTTGGCCTTGAGTCACGCCAGCACGCGCCGCCGCAACTCCGTATTAGGCTGCGGCTGGCTGCTGTTCAGGGGCCGCTTGGTCTCTGGGCACATGTCCAGGCCCCTGTGCAGTGAACAAGACAGGCTGTGTCACGGGAACGGTCAGGCAAGGGTATGTGGCACCTGCTCAGCAAAGCTGTGACCACAACAGCGCAAACCCGTCGGCTTGAAGGCAACGCCGCTTGCTTACAACTGGGCATCTGCATTGCGCAGGGTATGCGGCATGCGCCAACAAGCTCAGCGCAAGCAGGCAGGACTATGGCTCTCAATCCGCATCACAGGAGCCATATACGCAGTTCAGCTGTTCACATCCCGGCCAACAGGCTGCCGGGGCAGCTGCACCTCCAACAACAGCTGATGTTCAGGTTCGAATTGGCCCTCACCTTGCGAACCAATCTTCAATGGCAGCCCGCTGGAAGGTGATGCCCATCTCAACCAGGACGACCTGCGGGCAGCGCACAGCAGATTGGTGTCAGCTTTGGTGTCGTTCTACAAGGCAGTAGCTCAAAGACACATGCAGCGATAGGGCGTCTCACCGGGTCCGTCATGATATTCTGTGACAGCGGGCATTCGAACTCATGCGGCAGATCGCCCAGCGCGCCGCCAGGCTGCGCGTTCAAAGCCATGGTCATTTCGCTAAGCCTGGCACGAGTGCAACTTTCTGACACGACTCACGCCCTCCTCGCGATCGATGTCAGGCTGCTGACCGCTCTGAAATGCAATACAGACTGCAGAGGCAGCCTCCAGCCAGGCGCAAACGGAGATTGAACCGGCACTCAAACCGGAAGTCCAGGTTCGACTGTCGGGCAGCTGCCAACTCAGGCTGACGGGGCTGGTCGATCGAGGGCTGCGCAGGCGACTGAGACGGAGAGGTGTCGACGGACTGATCGTCCAGACAAACATGTCCAGAGTGTGCGCCGTGTTGCAATGGGCGAGAGGCATCACAAGAGCACTGGCCGTCGGAGGTTGCAGTATGCAGCTGAGGCATCTCGTGGTGCTGGATCACACGAAGCAGTGTCACAGAGCGATGCAAATAAGACATTTTCCTGGTCATAAGCCAAGAAATTCCTGCAACAACAAATCTACAACCAAACTACCTGCTGGCATGATGCCGCATCAGCAACAAAGTGAATGCTCTCCATCACCATCAATTTGCCGTGCAGCAAATGTGCACATAATTGCATACGGCGCATTAGATCTGCTGCAGACCAACATCATCTCCCTGCATATACACACACAGCTTCAAGTATTTGTATGAACTCACATTCAAGTCTTCAAGGCGAATGCCAGGCTTTCTGCAAGCCTGGCAGGTGCAATGCCATTTGCCGCAATCCATCCGGCTGGAAGTGCAAGGCTGCGTGCGGAGTTGTGAACGTGGCGCAAATGGAAATGTGACCAAAGTGTGGCGGGCGTACGATCTCGAAATCATTGAAACAAAAATAATTTATTCGAGAATCCCTAATCACGAGAAAGGAACCTCGACTCCGTTCTCTTCACAACAATCGTCTTCCAATCAACTGTTCAAATCAATTGTTCATCTCAAATCAACAAGAAAATGTTCCACGCTCTCATAGGAGAGTCACGGCAATAAGGTGACATGCATGCAAGCTTTTGTATTTGATGTCGTTGTCCATGCTCCCATATGAACATGTCCCAAATGGCGCACACCATGTGCGTTTCTCTATCAACAAAATCATGGCACAAAGAGGGAAATTATGAGTCATAGTAGCACAGCTGCTACACTCTCGATACCAGCTTCGTCATACTAGGTATAGGTTGCAAGTCTTCTGCAGAGCAGGCAAATGAGCATGGCCGGCATGCATACACACGCGCGGTGTTGCTAGAGATTTTTAGGATTGTAGAACTACACAAATAATTTTGTACACATGTGGACGTGAAGATGATCATGGAATTGTGAGCTGCATGCTTGATGAAGGACTCACTATGGTCATCCACATGTACCAGTCATGGGATCCAGTGTTGTACCCGTGTCACAGCGAGTGCAAAAGCCATTGCTCACATCACATGCCGTACATCCTGCAGAGAGCACAAAATGCTTAATGCAAAGCTTTGATCGCCAATGCATCCACACGTACATCGAAAAAAACAAAGGAGTTTTGCAAGTGCTTGGCACACAGCTACTGACATAGTAGTGTGCTTTACTAGTACGGGTGTCACAAGCAAGCCGTCAGCAGGTAATAAAGTCAAAAAAAACGTGCCAGAAGTGGGACATGCTGCACAAATGACCGTGCAAGTGACTGCCCCTGCGAATCCCTCTTGCCCTTGGTCGCTAGTCGGCCGTATGATCAAGAAGGGAAGATCGGCCTCTCCGATTGGGAAAGCTGGACTGCAACACAAGGCACGGCAACCACGCTAGTTGATGGTGACATTATGCCAACACCCCAGTGGTGTCATGTGGACGGTCCATGAGTCTGGCGTCATGTGCACAATCTATGATTTCCCCCAAGCAGACCACATTGACGTTTACAATTTGTCACCACATGGTGTGAGGCGTTGGCTCACCTGCCGTCATATGCTCCCACGTAATCGGACGAGCCCGGCGTTCGCCCACAATGTACGCAGTCAAAAGCGGCCTGCGCGCATCAAGAACATTTGACATCACATGCATGGATTGTTGGGCTGACAAGCCAATGCTCACGAGCGTCCAAGCTAAGTGCCCGGTTCACTTCAACCATGCAGATGTGCCCGATTTTGCCCGCTTGCCTATCACAGACACTTAACACAATGTCTTGTGCACACTTTTGCCTGCAAAACATCCAAACATGCTCGTGGGGAAAGCTTCATGCCTCCGTGCGCACTAGCATGCTGTACCTCTGAAATGCGACTACTCACCTGAGCAATTGCCGTGCTCAATGGTGTTGCCGACCTAGTGTCCCCTGAAGCGGCCGTGAGGTTGAAAGCCGCCAAACTCAGGGTTATGTTGCGTACTATGCCTGCACACATAAACAGGTCCTTGGAAACCGAGTCTGTCACCAAAACCTCCGACCAATGGGAGTGAACTGCAGAACATTGATGAAAAGGCCGGATTGTCCAATGTGGGGGCCCCCTCAAGATGGAAGTGCCCCAACCAATAGGATGGCTGATTGTGCGTGGCGATTGGTGAGCTGCTCCACCACGTGAAGCCATCAAAACACTCACGCACCTGCATTGCGGCAAATTGATAGGGCCGCCGCAAGATCGTTGTTGCCGCTCGTAACCGTGTTGACACTGACGACGGGCACCGCGGCACCGACGGAGTTTGCGCAGCACACGCTGCCGTCGTTGAGGGAGTTGCAGCCTGCATGCACAATTGTAGTGGGTGATTGCAGATTGCACGTGAACATCACGTGTTTACATGCAGGTTGCACAACTTTGGTGTTGAAACTGATCCCACAACACCTGTGAGAATGCAACAAGGTGACCTATTGCTTTGTTTGATGGATTCTTCCGTTTGGCATGCTCACTTGTAGTCGTATTCACAATGCCTGCAGCGCAGGCGGGAGGTGGGGAAGGGGGCGGCGCCGGCGGAGGCGAAGGGGGTGGGGAGGGGGGCGGCGCCGGCGGTGGCGAAGGCGGGGGGGAGGGGGGCGGCGCTGGCGGTGGTGAAGGGGGTGGGGAGGGGGGCGGCGCCGGAGGTGGCGAAGGGGGTGGGGGCAACGGGGGCGGACTCGGCAAGGCACCTATGTATGTGGGCTCTCTTGTGAATACAAGACTGGTTCCGGGTGTTGAGAGTGTGTCAATACATTCTCTTTGCTCGCATACCACTTGATCCGCACACTAGCTGGCCAGCCAGCAAGCATACTCACTGCATGTGGTGTGGATGTCGTTCGCTTGACTGCCGGCCGTACAGGAGAGGCACGATGATTGACCAGAAAGCGGCTGGTAGCGTTGCCCCGAGCAAAGGCTGCATGATGACATCCGCAAAACGATGACGCAATGATGATGTCGTTGAGCAAGACAATCAGGTCGTCCACTTGTCACACACATGCTATCCGTCTGCGACACCTCACCTGCAAGCGAAGTTTCCAGCCCCCGCCTTGGCGTACCCCGGAGAGCAGGGTTGCGGTGAACGACCTATGCCGCCGGGCTGGTACCCAGGGCCCGCCGCTGCATTTAAGGCACATTGCAACTAGCTAGTTGTTGGGTACGTCAGCAACCTTCTTTGGCGCTGACACGCTCGTGTGGAGGTTGCACCATCAACATTTGAAGCTTGCCACCATCGGCCTCACGTATGCAGCTCCAACAAGTAGTCAGGCAATCTGTAGATGATTGGAATGAGCTCGCCAGATGAACGTGGGCAAGGACTCACTGCAAGTAGTGCGGGCTGCGTTCACTTGGCCGCCCACCCCGCAGTCCAGGCATGCCGATTGCGCAGTGTACGGCTGGTAGCGTGGACCCCCTGAGGGGCCCTCGCCGCCACATGGCAGGCAAGCAAAGTTGCCCTGCCCAGCTTTTGCATGACCCTGTGCATTCACAGGGAACTGAATCGTCAGGGTTGTTGCAATTTCCTCAACATGCTCACGTCAATGCCACGGGTGTCATCACATCAATCAACACAGCAAGAGCGCCGCACACCGGCGAGCAGGGCTGTGGCTGTCGCCCAATGCCACCCGGCTGGTGACCGGGACCCGCCACTGCAACACAATGGTAGAGAGCCTGTCAATGACAAAGACAAGCATCCTTGAAAGCGGGCACAGCTACTGCTGAAGCAGCATGCCAATCGATGCTGTCGACTGCAGAGGAAGCACTTGTATGACCCAGCTATGACCCAGCTGTGAAGCTCATTTCGCATGTGAGCAGGCTTATCAATTCTCACCGCAAGATGTTCGAGCCTCATTGACAGATCCACCCGGCTGACAATCCAAACATGCGGCCTGCCCGGTGTATGGCTGGTAGCGTTGGCCGCCTGACGCGCCGGTGCCCAAGCATTGCAGGCAATCGAAATTGCCAGCGCCCCTGCAAATCCATGCCAACGCAACGAGGCTGAGTGCCAGCTTGAGTCAATTAGCTTGCTTTATCTATCACGACAATGCGGCGTGCAGCACCACGACACACAACGACACACTTTTTGGCTGTGCCGGGCGGGCAGCCTTCGACAGCACCATTGCCACCCGGCGCTGGCTGGTATCCGGGTGGTGCAACTACATGTGCAAGCGAAGCATCTGGGCGAGCTGCAGACACAAGATCGGACAGGGAATGCTTGTCATTCACGTGAAGGTTGTTGCAATGCTACATGTTGCCACCATGCTACGGCAGAGCATTGGGAGCACTGCAGACTCACCTGCGGCCCCGGCGGTGGAGAGGCCGCTGCACACAAGCACCAGCAGTGCCGCCGCCGCCCTGGTATCACGCCCGAGCATGCTGCTAAGCCTCCTGCATGACAACCTGCACAAGGGTGGCAAGCAGCTGTTACCCAGCGCCACCAGCGTCACGCGACTGGGATCCAACAAATTTCCTGAACTACCGATGCCATTTGGCCGACGCCAGCTTTGCCTGCAGAGCCCAGGCAGCGTGGTAGATGCCGTAAATTTATATAGCTCAGCTTGACACATGCGCGCGCCCATGTCTTGCGCACGTGCAGCTAGTACAATCGGCGCCTTGCTGGCCTGTGTCGAGAGGTTCTGACCATAACAACGACGAGCAACGACGGCACCAATGAATCGCCGGTCCTACAGACGGGGAGTGAGCCGCCACAGCTTGCGTGTGTCCGCCGGGCGTGCCCACTGCCTCGGTCAGCATGCTGAAGGGGGTGTCGTGTGCTGTGCGACGACTGAGAAGTTTGCGTACGCCATTTGTTTCGTATCAGGCTCTCTGGACGCCCTTTGTTGCGACTACCTGCCTGAGTGCGCAACGGGATCCCGGGGTTCCAGGCGGTAGCCGTGCCCATGCTAGCCAAGAGGCGGGGATAGTGGACCACGCAGTCCCTACTCCGACTGCTCGTTGACATGTGAGGCGGCTTGGCGCCCTCAGAGTACGCAAAAAACCCCCTGGAAGAACTTGTGTTGCCGGTCCACCCCGACCCAGAGGGCGGAGCCCCATGCAAAGCGGGCCGCTGGGCTCCTGTGTCTCTCCTGTCTACGAAAATGGCGTACAGAGCGCAGAGACAGGCTGAGTGAGCCTTGGCGGCCTGCCGCTTTATCAGGTCACCTGTTTGAAAGCGTCGACGTGTGCTGTGCGCGGCCCCTTTAAACCAGCTGTTCGCTGTCAGCACGAGCTGCGCAGCGCCGCCGCAGGGGTGCAGTCTCGCTGCTGGACAAGACGTTGTGTGTGCGAGGTCAGTCGGTTTTGCCGTGTCGGGTGCTGATGCATGACAGTGCCAGCTGGCCGGCTACTAAAAAGTCACGGGATGAAGGTACTAAGTGCCAGGCACTGACTCACCATCTCGCAACCACATCAAACAGGGGTTCCTTTGTCACACATGCAGGAAGTGGATGCTTGAGTGTTGAGATACCTGGCGACCAAGCTGGGTGGCATCCTCTGCGCAGATCCATTTGTGCGCCCATGTAATTCGACCATTTGAAAGGGCCGTGTGATGGCAAGGGGAAAGTGGTGGCTGGCTTACCCCACTAGAAATCATTCACCCTAACACTACACCATGTACCCGGCAACGCAGTGTCGATCTGAAGCACCAACTGCTCAACCCGACCGACGTCAGCGAAATGAGATAATACACACGCGCGCTGCAACCAGAGCTGGACCACCCTCAGCTGCCGGCCAGCAGCGATAGCGCAAGCGCCTCGTAGTCTGCCAGAGCCGCCCGCTCTGGGGGCACCATGCCGGCGTGCGCGACCTCGGGCCGCGGCGCCACGTGCGGCGGGGTGTCGGGCTCGCCGCCGCTGCCGCCGCTGCCCGTGTCGCCGTCTGACACGCCATCGGCGCGCCCCAGGGTGGCCAGGCCGCCGCCGCCGCCGGTGCCAAGCGCCTCGCGCGCCGTTGCCCGCTTGCGTGCCTGCATCAGGTCTCACCAATGTCAGCATGAAGAGAGGCTGGAGGCGGTGTGCACTGCACTTGCTCCATCCCAACATCACTGGGCTCATTTCAGCCGCGTTCTCAGTCAACTTCAAAGGCATGATGCGTCACCACAATGCACATCACAAGGCCACCTTCTTTAATGCGTGCAGTTGGCGGCGCTGCTCGGCATCCACCGCACGGTCGCGGGCATCCTGCGTCGCCATGCGCTTGGCCGCAGACTGGAAGCGCTCCTCGGCGGTGGCCGGCTCAGCTGCGCCGCTGCAGGTGGACAACCCAAAAGGCCGGTCGGCTGTAGGCTGTGGTGGCGCATAAACATGTGCTGCACCATGCTGCGCCGGACAGAGGTGTGCGGGCAGCCGCTCTGCTGCTGTGCTACACACAGACGAAGGCCAACTGACATTGTGTGGGAGGCACGGAGAACAAGTGCTCAACCATGCACTCAGCTGCGGGATGCCTTTCAGCGCAGGCCTGCCCTACTGTGCTGCTGCAGTTGGATACTGCAGATGAGCCGCTAGGCCATGGCCGCGCATCCAAAGAGCTCCACTCCCATGCGCGTCACGGTATCACAGGCATGCCCCTCAGCACCCAGCAATGCAGCAGAGGCGCGCGACGGGGGCCAGCACCGAGTTCTGATCGCAGAGGTCTCCATGGCAGCAGCCCGCTGTCCCAGGCTTGCCCTCCTGAGGCAACAGACACCCAAAAGCTGGACAGTCTCGATTGCTGGGAACCTCAGGCTGAGGTCACACCTGTCCAGGTCGCCGGCCAGCAGTTCCAGCGGCTGGCGCGCCTCGCCCTCGCCGCCAAACACCACCCTGTTAGCCGCCGCCACAGCGTACGGCTTGATGCGCAGCCGCTTCTTCTTCCGGTTGCCCGCCGCCGGCTCCTGCTGCTGCTGGGCCGCCTCCGCTGCAGCCTGTGCTGCCGCCTCTGCCGCTGCGCCGAGCATGTCACGGCGCCTGACGACCAGGTAGTCGTCTACATCGCCGCTGCTGGCTGCTGTACTTTCCAGGGCGGCTGCTCCGGGTGGCGCGTTGGCGTTGCCTGCAACAGCACTCGTGCCAGCTGCTGCAGCCTTTGTCGCCATGTCATCCTGCCTGCTGTCGTCCTGCTCTGCATCCGAGCCGTTGCCGCTGCCATTGGCGCGCTGCATTGCCGTTGGCTGCTGCCCGGCAGCCCCACCGCGCTTGAGAAAGCGCAATTTGGGCGCTGGGATCCAGCATCAGCAGCGCCCGCCTGCCTGCAGGAAAGACAGCGCTTTCAGTGCGCTGCTAAGAGCCCTCAATCTCGCTGCTGCGATGCTATTGAACTCAGAGACACGAACTTCTTTCAGAATTGCAGCTGCAGTTGCTGCACTTCTGAAGCGGTCATTACAGTCTGCTCAAAGCTGCACAGCTGGGCCAGGCTACCTCTTCCGCTTGGACCAACAATGTGTCTGCAACACGGCTGGGAAGACGAGAAATGCACCTGACTTGAAGCGGGCAATCTGGCCGACGCGATGGATGTACGCAGGCACGTCCTCGGGGCAGTCCGCCTGCACCATCCAGTCCACGTCAGGAAAGTCCAGCCTGCGCGGCGCCACGTCCGTCACAAACAGCACCATCGCCTTAGCCGGCAAGTTCAGTGCACCAGTGGGCAGGTGGCCTACAGAGTTCATTGATGCACGTGGCACATATGCTGAGCCATTTGCATTGGAAAGTGCAGCCAACTTCACAGACAGCACCATTGTCCAGACCCGCCAGACAGATCCACACAAGCAACTGTGTAACTGCTGTCTGACGGTTGTCTGACTGTATCGTCTGACGCTGTGCTGTGCGTCAAACATACGCCTATGACAAATGTGCTGCTGACGCTGCGCACACAGCGTCATATGCTGACCGACGACAGGGAATTTTAGCTGGCCCAAGTGCACGTGTATCAAGTTAGCTGTCAAGGTCGTTGCATTTTCCTGTTGTTTCCGAAGTTGGCCCAGAAGCAGCAGTTGTGCACCTCGCAAAAGTCGTAGAAAGCGGCGAGGCGCTTCATCTGCTTCATCTTGCCGTGAAGCGCACGCAGCGGAACCCCCGGACGCAGCCGCCGCAGCGCCTCATACATGTATCGCACCTGCTTGCACGTGCTCATGAAGACGATGACCTTGCACTGCAGCGCAAGGCAGAGGGGCCAGTCAATCACTGCGCACTGCGGCACTTGCTGTCATGCAGTGCAGCTTTGAGGTGCTTCAATGCGTCGCTGTGTGACGACAACAGGGCGTGCGAGCATGTCGCTTTCTACTGGTGGTGACAAAGCGTGCGAGAGTCGCTCCGAATGCCAACCGTCAGATAGGATGAGGTGCCCACACGCAGGTGCGTCTTGATGAAGGACCACAGCGCGTCCAGCTTGGTCTGGTGCAGCGGCACCTCCATGACCGCCTGCTGCAACTTCAGCGGCGTGGGCGCCCCCGCCTCCGCGTGCACGGCCAGGTACTCCGGGTCCCGCAGGCTGAGCCGCGCCAGGTCTCGCACCTACAAGACCAGAATCAGGAGTCACACATCTGCAGTCTTTTCCACTGGCGCCCCCGCTTCCGCGTGCACGGCCAGGCACTCCGGGTCCCGCAGGCTCAGCCGCGCCAGGTCCCGCACCTGCAGGAACAGAAGCAGCAATGAAACATCTACATCATTCTGCATTGCTGCCCATGCCAGATGCTGCATCCCGCAGGCTGAGCCACACCAGCTGCTGCACCTAAGCCAAGAATAAGTATGTGAGTCAGCGCCACATACATGAGCTCAGCTCAGCACAGCCAGTTTGCGTTCCTGCAGTGAGATAACGCATTATCACAGCACCAGCAGCAAGATCTGGACAGGCTGTGCTGCGCATGGTCGCTGGCGCTCAATGGCAGGGGCTTGAATGAAACTGCCGTGCTTGGCAGCGCACCCTCCACAAGCTTCCGACATCAGCAGAGGGGTCTGATCACCAGCCAAGCGCACCGACTTGGTCTGCGTTGCGGAGTACAGCGTTTGTGGCTGCACGACACGAGCACGCCCTGGAACCTGCCATTGTGCTCCGCACCGCAGCACCGGTCCCATTGCAGAATCGCATTGCAGTGCAGCATCACCGCAGCGCCGCCTCAACCTGCACAGCGCTGCCTGCCACCCCAGCACTGCTTGCAGCCTGTCTCGATATGTGATCTGCTGCTCCAAACACGTTCGATCGACGTGGAACAGCCCCACTGTACACCCGGCGGCCAGCGGATGCCTGGATTGCTGTGTGCTGACAGTGTTGGACAACCGGCATCGCTCTGCACGCGCACAGGGCAGCGCACCGCTGCCTCTGGGCTTTAGGCCTGCTTTACCAAGGTCTGAGCGACCGGGAAGTCAATCAAAGACCCGGAGATGCAGCAGCAGCGGGTGCCGCTCCAATCATGCCTCCACCAGAACTTCCCGAAAAGGTCGGCGCCGCCACCGGCTGCCCAGCATGATCCTTTGTTGCAGGACTCGACCTGACATGCTTCGGCAACCTACTGTCCCACATGAAAGCAACAAAACACCCCAGCAGCCCCTCACTGTGCAGAAGCACCGGAAATCGGCACTCGCCTGCTTTCTGGCGTGCCCATGCAAGGCGCCACAGCCGCTCTGTGCGTCCAGACGGCACCGCCGCTGCTATGCATCTCATTGCCGCTCCTTTTCATGTCAATCCTGCAGAACAAAAAGATAAGCAGGCTCGTTGGCTGACGTGCAAACATAGAACAATCGCTGGAAATTAGGCGCCAAAAGCCCGCAAATGCTGCGGTGCTGCCCAGTGCCAGCCACTGTAGGAATGCTGCATTCAACACATCTCAGTGAGGAGAAGCTTCATGACCTAAGCGAATGATGAGCCCACAGGTCCAGCACTGTGCAGCTCGCACTCTGCATACTGAACGTTCGTAGAGCTGCCCATCACCGCAGCATAGCTCGTCAATGCACACAGCAGACATCTGCCACAGCTGGGCTGGTACAGGTCTCTTATCACATGTCGTTGGTTGCGAGACATGAGATCAGCCCGAGACCTTTCCACTGTGCACCAGACTGCAAGGCTGAGTAAGAAGTACCGCTCGCGAAGTGCCGTCGGCGAGCAGCAACCTCACAAACAGGTGCACAGTGCCTCGTTTTATTGCACTGCTACACTCTGACTGCTTCAGCAGTCCATTTTGAGCCAGCAGAGCACTGGAACACCCTACAACTTCCGCAGTGTGCAGGAAATAGTCAAGCAGCTACTGTTGCCGCTTCCAGTAGATCCAGGGGCCATGACGCCATCAAACCTTGAAAGCTGTCATGCCAAGCAAGTGTTCAGCAGCTCACAAATGCATGCACTTGATGCACTCTGAAGATCTGGGAGGAGGCCGCTGTCTATCCGTGATGAACATGGAGTCCCACAGATGCATCCAACGGGACGAAATGATTTAAGAACAGAGCACATTTTGACGATTGCTGGTGGTTGCCTGGCCACACCCGCCGCACTTGTTTCCCACCGATCTGCTCCCACTCTGCCTGCTGCGGGTGTGATGTCAATGAGGGAACCGCTTTTTTGGCTTCATGAGAATGCTCACCTGGGATGCTGGCCGTGGTTGCCATAATTCTCACGAACTGAGCCCGCACCACCGCCGGCCCCGGTGTAGCAGAAGTGCGGGACATTTAACAGCACGTCCAGCAGCTCATGGTCCGCTGGCGGCGACTTCCCTGCAGCGAAGATGGTGATGCATCCGTTTTAGCATGCTGCCTGCCATGTCGAAGCGACACTCAAAACCGTGGCAAGCAAAGCATATCGATGCAGCTGGCCCTTTTGCGCGCTTATCTGTTCACGGCACCATGACGGGAGGCGCACCAGGTGGAAACTTGTCGTGGCGCAAATCTGCAGCACCCCGGTCGTCGAGCCCACCATGATCCTGCACCAGGACTCATCATCATGCATCCTTTACAAGTTTACAGTACAGGTCAGGCACGCAGCTGTGATGCGGGTTGTACAATCATGGCATGTCAGCTGAGCTCGGCAGTGCTACCAAAAGTATTTTATTCTCAGCATTGCACTGCCCCGGGATGTATATTGTCATGGCACATCGGCTCGGCCCGGCAATGAGCCGTTCTGTTATAGCAGCAGGAATCCACACTCACCAAAGCAGATGGTTGGCGCCGCCGCTGGCATGCCAGAACGGAGAGTGCGGCCACACCCGCTGCACCAATCGCAGGTGGTGGCCCCACTGCACCCTGTGCACAGTGCACAACGACTCCTTATCAGCTGCGCCTGATCGTGTTCCAGATTCACATTGACACCGCTGTGCATCAATGCGCTGCAGATCCTGCTGTGTGCGCCAAGCAGCACACATCACACTGCCACCCTGACTTGCATCTGAGTGCTGCGCTGCCCAATTCGTGCCTCAATGTGTGCAAAGTGACCTGGACTGAGTTATGTCACAAGCTCCAAACTGTCGCAAAGTACGAAGCACAGGCTGGCTTTGGATTGATGTCTCGGTGTGAGTGCGAGGCGACTAAAGCTGACAAGAGGATAGCGCACATCTGCGCAGGGATCGGGAACAGGTTGGCCTCACAGGGGTCCTCGGAGCGGGCGCCGCCCAGATCTGGCGGCGGCATGCGGTAGAATGTCAGGTAGATCCCCCTTATCGGGCAGGTGTCGCGCCGCCTGTGCGACAAGACCGCTTTGATCCCATGATGTTTTCGACCTGACGTCTGCGAGCACCTTGTCTCGATGCACACATTCGTGTTGGTGTTGCACACTTTCAGAATGCAAGCCAATGGCAACCCGGCAGCAGCAGGGTGAAAGAGCAGTGCATTGCGGAAGCCAGAGACAGAGCATGGCAGCAGGCGCATGTGCATCCGACGAGGGTGAAGGGCAGGTTGTACATGTAGATGCGCAGCCGTGACGCCGGTTGCAGCCTCTGCGGCGCCCACGCCTGCAGCAATTAATTGACTATCATTGCGGGAAGCTGCCTAGCAGCATCACCACTGCCTTGAGTGCTGCACAATGCGCTGGCCCTCTACAAGAGTTAAGGTTGACGAAGTACACCGCCATAGCGGCAGCGGACCTGGAGAAGAGCAATTCTCGCCTGGCCGGCGGCGTGGTCCGCGCCAAAGCCGAAATTATGCGGTGGCCACTCTGACGCCATGACCCCCAGGCGCTCCGCCAACCGCTCGCGCATCGCCAGTGTCCTGTGATGCAAATGCACAACATCCTCGTGGGAAACTCAGGATGATGCACCAGATCTGCACTGCCTATCTGCTTGCATGGTGCAGGGGTTTCAACACTGCACCAGCGTCGTGGCTCGATCTCGGTCCTGCAGCCGCGCACGCTCGCGGCACTGCACCTTGTGAAGCAGCTGCAGCGTGGCCCCGGATTGCAGGGCGTCTGGCGGGTGGCGCATGCAATGTGGCTGGCCTCATGCATCAGCGGGAACGCGCCCAAAGATGCTGCAGCGCCCTGCAAACACATATGAAACAGATATGGAGTTTTATACGAAACACATATGGTTTTGCGGTCCCCTCAGAGCCTTCCCACACACACTCTTCTGCGGAACCGACATCGGCAGCACCAGTCTGAGGGTGGCACAACACCATCCCTGAGGGGACGCGCGGAGCTCAATGCTTACAGACAAATTTGTGCAGCCACACCATTGTCATGCGGTGCACACATGACGCAGCCAGGTTATATCACATGTCCTGCCCAACTTGCTGCCGCGGCAGCTCGTCCATGAGATGATGTACAGCATGTTGCAAACAGAGGATCAAAGCTATCTCAAAATGATGACATAGTCAAGCGGTACAAGGGCCGCTGCTGGTTAGCACCTTGGACACGAACCGCGCGGTGTCGCCCAATGCGCGGTGCGCCGAGCTGACATGAGTTCTTCCTTTGCTGCCAGAAGTTTCCAAAGGTACCACTTTTGTGTTTCGAAGTGCTGCGGTACGAGACGGGCCGCGGCTGGTCAGCATCCTGGATGCACACTGCGCAGCAGCTTACGACACAGCGCCGAGCGCGCCGTGCACAGGTGAGTGGGGCTTGGCCCATGGCTTCCATTGCATTGGTGGGTGAGTAATAGGTCTCCACCAATCAGTGGTTTGAAAAGCGCAGATCGGGGGTATTCCCCGCCCATCATTGTATTGAAGTATTGAAGTCAGACGCAAGGCGCCTCCAACCAAGGTAGGTCTCATCCAGGCAGATAAATCTACCGGCCCGCGTGAACAAAGCGATGGGGAAGTCCGGTCCCCTTCTGTTGGACTCTCGGAAGAGGCCAGGCCAATTGGCCTTTGGCCATGCAGAATGCACGAGCCAGGGAACCAGACAGCCATCCCTCGGCAGGTCGCCCCGCCTGGAGGTGTTTGGAGCAACATGCACGGCAGCATTAGGATGCAGCCTTGTGCTTTCGCCCCAAAACTGAATCTTTTCCCTTGCCCCTGTCGAATGGCAGCCCATCGTCCCGAGCAGTGGACACAGGAGCGTCCACGCCCAAAACAACGTGCTGCTGCACACTAAGAGGCGCGGGCTGAATCTTTAGCTGAATCTTTATATTGGACTTAGCTCTGCGGCGATCAGCCGGGGCGGGAGTCCGCCCAGGCGGAGTCATTGCAGAGGCCGGACAGCAGCGGCGACGCTGGGAGCGGCGGGGAACCGTCTCAGCTGGGGCCGGGGGCTTCATCTCTTCCTGCATCTTTCGGACCGGGACAATGGCTATCTCTTGATATCTGGGTCTTCCTGGTTCTCTTCGCTCGGCGTGCAGTACTGGCGGCAGATGTGAACATTGCATGGGCATCAGGGTCAGGTTTGACGTCAGTCGGCGTGGGAGTGGCAACACTCTCCTGAGCTGGTGGTTGCGGTGCCCGCAGGGCGGCTTGCCGGCGTCTCCGCGCTGGGCGGCAGTGCTGGCAGATCTGGCAGGTGCAGCAACTCCGCGCTGCGTTTCTTCGAGGCCGCCCGGCCTCCTGGACGTCGCCCGCCGGTGCGGGCAATGATGTGGCCCTTACGTTGGGCCGTCTCTCTCTCGTGTTCTTGCGCAGCTGAACTGGTGCGGCGGTCGTGCCGCCAGTCTCATCATGGGCTGTTTGCCCATCACCCTGCGCATCCTGTGCGCAAGCGTGCGCCTGCGTCAGCACTTTGAGGCGCTTTGTGCTAGGCGTTGCAGGTGTATCCCGGCTGTCCTGTGTCTCCGCCTCATCTTTGTCCGCTGAGGAGGCGCCATCGCGGTACTGGATTGGCCTGGCCGCCTTGCGCTTTGGCCTGTGCTCAGCACTGGGCCCAGTGTTAGGGGGTTGGTCTGCTCCACAGCGCTGCCGCCGCGGAGTGGCACCGCCATCGTCCACCTGAGCGGCGCCAGCAGACCACTATGATGTGAAAGGAGCCGTTTAGGGTCCGGATGACCAAGCAATGCCTGCATTTTAGGCTTCGAAACAGCTTTTGACAATGCGATACGAATGTGTGACACAGAGCTCCTTCCAATGCTTTCTCACGTGCAGATGGCTGTTGCACATGCAGCAAATGGGATGCTCTTCATCGCAGTAACCTGAGCGGCCCGGCTGGCAAACAAAGTGCAGTGCTACACTTGCTGCCAGCGGCATCCGAATTGAATGTTGCCTTGAGCTATGGTTTGCCTCCTTCACAGGCGGCTGTATCCGCACCTGGCCAAGCTGGTGTGCAGCGGCCAGGCGGGCATGCGCCCTACGCTTGGGCACCTCATGCGGCAGCAGCTGTCCTCCGCCATCACCTGTGCGGCTTGATGTTGAATTGCGGCCAGCAGAGATTCGGCAGCCGCAGTCAACTAGGTGGCCAAGCCGGCGCGCGCCCCGCGCTGGGGCGCCTGATGCGGCAGCAGCTGCCGTTCGTCATTGCCGGCGCTCGTTGCCGGCGCAGCATGGTGAGTGATCAATCGAAGCATCGGCCGCCGTCAGCAAGTCGGATCAGCCTGCACCGCTGCCGACCATCATTGCCAGCGAAGCCTGATGAAGCAGCGGCCGACAGCAGACGATGGCTGCAATCAGCTAGGCGGCCAGGCTGGCGTGAAGCGCCCTGCGCTGGGGCACCTCATGCGGCTGCAGCTGCCATCTGTTATCGCCGGCGCAGCCTGATGTTGGGTTCCGGCCTATGGCTCTTGCAGCTGCATTCAGCCAGGCTGTCACGCCAGCAGCTGCCATTGTTTGTTGCCGGCAAAGCCTGACTGTCACCTGCTGCCTGAGGACTCGGCAGCCGCAGTCAGCCAGGCGGCCAGGCTGGCAGACCGCCATTGTCGGCGTAGCCTGATCAGGCAAAGACGGCGAGGTGAAATTCTTGGCTGTCAGAGTCAACCAGGTCGGCCAGGCTGGCGTGCGCCCGCACTGGGGCACCTCATAGCTCATGATCATTGACTCTTGAATGACGACATTTGCAACCACATTGGAGGCCAGACTTCCAGTATGAATTTCCGTCACTTGAAGTTGATATGGTCCCACCGTTGGTGATATCAAAGCACATCACTCCAGGAAATACAGAGTGTTGTCATGGACTTGTTGCCCATTGTCCGGTCGTATTTTCGTGCAAGGCAAAATTTTTCCAGGCAAATGTGCAACATCAACAAAGGCTGTGCACGTACCCCCTCTTGGAGTAGCCGGATGGCACCACTTGCACATCGCAATGCGGCCTATAATGCCAATCTTGCATGCTGGGCAACATTGCAATGCCGCAAAGTCGAGGACCAGCTGACCAACAACATACCTTGCGCTCCTGCGCAACCAATTGGCTCTGACATAGCGTCCAGCATGATGGTCTGACAACCCACACTACTTTTTTGGGTTGCCGACAGCTGCCTGCTGATATGCACAACAGACGTATATGTTGGCGTGGTCATTTGACCTTTGAGTCACAAATCTTGCCCGAAAAGGTCGAAGCACTTCTGCATGTCATGCCGGCGGCACCCTTATTGAGTTTACATACATGATACATCTGATGCCCGTGGGTGAGTTTCAATGGCAGCTGGTGGCAATGTGCAAGGTGAAAGGGTACATCTGTACACCGGTGGCTGCCACACATATTATGCTGAAAACCGCATGCAAGGGTAAATGTACTCACAATCGAAATCCTGCACAACACAACAGTACGGCACCCTCCCCATCATCTACTCCACACTTGTGCCGAGCCATCGTAGTCCGTGCAACCAGAGCTTTCGCCGGCCGCGCTCCTAGCGAGGATGATGTGGCGAGTGCACCCAGCTGCGCCCCACCGAGGTTGATTTGCCTACACTAGGCGGTGCGACGGGCGTCGCCCGTGCCCGGGTCTACCTTTTGCTGGCCTGCATATCGAACCAAGCCCGAGGTTGCACCATAAAAGGAGCAGAAGTCCAGGAACGTTCAACTTGTGTCGAGGTGATGCGGGAACCTACCTTGTTGTAGTGCTCACCTGCATTCTGTCACAAGACCTCGACTGAAACCACAAGACATGCAACTTCCCAGCAGAGGTAAGCCAACGGCACCAAGCATGGGGTTTACATACCCGAGGCCTTGGGGCCGCTGGTGTCGCCGTACTTGACGCCGCCGGCGAGACCCGTCGGCAGCGCCTCCATTGCCGCAGCCGCCGGCGTATCAGTCTGCGGAGGGCGCGCGGCCAGGTTGTCCGGTGCGCCGGGGATGTAGTTGGGGTCCTGCTGCCGCATGCCGTGTGCCTGTGTGGGTGCAGGAGCACCGCGTCAGTTTGAAACAACATCACTGCCTGCCAGGGTTGCAGACGACACGCTGGTCTGCAGTTTGGACGCCAGTATGACCTGCCAGCCATTCCTGAGGACAAACATCAGTTGGGTCACGCTTTCTCATGTCGGTCGCCTTTGAAAACTGATGAGACGGGCTAGTATAACACGGACGGCATGCTAAACACGTGCTTCTGTGAATGGAGTTCCCAACCGCAGGGCTCCCAGATCTGCACTGGGCGCAGTGTGGTCATTGCACACCCGAGGTGGTACAACAGCTTGAGGTCTGTTGGGCGAGTGCTCACTGGTGTATGGTCTAATGTGAGTGCTTTCGTCACGATTCATGAGCTGCAGCATCTGCATTTGTGCTCAGCCCATCCCTTACAACATCGATGTGGAATCCGACTGATGAGGTCCATGGGTTTGACTGCCTGGAAGAATCGTCGCTCATTTCTTATCAGCAGAGCGTCTGTCAAATGCCTTGCCATCAGCTAGCTAGCTAGCTGATGTTGTGAAACCTTGGAAATGCTCAGAGGGGCTCAGAGGCAGATTGACTGTGTGAGGCAAAGGGCTCAGAGGCAGTTCACCTGTGCCAATGGGTCCACGTGTTGGCTGTCTGGGATGCCGCCGCTGGTGTCCGGCCGGAAGGGCGCACTCAAGTCTTCATCGGTGGCAACCTTGCCCGCTGGCTGCGCCGCCGCCCTGGCAATATCTGAGAGAAATGATATCCATACGAGTGAGGGTGGCACTGATCATCTCCTGATGCTTGTGTCCGTTTTTGCTTGAGACATCGCGCCGCAGCCCCAAGCTCCTCCTTGGCAACGTGTTGGCCGGCGGTTGTACACTATGGCGCTCTCTGCATGAGGAACTGACACGTTCAAGTCCAGAACTGACACATTCAAGTCCAGAAAGAGGTTGGATGCTCGACAGTGTTCGCACTCACTGGCAATCTCGCCTGCCGACACCTGAGCATGTCTATGTTAATATAATGAATGACATGATCAGCTCTTGTGAGATCCTATGCAACAGCGGGCCAAGTGCACGGATCCTTGCTGGTGACCTCCGTGCATTCAAGCTTCGGTTCGCCCCCACCCTCACAGCCTGCGTAGCGGCTCACAAAATCCTTCAGGCAAGAATGACCCCAAGTAGTTGCACATATGCGATCACACACTGATTGGTGGCCGCCTTGGCCACCGGCTGGACCATGGCAGCTTGCATCTGCAAAGGAGAGCAGCACCAATCTAAGAGTCCATAACAATTTCATCATTTGTAAGCGTTCGCGTGTCATCTGTGGCCACCCTTGCCCCACCTGCTGCGGCGCCACTCGGCAACATTTGCACCACGCCTGCACAACAGCGGAGCCCCACAAAGGAGATCGCAACCATTGCAGACGTGAAACGCACGTATATGCATCGTGCCTGGCGATGAATGTACCAGCAGAGACAACAAGGGCAAGCGTAAGTTGGCCAAGCAAGCGCTTGGACATCATAGGCGAAAAGCCAGCGCACACTGCGGCACATGCAAGATGGCATGCGGCGCAATGTTGGGGCGGCTCACTCCATGTTGTGTGTGCACATGCAGTCGAAGCAAGAAGAGATCTCTTGTGCGCCTGCAGCTGTGTGGCTGCTCTTGTGTATGCATGCACACCGCATGCATAGGGTTCAGCCCTATATGCTAGTGATAGCATGTAGCAGTGTGGTGCTATCTGCGCTGCACGAATCCTGCAGCAGACAGTGCTGCATCCTGTCTCGACTGTCATGATAGGAGTAGCTCAGAAGAGTCGTAAGTATGCACCTGCATTCGATGCCATCGTCTCGGGGTTGTATGAGTGGATGTGCGGTCTCACAAGCGGGAGCTGAAAGCGGTCGTGTATGCTGGGCTTGATTGCAATTTTATGTGCGTTTCGCGTTGTGCTTGCTGATTTGATTGTGGTGCTGGCGGCGCCTGAAACCTGTTGCAGGTTCGCTTCAGCTGCAGTCCCATAATGAGGAATGCACGTGAGCGGGACGACTGCGAACGGATCACTACACAGTCTGAATGAATCAAAAATATGCACTGCATCGAACTGCGGTTCGTGCGGATGCCTCTGCCAAACTAGAGACTCGTTGTCGCTGCTGCAGATTGCACAAAAGGTCACTGGTCACGCGGGACATGCAGACTCGCCCAGATGCATCTCAATGACCATGCAGTCACTCTTCGGCCATTTCATACATTGTCCGCGTGCAGATTGGCAGCTGCACCTGGACCAAGGTATTGAGGGTCGATGATCGGTGTCCTAGCAGGCAAAGCACAGTGCATGTTCAGTAGGCACAATGCATGTTTGCCTCGCCACCTCGCAGCAGCGCAACTCAGCAGCAGGGTGTTCATGTTTGGTTGCCAGACGTGATATACACGCGACCTGCTATCCTGAGCACACCACCAAATGTCAGTGGCGCACATCTGCGGTCATGTGCTTTGTCGTGCTGCATCCCATTTGCTCGGTACATTTCTCCTGCGTGTCTAATGCTACGTTTGAGATCCATAAGCTCATAAGCGCGATCCTGCGCACATGGCTGGCACCTGGCACTGTTGACCATCTTCTGCCTGCAGCCGCGCATGAAGCACTGACGCAGATTTGCCTTGCATGCATGCGCGCAGGTACCCTCTAAAAACAATCTGCACAGGCAGACTTCCGGCAGGTACAGGCAGTCTGCACGCCCGACTGGGCTGGCATGCATCATCTTGCTGATGCACAGCTCCACAAGCTCGGCATTGTCACATACATGCAGCTGAACAAATTGTGCAACGAGACTCGTCTGGACGGCTTCGTGGTGTGTGTGGCCATGCAGGCGCCCACACCATGGCTTCCAGCCGCGTGCACAGCCCACTGCCGGCTTTCACAGCGGCTTGCATGTTGGATCATGCGGCAGCTGAGCAGCAGCGGCACAGCAGTGGCAAGGTGGCCAGCCGCATATCAACCCGCCGCCGCCCAGCACCAGCACGCCTGGCCTCACAGCGGCTGCTGCGCTGCCGTCAGAGCCTCTGCAAAGCATCGAACGGCTTTCCGACAGACCAAGCGCAGCCTCTGCCGCCGCTGCACAGCTGTCGGTTCTGCAGCTGCTGTATTCAGCGGCCCCTACTGGGTATGGCCGCAGCGCTGCCGCACCACCGGCGCAGTCGCAGCATCACAGAGACTGTGCGCCGCCCAATGGCGGCTTCAACAAAGACGCAGTGCTGCTGCCGCCGCCGCCGTTGCCGCCGCCGCAGCAGCAGCTCGGCAGCTGCGCGCAACCGGCTGCTAGGTTCGCAGAGGGTTTTGGCGGCACATCCCACCAGACATCGGAGCTCGCGCACCACAGCAGCATGTACCCTGCTGACAGTGGCACATTCATCGCTGGCAGCTTCGGCGGCACCTTCTGTCTGCCCGCACAGCCATTTGCGGAGGCGTCAGCAGAATTGCAGCGCCGCAGTGGCCGAGCCAACGTGCTGGCAGACCGATTAGCCCTCGGCTGGGCGTGGCAGCAGCAGCAGCAGCAGCAGCAGCCGCCGCTGCAGCATGACTGGCAGCCGCCCTCTGGGCCGAGTCAACCCAACCCTGCAGCAGGCCACCCTGCAGCAGGCCAGCCCAGGCAGCAGCACCATCAACATCAGCATGGTGGCAGCTGCCCCGATGATGCAGCAGGCTGGCCCTGGCAGCAAGTTCAGCAGCCGCAGCAGCAGCAGGGCAGCCGCCCAGTTGCCCTGTTGGACAGCTTCCAATGCCCTGCCGGGCTGCCGCCGCCGCCGCCGCCGCCGCCACCACAGCTCGACAACCTGCAGCACTGTACAGCACAACCGCCACCGCAGTTTGGTGAGCAGCAGCAGCAGCTGTTTTCACCATTGCTGCCGCAGCTGGGCGGCCATCATGCGCCGCCGCCGCTGCCATCATTGCTGCCGTTGCCGCCGCCGCTGCCGCCGCCGCTGCCGCCGCCGCCACTTTCTGGCAGCCAGCGTGCCACTGCAGCGCCCTACGCCACTGCCAAAGCGGTGAGGCTTCCAGGGTTTGTAGTGTTACGGACGAGCTCGTATTGGACATCTCACTTAACATGCTGCCACAGAGCCTGGTTGACAGTGCTTGTTATCGCTGCCGCCCATAACTGAATGTGGAAAGGAGAAAGTATGCTCCTCCTTGCATGCAGCACCGCTTCCAGAGCCACACAGAGCCAGCACTGATGTTGTGGGCCAACACAACATTGCATATGCAGGTGACACCCGGAAACCGCTGCTGTGTGTAGCTCTGACATCAAATGCAAAGCTGTGATGGTGGTTTCAAGACTGGACTTTGGCAGCCATTATGCCTGAGCTCTCCCAAAGGCTCACACTCCATCGGTACCATGACAAGTTCAAGGTTGCTTCAGCAGGAGTACCGCCGTGAAGTCTTCATCAGTCCTTTCCTGGCACCAAACATCCTCTGTGTATAGGACTTGTTGCAAACTGTTGCTCAAATACACTTTGCTGCAGGACCCACATTGGCTGGACGGCGCTGGCCCCACCCTGCAGCAGGACCCGCAGCTGCAGCAGCACGGCGCAGCATGGCAGCGGCAGGACCGCAGATCAGAGCTCCAGATCCTGCAGCAAGAGGGTAGCGGCGCAGCGGCTAGTGCAGCTGGCGACACGGCGCCGCACTGGCCTGCAGCCGGTGGCGGCGTAGAGAAAGGCAAAACGAGAAAGACGAAGAGGGGGAGCAAGGGTGGGAAGCGCAGGGAGCGCGGCGTGCAGAGCCGGCTGCGGAAGGAAAGGGAGCTGGCCGCCGCCGTCACTGCTTACGTCATCGACGCAGATGCCGATACACGATAGCACAGGCCCGTGGCGTGGCTGCTGGCGGCAGTCTGAACCTGCCACGGACTAGCGGTACCTGCTGAAAATCTGTACCACACGCTGCAGCTGCCGATAGCAAAAGATAATGTAGCTTGTGGCATCTCAACTTGGACAGATGCTACTTTGACTTTCTGGCAGCTCCCCGCAGCTTTGTATGCCATCGAGCTCAGAGCTCGGACAGTTGTCGCTCTGACTGCCATGGACAGAAATCGGGAAGGCTTGCCAAGGAGGCGAGAGTGCACCCAATGTGCGTTGCTCGAGTGATGACACAAACACATACCGTATGGTATGCTGATCCTCTCGTACCTTTTGATTTATCGTTTCAGAGTTTCAGCGTCACGTTTCCACCAAGTCGGTGTCGCAAAAATATGTCCCCTGGCAAAACCACTGAAACCACGACCTTCTAAACCTGTGGCAAGCTGGCACTCTGTTGATCCTGCGCAATTGCCACTCAGGCCTTGCGCCAGATGCAAGCCACATTGACTACACTGCATCAACTGCCACTTGCTGCCAGCCTGCTGAAATCTCCCATCTGGCAGCTGGAAGTAGCGTCGCGTCGTCTAATATGGCCAGCCACCGCCAGTTCCGGCTGGTGCTGTCACTGGCCCCGACCCCTGCGCAAGTAGCGGTGAAGCATCAGGTCTTGCTGAAGCGCATGAACAACACAGCAACAGCCAGGTCATGCAAGCACTGTCATGATCAAACCAGAGCGTGCCCTTTGCCACTTGAAGGCATGGGAACAGTAGGAACTTGTACTGTGAGCATCCACATATGCACACTGGTGCATGGATCTGGGCTGCCGCCGCCAACCCCGCTCCTGCTGCCCCGAAAACATAGTATGGTAACCATTTGGCGGAAAAATGCCTCACTCACAAGCTCTTTGCTCAGTTCTCTCACCTGCCGCCCCTGGTGCGGCCGCCGCGTCTGCCGCCGCCGCCGCCGCGACCACGGCCGGCACCCTGGCGCCGCTGCACCCCGCCGTTCCTGGCGCCCATGTTCCGGCGACCGCCGCCGCCCCTGTGTCCGCCGCCCCTGCCGCCGCCGCCGCCGCCGCCGTCCCTGCCGCCATTCTGCTGGGGGTGTTGTGGGTTGGCGCCGACCCGGCCCTGGTTGCGATGTGGGGCCCCTGTAGCGAACACTCGCTTGCTGCTCAGGACTTAGGTGCCGTGCATCGGCTGACTTGACGACGACACTGGCAAGCTGTGCTCCCACAGCAGCGGTGCTTTGCACGTTCAGCTCTGCATCAGTTCGGGTGTCAAATTGAGCACCTGCACTTCATCTAAGGGACAGAGATGCAGCCGTTCGGCAGCTTATGCATCCTTCCGCTGCCGCAAAGCTCGGTTCTGGTATCGTGTGGCTCGGCACCGTGTAGCATGTAAGATCGACACAAGCAGCTCAGTGTTGCACATTGTTGCAGCACCCGAGCCTTCAAGTGCACGAGACAAACGGCAAGAGCTGGCAGGGGCTCTGATCTGCGGAGAAAGTACGGCCGCTGCCGCAGCAGCACGCCACTGCAGTGTGGCACTGAGAGTTTGTCTTGGACCTGTGATGATTGCGGTGATGCTCAGTCGGCAGAAGCGGCGCGCCGCAGCACCCCGGCAGCCGCGGCACGCAGGCATCGTACAGCGCACAGCAATGCTATCCAACGGTGGCACGACCCTTCCATGTCCTGTTAGGAGATCAGCTTTAGCCCAGCAGCTCACCTGCTAGAACTTGCGGATAAACAGGACCGCAGAAAGTCCGACAGCCTCCGCATGCGGGGTCGCACAGCATGCAGAGCAGGTGCCAGGCATCCATGGCAACAACTCATTCTCTGCAGGCGTTCAAGCCGCTTCGAGAAACGTCCACCTGCGGGGGCTGGCAGGCGGGCGGTGCCGTGGGAGTCCAACGGCCGCTGCACCCGGGCGTCGCACAGCACGCAGCGCTGCCTAGACACCCATCGAAATTCTCTTACCTCTGCAAAACCCCCAGGCATATTCCACGAAAACTCCACCTGTGGGGGCTGGCAGGCGGGCGGGGCCACAGACATCCAGCAGCCGCCGGACCCGGGCGTCGCACAGCACGCAGCCCGTGAACGCGGGCTCCACGTCGGCGGGGATGCGCGCCCTCCGGAAGCGCAGCCGCAGCAGCCTGCAAATTGCAATGGCTGCATGTCGATAGGGGACGGGTCCTCAAGGATCGCATCGCAGGGAGCATCTGATACAGCGTCTTGCGCCATAAGATTGCATACAGAGGCGTGCACACACCGCACAGAATTGGGCAGGGGGTGCAGCGCTGGACGGTCATTGCTGCGCTGGACGGTCATTGCTGCCCTCTGAGCACGCCGTCAGCAGCGCCACTGAGCTTGTGCACGGCGTGACCATCATGTGTCGCGTGTGACACAGCGTTTCAACCAACGTGATGCAATGAGACATGTGCATTGTGAAACTTTATCAAGATTAAGAAAAAAAAGTTTTTCTTAATCTTAACAAAGTATAATATATAATTTTCCACACACCGCACGGTGGCTGGGCAGGAGGCGCAGCGCTGGTCGGTCACCGCCGCCTCGGAGCACGCCGTCGGCAGCACCACCCGCGTCGCACACAGCGGGTGCGCCCCGCAGGCGACAAACGTGGCGTCGCCGGCCTTCCGCAGGCTGAGCCGCCCACGGCACGCCGGGCAGTCGCCTGTGTGAGCAGCAGGCAGCATGATTTTGAAAGTTTGGATTCTGCAAGCAGCTCCGCTCAGATGGGCCCGCCACAGGTCACATGCGGTGTTTCCGCAGGCTGAGCTGCCTGCATCACGCGGGACAGTCACCTGTGTGAGCAGAAGGCAGCAGAAATCGTCAGATGGTTGCGAAAGTGCAATCCGCCTGTTTGAATAGCACCCAGCAGCTGAGCTCCGTGGGCGGCAAATACTATCTAGCGGACGTTGCTCAGGGTGAGCAGCCAGCTGCATATGTAGCGCAGTAGGAAATGCCGCCAGAGGTAATCTGTTGCATGCACACACGAATCTGCCTGTGTGCGCAAAAAAGCCAAATTTTGTGAGATTTTGCGGTGCTGCACCATGCACTGCCAGAAGGGGCTTCACGGTAACACAGATCCCGGCCCCAAAAGGTCAGTGCAGCATTCAGGTGCATACACTCCCCGCTCTCTTTGCACAGGCAGCTGCGAGCAGTCAGCCCGGCTAGCCACACAAACTGTCATCTTGTAGCATGAGCAGGGTTGTTGCCGTGTGCAGTACAGCTGTCGTCGCACCAAGAGCAGCTCACCAACATCTGCGATGACACCGCCATCGGCTCCGCCATTGGCAGCAATGCCGCCGCCGCCACCGCCGCCGCCGCCGCCGACGGCAGCGCGGCCGAAGAAGGTGGCGACCTCCGCCTCCAGCAGCCCGGCCCGGCGGGTGGCCTCCTGGAAGTCTGCACTGAAGGCCTGCACCGCCTCCGCCAGCACCGCTTCCTGCGCGAATTGAATGCACTTGACAGTTTTGCAAAAGCTCACTAGATACTCTTTCCAGCAGCCCGTCCCGGCGGGTGGCCTCCTGGAAGTCCGCGCGGAAGGCCTGCACCGCGTCCGCCAGCACCGATTCCTGCACAGGTTCAAAAGAACTCAGCAGTCCACCGAATGGTTCACGAGTTCTACCTCCAGCGCCCCCGGCCTGGCGGATGGCCTCCTGGAAGTCTGCGCTGAACGCCTGCACCGCTCCCGCCAGCACCGCTTCCTGCGCAGCAGAGACAATTTTGAGGGGGGTGGAAGGACTCGTGCTTGCGGCTCTCAGCATACCGGTCTGGCGGCTGGCCTTCTGGAAGTCCGTGAAGAAGGCCTGCACTGCCTCCGCCAGCACCGCTTCCTGCACATCAATCAGGTCTTGTACTTTTCAAAACATTTCACGAGGTCTGCCATCAGCAGCCCGGCCTGGCAAGTGGCCTCCTGATGGAGTTTCGCACTGAAGGCCCGCACCACCTCTGCCAGCACCGCTTCCTGCTTCCAATGGCATCACGATTCAGCTGCACATGAGCTGCGAGCAAAGCTGATGTGTGACGATTGAAATTTCTGCCGGTTCAATCAGGCGGATTTGCGGTCGATTTCTGATGTTTGAGTGTTAACAAGTGGATGCCATCCCATAGTCCTGGTCGTTGGTGACCAATGACTCCCCAATGACTCTTTGAAAGTGGCGCACACATTGGGCGTCCAGTAACTGGCACAGCCCCAGCGGCCCGATGGCATTGAAGATCTGCAGTGAAGATGCTTTATCAAGTCCAAGTCCTGTTAGCGTAGCAGAGGCTGCAATGGCGGCAATGGCGATCTCGATCTTGCCACGCAAGTTCGGCAGCGAGGCACTGGCCAGCATGCATGACTGACTTCCACAGCGGCACAAGAGGATGACAAATTAGATCACCTTGGAGCGGCGAGCAGAGGCGACAGCTGCAGCGCTGGCCTCGACATGCACGTCTGGAAGGTCCACAGATTGCACATCTGGAAGGCCTACCGATTGGCCAGCCCCATGGTCGTCATGTACTGCCTCTACAGTTCATTTGCGCAATTCGAAATCTAGTCACCGTGGATAGCTGGCCGGCGGCAACAGCGGCGATGTTGGGCCTCGTTCTTGCCACGCCGCTCCGGCGTCCGCAGGTTGGCCAGCTCCAAGACCATTTTGCAGCATAAATTTGCACCAATGTGCTCACATTGAGTGCGAATCACCTTGGAGCGTCGGCCAGCGGCGACGGCGGCGATGCTGGCCTCGATCTTGCCGCGCAGGTCCGGCGTCCACAGGTTGGCAAGCCCCATGGCTCGATACCCAGCGACCAGCGCCTCCCCCAGCGGCGTCGCCGAGAACGTCATGTTGCCATCCTTCACGGCGTACCTGCAGGCTGACAACGGGGAATGGTATCGAACTTGACTACAGGACACACACGAGTCTGGCAATATGGGATTGGCCAGCCCCATAGCCCGGTGCCCAGCGACCTGCGCCTCCCCCAGCGGCGTCGCCGAGAGCGGCATGTTGCCGTCCTGCAGAAACATGGTGGTGCAGGGTCAGTGCCAGTGGTATCCACTGTGGAGCATGCTGGAAAGGTTTGCTGCATCAGACCAGCCTGTCGGCGCTGCAGACAGTGATCGTGCACCGTGCATCCCAGTCTCAGCACCGCCGTCTCGCATCTCCAAGCATGCCTAAGTTGATGACCGACAGCGAGACAGCACATCAACTGAATGTGTTTTGCCATGGTTGCATCACGCCGCTGCCAAGCCTCCCCTGCCATGACAAAATTCACTCCACACACTGCCCAGGCTGTTTTTTCTGATTTAAGTGTACATATAAAGGATTGGTGTAGCAGAAACAATGCACGGCAAACCCTACCCCCGCTCCAGCTGCTTCTGGATATGCTCCGCCACGGTGGCATCGGTGCCGATGCCGTGCGCCTCCATTGCCGCGATCAGCGCAGCCTCCGTCAGCCGCGGCGGCGGCGCCGTCTGACTCTGTAAAGGTACCACACGAGGATATGTATGCACGAGGATACCATCCAGGGTCTGCATTTAGACTGCCATGGTGCCATTGCCGGGTGTGCCTCCACTGCAGTAGCCAGCTAGTGTCAGCAAATCCACAGATTCGTGTGTGAAGTCAGATCTGTATGCTGCTGCCCAATCCGCCATGACTGGCCGATGCCGGTGGAACCACCCCCATGTGCTGGCATGCCATGACGAGCGGTTGCTGTACCACTCCATACATCAAGTGGGGCTGTGGCTGCACCTGGTTCAGCATGAGCTCGGACGGCATGAAGCGCCGGCCCTCAGCAAATGCCGGCAGGCTGTCATTGCCGCCCCAGTTGGTGTACGGGTATACCTCCAGCCAGTTGCGCTGCGTCACCATGAGACCTGCAGTTGGGGGTGGACACGACGTTGACACTTTGAAGGCCGGTGGGTGTCATTGCTGCGGCAGTACCAAATCGTGTGCAGTCTCATGTCAGCTGCTTCAACATCGGGTGCACGCCAATTTGAACTTGATCTCAGCAACATCAGCTAGCCACTATTCAAGTCTACTTCTGGCGATACTGTGGGCTACAGTGTAGAACACCATGTTTACTCAGCAGCAGGGATCACTCACAGCAGCTGACATGTCTTGCCTGTGGTGACGAACGTCTCCTCCGCGATGCTGATGGTGACGGTGGTCTCGAAGCCAATGGCTGGCTGCGAACATGCTCTGCACCAGCATGGCAGGAGTGTGACTATGCGACGGTTCACAAGACCTCGTGTCGATGGCTGCCACAGCTAGATCGAATGCATGCTGGTGAAAGCCAGCCTGCACACAGTACCCATGCCAGCCTGCACACAGTGCCCATGCCAGCCTGCACACAGTGCCCATGCCAGCCTGCACACAGTGCCCATGCCTGAGGCAGACGGCACCATGCATGACAGAGCTCGTGCTGTGCACCGGTTCACATGAATTGATACGAGAAGCAAGACTCACGCAAGGAAGGAGCGAACGACGAAGTCGTACAGTGCCTTCTTGTCGTGTGCCCACCCCTGCTCGCCCGGCGTGTATCGCGTGGGATGGATCGGCGGGTGCGCCCTGCAGCAGAAAGCTTCGCTCTCACATGACCGTGACACACGATCAGCGGGGGCAGCGACGGTGGAATGCTGCTTATCTGGATCCATTTGCAAGCCTGCAACAGAAGAACAATCTGATTACCCAGCAATGCAGCGCAGAACAGTCCGGTATGCCCTTACTTGTCATCATTGCGGCCGCCCACCGGCTGCCGGAACATGTTGCCGTTGATCATGGCGGTCGCATGCGCCCCCCAGTTGGGGTCATTCACGTGCGGTGCAATCATCCCCTGCACGGCAAGGCCCGACATTCATATTGTCGGCCCAGACGCCTGGGCGCCACCAAGGGGAGCTGCCGCGCAGCTTTGAGCTTGGCAGCTGCAGCAGGTATGCCGCATGTCAGACTTTGGGAGCCGCTGTGGTTGAGGCTGCCTAGTTCTGGTCCTGTCAGATCTGCACTCACAGCTCGAGCACTCTCTGGCCATCAAGACTGATAGAACGGTCGTGGATCTTGTCGGGTCATCAGCACACACCCGCAGGTCGTAGGCGGGGTCGAAGCGGTCTGTCTCCGTGCGCGGGTATGAGATGAAACCGGCCTGGTACAGCTCCTCAGCCAGTTTCATGATGCGTTCACCTGCAATGCTACCAACCAAAGGGTGCAAAGCTCGTCTCGTTGGCAGCCATGGACTTCATCAGCGTCTTGCAGGGTGCTTTTGGCGTGCATGAGAGCTGTCAGAGTCACTCTGCTGCAGGCATGTGACTGCTGTGAACCGCCAAGTGGCCGAACTTGTACCTGGCATGCGTAGCACTCTGGTTGCCGTTTTCTGCATGTCCAGCGTGGCCAGCGGGTGCGGCGGCCACCGCTTGATCTCCCGACCATCCACCTGCGGAAAGATATGCACAAGCTCCAGCAATCCTAGATCTTCACCATAGCGAGCAGCACACCTCCTTCCCGTGCAGCAAGTGTCTGGATCCTTGCAGCAAGGGTATGGTGCCACTGTGCACCTGCTGACGTGTTGGGTACGCTAGACCGTGAGGCGAAGGCCCTGAGTGGCGGTACTCAGCACCACTGGGCTCTCGTGACTTACCTTCAGCACGGTGGCCATAGGGTTTACCACACACGGCTCGTACAGCATTGTGGCCACAGCATGGTCGAACAGCCGCCCCCGGGACCACCTGCAGCACAACGTTCGAGGATTCATGCCGACAAGGTGTCAGCAGCGATCAGAGTCTCACACCCAGCACGCCCTCGGCTACACTCCTGCAAAGAGCTGTGCATGCGCCAATGCCTTGGCAGCAGCAGCAGCTGCGCAAAGGCACTGCAAAGAGCGCTGTGTAGTGTAAACCCTAAACCCTTACCTGAAGTCGCAGTGCTTGCCGCCTGGCTCGCGGTACGACACCTTGATCTCCCAGTACGGCTCCGGCACATGGCCCTGGATCTCCCTGCAGCAGACAGCACCGAGGACCTCTGCTGCGGCCTCATGACGCAGTAACGCTTGTTCCTGAGACACTGCGGCCACGCTGTGCTGCTGGGGACCCCGGAACAGGTGCGACTGCGCAGGCAAACCCGGCAAGTGCACAAGCTTTGCTGCAGCCGGACTCGTGCTCATTGCTTGCGCTGCACAGGCAGCCTCCGACCCGCCAAGTAACGGCAGAGCCTGCAGCTGACGATGCAGATGGACGAGGCGCTTGCACTGGAGACCGGGAACGAAAACAAGCCACTGTGGCTCACCAGTCACGCTGCACGATGAGGCCGAGCGTCGGGAACTGGCAGGGCCCGTAGCTGATCAGCGGGTCGGCGTCCCGCAGCCCGCCCGCCAGCCAGTCGAACTTGCTCTGCATGATTGCATGACATCGTTCAACACTACCTGGCATTTGGTTCAGCCAGAAGAGCCAGCGGGACTGAGGACACTGATACACATGTTAAATACGAGACAACGACCACCTTGACAAAAATCTGGTCGTTTGATCCTACGTTGCTGAGAGGAAGCATGAGCACTTTCAGCAGCAGCGCCTGTGCGAATCATCTTCCATGAAAGTCACGAGTTTCTTGCAGATTGGCATGCAAAGGTCGTCAAGGCAGACTCGGCACCTGCAGCAGCAGTGTCTGGTAGCGCGTGAATGCGGCGCCGATGCGCAGATCGATCTCCTGTCGGGCATCCACTGCTTTTGCTGCATTCTCATCAGGTGGCACCTGCGAGGATGAACTAGATGGGCACGTTTGGATCCAGAAGGAGTGGTGCTGCGTGATGGGCAGTGAGAAGCATGCCAGCTACGGCTTCCTGCTCGGCATGTATGCAAAAGCTGCACATCCCTAGGGCGACGTAAGGGGCCAAATCCAAGGATGTCAACATGGTTCACGACGCCGTTGATGGCGCAATGTAGGACTGCTCCAACGAGCGGTAAAGAAGCACACCAGCTGCACCAGCCTCCTACAAACATCCAAACGCAGCCGACGTCCCGGCGTGGTGTAGCCAGAGTCGTTGAGGGCACCAGAACTCACGAGGTTGTTGACGGCGCGGTGCAGCTCCACCGCAATGAGCGCCGAGAAGCGCGCGCGCCGCACCACCAGCCGCGGGTTGGCGCCCAGGCACACCTGCACCACCTGCACAGCACAACAGTCACAATGTGTTTCGATTATATGCTGATGTGTTGGTGGCGGGGTTAGCAATCTGTGGAGAGACGCCGAGAAGCGCGCCCGCCGCACCACCAGCCGCGGGTTGGCGCCCAGGCACACCTGCACCACCTGCATGTGGAGTGACATCAGCAATCAGTGTCAGATTATTGGGCACCATGCCAGCGTCGGAAGCATAAGAGGAGTGCCAAAGAGCGTGCACGCCGCACCACCAGCCGCGGGTTGGCGTCCAGGCACACCTGCACCACCTGCATGTAATGATATACCAGCAATGAGTGTCAAATGGTTGGACCTCACGACAGGTTCGGTAGCATCAGAGCTGTGCCAAAGGGTGCGCCCGCCAAACCATCAGCCGTAGGTTGGCGCCCATGCACACCTGGACCACCTGCACAGCACAGCCTTCCATATTCCAGCCTTGGCTGTGATGCGTCAGCCACAGGGTGGGCCATTCCTGCCGGGAGGTGGTGTGATGTGAACCCAAAGATGATGAGTCGCGCGCCCACCGCCCGCCGCACCGACGGCTGCGAAAAATAAGCGCCCATCAGGGGACACTAAGGTTGGCCTTGGTATGCCCGGTGCTCAATCCCACCTGCACCGCTTTGACATGTCAGATGAGCGGAATGCATCACATCTTTTCGTTCTGCGGCTGATGAAAGATCAGAGCAGGCGCGCCCACTGCACCAACTGCCGCAGGTCGACCTCTGGGCACATTTGGTCAGCCCATGTGACAGCAGCACCTGGCGTTGGCCAGCATCGACAGCCTGATCCCATGGAAATGCTTTGCAGGGTGCAATCCTTTGAGGCGTCGACAATCACTAACACTGCCGTAGCATCCACCCTGGACCAAGAAGCTACCGATAACGAGTTCTGCAAGCCCTCATTCACACCCGCACGAGTGCAGTCCAGCCACAGCACCAAGGAAATATGCTGACAACTGAACACTGACAAGGACCTGACTACATACACACGTGTGCGCTCTCTCTCCGAATAGTGCATTCGGCCCCGCAGACCCCACCTCGAAGCCGATGTTCTCGCCCTCCCGGTCGCAGTCCAGCCACAGAACCAGCTCCTGCGCCTGGCGGGCCTCCTGCTCCAGGTTTCTCCGCAGCGCCGTCTTGTCCTGCACATGGCAAGCTCACGAATTGGCAAAACCCTAATCCGAATCTCGAAGCAAAATCCGGCGGAGCCATGACCGCAGTCTTCGAAGCAGCATCAGCTCCTGCGCCAGGCTGTGAGACAGCACTGCGAGACACGGATCTGCCTTGATGCTGCAGTGCCCTGCATTAGATACACACGCAGCTAATGCCATGCAGAGACTTTGCTGCTGCTTGTTGAAGGTGCCAACGAGAGCTGCATGGAGCAGGTCAACGGTTGCGGTGCTGCAGACATGGCAGCAGGCGCTGCAGAAAGTTGAAGTCAAATGCCAGCAGCTACACCTGCCAAGAGGCTCAAAGTGTAACGATATGAAGGATTTATGCACAGGCCAAAGAACTGCTCGAGACCTGGACCAGATGTGCTGAACAGGTTGCCAGCAGAAGCGCCGTGGAGCTGGCCACAAAGGTCGGCACCGTCAGGTGATTGCCATGGCGGAAATTTCTGTCCTAGTTCTGGATAATGTCCCTTATACGAGTTTGAAACTTGCTTACCTGGGGCACCGCCTTCAGCACGGGCGCGGCAAACAGATTCCTAGGGCTGCAGAAGCAAAACTCGCAGTGGCCGGTCGCAAACTCCGTGTTGGCTCCGATATTGCACAAGATATTCAAGTCCATTCGCCAGAAGCGCATGAGTGACTTGATGAGGTGCTCCCACCTGGGGCACCGCCTCCAGCACGGGCGCTGTGAACAGATCCCCGGGGCTGCAGGACAGCCCCCCGCACTGGCTGGTTGCAACCTCTATGTCGGCTTCAATGTTAGACAGAATGTTATGATCCATTTGCCAGAAGCGCATTCGAAATCTGAGAAGACGCTCTCACCTGGGGCACCGCCTTCAACATGGGCGCAGTGAACAGCTCGCCGGGGCTGCAGGAGCGCCAGCCGCGGTGGCTGGTCGCAAACTCCATGCTGGCTTCGATGTTGGACAACATCACCAAGTCATTCTGCCAGAAGCGCATTCGAAATTGAAATCTGATGAAATGCTCTCACCTGGGGCACCGCCTTCAGCACGGGCGCTGTGAACAGCTCCCCGGGGCTGCAGGAGCGCCAGCCGCGGTGGCTGGCGGTAAACTCCAGCTCCATGAGGTGCCCCGCCACCGAGGTGAACACCATCTGCGCCTGCCGCCCGCCCAGGGTGTACCCGAAGTCCCAGTTGGCGTTGAACTGAGACCTGCAGGTTGGTATGTGCATGCCACATGTCAATTAACAGTAATGATATTACATTAGTGTAATTTAATTATATACATGATGTCGACAGGCATGCATGCAGGTGTGCCATATGCGATCACTGCATGCAAGCAGCTCAGCTGCTAGGGCTGCAGAGCCGGAAGCAGGACTGTATGCGCAATCAGATGCCGTCGCATACTGTGCGGCGCCATTGCTGACCAGGTTTGGGGGTGGACAATGCATGTGGGCGCTGGGGACGTGCCAGCTCATGTGCGATTGCGTGCTGCTGCATGTACCACTGCGAAGAATGCTGCCATGACGTGTCTTGCGTACAGCCGCCGGAGAAGTTCAAGCTGAAGGGCGGTCAACACTCACACGCCATTCCGGCGATGCGCATGGCCGCCGCTGAGGATGCGGGACACCTCCTTCGCTACGCTGGGCTTCTCCGCCACGTTCAGCACTCGCGGCATGGCGCCGCCATTGGCAGCACGAGATGACGCGGCTGCCGGAGGTCAGGATTGCCTGCTAGAGATCATGCAGGACTGCGCAGCAGCGCCAGCACGCAGGCCGCTGACCATGCGCCTACAGGCCGACATGATAGTGCCACATCTGTCCAAGGAGCCACTTCCGATTGCAACTGGTCAGATGAGGCGGGCAAGCTGTGTTCACCAGGGGTGGGGAGCTTGCAACAGCCTGTGCGATGCAAATGTGGCAACTGCTGAAGGCTTCAAATATCGGCCAACGCGGCATTCCAGCTGTGTGCGACAGCTGCATAACACTAGAAATGCTTGTGCAATGCCAAAAATGAAGTCCCTGATGCACGCTGATGGCCTGCAACGCAGGTTTTATTGCGTGCTATGCGTGAAATGCTATAATGTGCAGGACAGGGACTGAGGGCTGCTTGCCTGCGGTCACTCCTATGTTTTGCGACAGTCTTACAGCATGCAATGATCGTTGACCGTCGCACAATCTCCAAGCCCAGGCTGTGTGCTCTCCCTGAGGCAGTCTGGGTGCCGCCCTGGGCAACAGCTGGTACCTGCTCCGGATGCTTGTGCCTTCGCAGCATGCACGTGCACGCATGTCCAGCTTTGATAAAACATGTGGCACAGCGCCTGATAGCCGTTGACGACGCCCGCTGGGGGCAACATCCGCTTACACCAGAAACACTTTGTGGCGGCAGATCAATGCGGCGCCACAGCATAATCCAATATGCCTTGCAAACGGCGTTCTGAATTCGGCTGCAGAGTCAAATAGCTGGATTTCGAGTCTGCAGCCTGGCCCATTCCGGATCAGTTCTGGAAATCAAGGCAAGACTTGGTACACACAGCAGACGCCGCACCCATGTCTGCGGCCATTACACACTTGCCCCACAAATGTATCGATCAGATTCTTGGGCAGCTGACCTTTCAACAACGGTAGCCGAGCTCACATGGCGCATGTGTGTTACAGGGCTGGCTTGCAAAACCACTGCAGACCTGACATGCGGCGGCGCCTGATCTGCCACATCCTAACATGCAGAGCCAGAGCAGCCACAGTGTGCCGCGCATGGCAGCAGCACCTGGCCGAGACGAGGTTGCTCTCGGCAGCTGCCCTGCAGCCCGACTGCTGCGACGGCGTCAGCGTGCAGCAGTCCCCATTGCTGCAGCGGTGGATGCGCCTGCATGGCTTGCAGCTGCAGGAGTTTCATCAGGCCGAGTTTGCAATGATCATCGGGCAAGCACATCAAGCAGCCTGTGCACCCTTTGTTCTGTGCGGACACGCAGCCTGTGCTTCAGCTGTCGACATGCACTCAATCATCCGCCATTTGGTCATACAGCCTGGTGCTGTCTGCAGGGTGACTCGACTGGTGACAGTCTGACGACTGTGCTGCTGGGTATGCTAGGGGTAGTTCAAGAAACATCTTTGACTACCCCTAGGTATGCTGGGGTCCAATGGCAGGCGCCTCGAGGTCAGCATCTCCCTTTTATGACCATTTTGATGTTTACCATTGCTTCAAGAGCCACACTGCCTTCCTAATGGTACTTACGCCAGATCGCACGACCATTTTGCAGGCCCTGCAGCTTGAGTCGTCAATCACAGTGGCCAACACCAACCCGACGTGCATCACCGGCCTCTGCGACAGCCTGCGGCACCTGGTGCTATCAGGAGTGCAGGATGTGCAGCATGCAATCGTCACAGCCATGCTGCACAGTCGCTGGTGGAGGTGAGCTGCACATGTTTTGGACACAGTCACCTGAAGAGTTGCCACTACCTCATCGAAGTCCGCACTGTGCCTTGTCGAGCAGTGGTGACGACTTATCTGGCATCCAGAAACACAAATCGGCCAGCCGGTGCTGCGCAGGTATCACCGATGAACACTCTGAAACATAACGACATACTTGGAGCTTTCATGCGATTTCATGCTTAGCAAGCGCAGCAGCTGGGACCCACGCCAGGGCGTCTGCTGCCGTGGCCTTTCTGTGAGGCACTCCTCCTGAAAGGCGCCCCTCCGCACCGGCCAGCTGTCTCAGGAGGTGGCGCATCAACAGAAACGCAATTCAGAGGATGGTGAGGCACACAGCATTAAATGCTGCATTCTGCATGCACGGCCTTGCCATGCCACAGACGTCTTCACGATTCTGCAGGGTTGCACTCTATATGGACCGCGCGCTTGCCGGCCAGCCTCACCAGCTGGCTCTGGAGGCGTGCGCTGCGCTGGGCAAACCACAGCAGTGCCTTGAGCCCGGCAGGCTGCAGCCGTTGACAGCGCGGCGGCATCTGGCGCGCCAAGGGGCGGCGGCCACCCTGCAGTGATGGTGGCCACCCTGCAGCGATGGCCGCTGGACCCGTGCGGAGCGCTGGCGCAGCTGCCACGCTTACGCAGCCTCCACCTGGTGCGTTTGCAGGATCATGCTGGTATTGGGCACTTTCATCACATATCCAGACATTCCTGATATGGTACCGCCGCGATCTAGGAGTCATTCCGGGGCAGGATATGAACCCCTCACTGCGTCTCGCCTCGCTTTGCCCCGCAACTGCATGTCATCTGGCATCGTGCCAGGCTGACACCCTAACCTCTGTGGCAGTACGACAGCCTGGAGCGTGTCCTCAGCGCACCCGTGCATCTCATGCTTTTCTGCTGCAGGATGCGGTTGCAAGCTTGCTCTGTGGAGCCTGCGCCTTGCCTCGGCTGTGAACGCTGACCCTGCGAAACACCTGGACTTCGCTCAGAAGCAGAGTTTTGAAGCTTAGAAGCTTGCGCGTCATCCGCTACAGATTTGCTGTAGTGTGATATACCTACTGCTGGAGCTTGGCATGCGGCTCAGCCAGCCACAGGTGTTGGTGCTCAGAGCGAATCCAGCATTACAGTTTGACAAGCTGCACCGTCCTACAACAGTAATCTACTCAGGCTGTAGTAGTCCACCACTGCAGGTTGCTGTGCATATCTCAGCGCCTGCTGCCGCACACTGTGCACGCTCAGGCAGCTGCGGATGCCGAAGCCCTGGGCGGTACCACCGGCTCGAATTCAGACAGTGCCCGAGCGCTGCCTCCGTGGTCTCGCAGGTGCAGTGCGGCCTGACCATTTTGCCGCTGGACCTGTGTGAGCTGAGCCGGCTGCAGATGCTGGACATTTGCTACAGCCCCGCGCTGCTAAACAGCAGCGGAGTTGCGCTGGCGGCGGCAAGGCCATACTGCCAAAGCCGCTGCGCTTCCCTGGACTGAGGTCAGACGAAGACGGGACTAGTCGAGGTGAGGGTGTGACAGTCAATATCACATGCGCTGCCAGACTTGTTCTCCTATGCCTAGCAGTCGGGTTCCAGATCTGGATTGCCTGGTCAACCATGCGCCATGACACCTGTGGCCGGGTCAACACAGCCTCCTGGCTCAGGTGACACATGCCACGTGCAATGGCTTGTGGTGTGGGCCTCTGATCTGACTGGATGAGGGTTAGTGTAGCGCGGGCTCTACTACAGTTAGTAGATACCTGCCTCAGAAAGATGCAGCCGCGCATGCGGCAGGGGGTTGGGCGGCATGAGGCACCGTGTGCATGCCCTCACCTGACGTGTCATAGGAGTCCACTCAGCTGCTGCAATGGTCATTCAACAGCAACCAGGCGCATTCCAGGGAATGTCATCAAATTGCAATTACGAAGACAGACCAGCTGCACACCTTGCCTGACAGCTAGGTTGCTTGGTGCTACACAGTCTAATGACAACAACTTGAACTGCCAGTGCGCAGCTGAGTCTTGAGGCCAAGACAGGACAACACACAACCACTGGGGTGTGGCTTTGATGGGCGTAGATGCGTTGCTCTGATCATGCAAGGTCTGCACGACGGGAAACACCAGCAGCAGGCTCCGCCGATGCGTCTTGCTGTGCAATTTTCATGTCGCTGAGATGTCAGCTGCTTCCATGTCGTTCCCTGCAGTCGGGGTGTTGTTGCGCACCTGGCGACCATGCCGGCTCTGGCGCAGTTGGCGCAGTTGGTGCTGCCCACCATTATGGGCGCCAAGGCACAGGATGCCATGTTAGTGTAGAGCCTGTCATATGGCGACAAGCTTGACGACTGTGTCGCTGAGGGCCAGCCTTTCTGCAAGAGTGCGAAGAGTAGTCGGCGTCTATATTATGGATACACGCCACACACCTGCATAGCTCAGTTGCTGCAAATGCATTGCACGCCGCTGGCTGCGGCCAGACAGACTCCTTCGCATGTCCCATGCTGACATTGGGCGTGGTGTGTTGCAGGAGCCGGCCTGGCTGTCTCAATGAGCCGCCGCTGGCACGCCGCCAATCGTCATAGCTGCAGTCTACAAGCAATCATCGTACTGGAGCACGATAAGTTCGACACTCTGTTCTGAGAGGCCAGCCCGCCCGCGGTCGTGCAGCCGCATCCTGACATCGCCTGCTCGCTCAGAGGATTCAGCTTTGGCGGCTGTAGTGCTGCTGACGCAAAGCGGGTGTCAAATCGCGTGTTGTGCAAGCATGCACTGGCATCACCGTGTGTTGCCGCCATGTTGTTGCAAACTGCCCGACGACAGCCACGACTGCCGCCAGCAACTGACAAAATCTTGCAAATTTCATTCTGATACAAATATGGGCAGCAATGCAACGGCTGCCATTAATTATCAGCAGGCTGGGCTCGGATACCATCACTCCTGGAGTGCCTTTGGGCTATGGTGTCGTCTTGATAGCGCCGCCGGCAGCCGGAACCTGGCTCACGCGGAAGCGTAAGGTTGCTAGACATATGATGGTATCGCCTGGAACAACATGAGCACAAGTCTCTAATGTCGTTGATTATCATGCAAGCCAACGCGATCAACATCACACCTCTTCGCTTCCGACATGGCAGTCACAATGTCAAACATGGTGTGTAAGTAACGCACATGTTGGTTCTTCAGTAGGTTTAGGGCTTAGGGGAGATCACACAAATGTCACAATTGTTCCCTCACGTCAACAATTCGAGCCTCCACAAGTGGGTACGCACGTCTCATAGTTCATACAAAAGCCCGCTGCACCACATGTGTCATAGTACTCTGGTTTAAAATCACATGCACACTGCCCAAAAGTGGTCTCATTGCACGGAAGACAGCTGAAATCACATTCCGAGGTTCCACAAAAAGAATGGCCACACGTGGGAACCGCATTGTCTTCGCGGTGACATTCGCCTATAGTGCCAGGCCCTGCACATGAAGTGGCAACGGGGCTTGCGGCGGCTGGTGCATCCGTTGGGGCGATTATTGGGGCGGCTGGTGCACCTGTTGGGGCAACTGTATTGGCGGCTGGTGCACCCATAGGCGCAATTGTTGGGGCATGCGCTGGGGCATGCGCAAGGGGATTTGGCGGGGCTATCAAAGTCTCGCTTGGTTCACTGGCTGGGGCAGTCGCGGGGATGGTTGTGCCGTGGTTATCAACAGTGGTGTTCCCGATATTACCACCACTGTCCCCGTCGCTGCCTGCATCCAGAATTCACCACCGTGATAAGTTGACAGCTCAGCAAGGGCAAAGCCCGCCTCGACAGGATCACCGTAAAACACATGATCTGAATTGGCATCTGATTCTCGGTCTCATGGCCACACCGGCTATCAATCCTCTTGAAGTCGTGATCGGTGTGTCAGCCTCACCTGTGTGATGCTTGAGGCCAAGGCCGAGGCCCAAGCCAAGTGCAAGGATGAGCAGCAAAACCGCGGCGGCCGTGGTGATGGCAATGGTGCGGCGTGTCCAGAAGGTAGAAGCAGCCGAATGTTTGCCGCTGTGCACGCCAGCAGCCTCCACGTCAGCCTTTGCAACGAGAGGTGCAAAGTACATTCATCAAGCGGTACATGCCACACTGACGAGATGGCAAGCGCGTGGAACTGCTGATGAAATTGGCAAGCGCCCGGCTGGTGCCGATGCTGGTTGATGATGCACCAAAGGATGTGCACATGGCCCCACATAGACTTTGATTCACATGTGTCTATGCGACATGTCCAGTTTTCATCATGTTTGAATCAGCAAATGCCATATGAAATGTCAAGGATTGGCGCAACTCATGGAGTTTGCACCGAATAGCAGTAGGCTTTGATTGCAGTAGTGCATGCATCAGTGCGGTCTACTTGATACATGGGCAGCAGTCGTCCTTAGAGGCAACACATCCACATGCAGATGTGTCCCAAATGAATGCGGGGCGTGATTCATCATCAGCATACTGGTGTGCGTGCAGGCGCATACCTTTAGCACAGCAGGCGGCCCATTGATAGGGACACCATGCGCAACTCTGGCAGGGTCCACCGGACCAGGGCGACCCGGACCTTGCCAGAGCTCCGGGTCCTGCTCCATCCTTGGGTTGCTTAGCTGCCTGTTGAAGGAGACCATACTGCTCAGCATCGCACTCGCACCCAATCAGGAGCGAGGCGCCCCATGATGCATGCCGCCCAACAATAAAACTGATGCAGAACATCATTTGCTGTGTTACGGTGCTATGTGTGGGTTAATTAGCCGAGCGATGCGCGATCAGCGTGACATAGCATGCTCGCTCAGGGTATGTGTATGCCTTGAGCAGCGTCTGCAATGCGCGTGTGCTGCGCAGACAACTGTTAGCTCCAGCCACTAGGTGTCAGGCTTCATTTTGAAAACATCATATGACCTGACCTGGCGGCTGTGGAGAACTCCTTGCCAGTCAGCTACCAGCCGTTTGGGTGCACTTCCGCAATCTCGCTCTGTCTAGCTGTTGTGGTTGCTTGTTGGGCTGCAAAACCTTCGCATACAGTCTGATAGATTTGTGTAGTTTCTTTCATTTCCTGAACTGCTTCACTCCAGGTGCAGGCAGCGTGCGCGCATGCCGGGTAAGCCCGAAATGTCAGCCTGACAAGCAGTGTCGTAAGGGGCATAAAATTGGAAACTATGTTGGGGGGGAAAAAGCTTTCGTTACATCACCTGATTTTCAACTACCCCTACTGTCTTCTGCGGGTTAACCCCCGACTCCACGTGCTCGTGCCACGTCAGCAGGTCGGCGTGTGCCCGTTCTTACCTTCGTAGTCGTCATCTACGCTATAAAAATTGCACACGGAAGTGACTTCTGATCGTTGGTCGCACTACGCACGATTTGCAGCTGATGGCCTCTTGCATAAGAAGTACACATTGAGGTCGATGGTCTGCAGCTCAGCTGTCTGGCCGTCATGTAAGCAGGGTCTATGCACCAGAACATGGGCAGCTGGATGCGTGCAGGGTGTGGCAGTTTGATCACCGTTAAGACATTGCCGTCAAGAGCGCTCGGCGACTGTGAGGCAGGTGGTCTTGGTGGCGGCTGCTCGAATCATGTTGTGGTGGCAGTGCTTCACATGTCGTGTGTGGCGGACCCTATGGCCATTGTGCTGGAGGCAAATTACAGATGCCCAATTGTGAGGCAGGTGGTCTTGCCAAGCAGCCACCAAGTTGGTGGCGGCTGCTCTATCATGTTGTGGTGGCAGTGCTTCACAAGTCGTGTGTGGCGGACCCTATGGCCATTGTGCTGGAGGCAAATTACAGATGCCCAACCCCTATTGCTGAGCAACCTTGCTGATTCCCTCAACCTCAATTGCTGTTCATCAACTCAGCAAATCAGCGGCCATCCCGCGTGCTTGATGCAGGGTGAATGCTGCTTCCAAAAGCTGGATGCACTATTCAGATCGGTGAAACTTTAGAGGGCTGAGGTGTGGTCTTGTTGCATCGCAAGAATGAATGTCAAGGGGACAAGTAGTGGCCGGCATACCACCTGGCCATACGTACCAACTGGCCATCTTGGGTATGCAAGAGACAGCGGCCAATGTGCTACGCATCACAGGCATGAGTCTCATCACAAGGCAGATCATGAGGCCCAGAGTGACTGAAATAGTGCTTGCCATGTGCACTGTGGGTGCAACTTTGGATTGCAAATATTATGGGCTTTGCAGCGTAATGTTGGAAGCATTGCGAGTGAACACTCTACATTTGATCGGAGGCACTCGGTGCTGCGGCACCGCTCCTTGCCGTCATGACAACACAAATAGCAACCTCAGTTACAATGGCTGCTAGGTTTGGCACGTGACATACCTAGCAGCAGCAGCAGCAGCAGCAGCAGCAGCAGCAGCAGCGAGGTGTTCAGCAACACAACCTATTGATGCCAAGGTGCTGGAATCATCAGTTTGAGGTTCACTTGTGCTGTGTAGGGTGTGCACATTTGCGCCGCCATAAGCAATCCCAGCTTGGACATGCACAATAGCATCAAGGTTTAATAGCGACATGTCCCAACAGCCCGGCCAATGGCGATTGTATGGTTAATGTGTGGGCACACACGCCTACAAAGCAGGCACCTTGCTTGCGAATGTGTGAAGTGAATGTTGTTACTGTGAAGAGCTACACTATCAGCACTATCAGCAGCCGCAAGATGTAGTTTGTCCCGGGCACAATCCGGGAGTTAGTCCGCACGCATTGTATATTGTGTCACAATTGTTCACAGCCTGACATGCGACGCAATCATATTCGCAGTGCGATATGCAGCCCTGGCAAAATGCAGCTAAATCGGCGGGGGTGACGCCGCTGTCATCGCCGCCACTATCGACAGGGACCGGCTCGGCCGAGCCATCTGGGGTGCCACTGCCATCACCAACAGTGTCGACTGGTGCAGGCTCAGCACCAGTGTCGACAGTGCCTTCGTTGCCGTCGCTGTCGCCGCCGCTAGTGTCTGGGGCTGGCTCAGAATTGCCGTCAGAGCCGCCTGCACCCGCCCCGACGTCACTGGAACCGCTGCTCGCGCTGCCACTGCCATCTGGCGACAGCACGGGGGTGCTGTCGGGGACAGGCGCAGGTGACACATCGTTGCTGCTGCCAGTGGTACCGCCAGCTCCAATGTGCACAGGCGGCGGGTTCTGGGTGGCGTGGCCTGCAACGTAAATGAAATGCATTGTGCAATCGAATCACGCGCGATGTTGGGCAGACACTTCAAATGAAGTGGTGCAGTTTGTGGTACATACTCTTGCACACACATTGCACCGTTGTGATTCACAAGCAGGAGGTCGTGTTCCTCTCGGGAGTCAACGCAATGTGAGTGAGCCCCACCAGACACTTGAGCTGGCTGACCCCAGATTTGCTCAGGAGGGTGGGGTAGGATCGCGATACTCGGAGGTGTGTAGAGGCTCGTATGCAAAGCGTCAACGTGGACATTCAGTTCACCTTGGTGGTTCTGCAGACCCACGCCCAAGCCCGCGCCCAGAACGACGATCAGCAGCAGCAGCGACACAGCTGTGGCGATGATGATCATCATTCGGGTGCGGCGGCTCCAGCCCATCCACGTAGCCCCCAAAAAGCGACCGCGACTTGGTGGGCCACCATGCATCTGCACACGTCCGCAGAAAGGCACTTGCATAAAAAGGGTACAGGCGGGCAGTATCATTCGTTGCGCCAGGACAGCCTGCGCAGTGTGGTACTCGCAGACGCGAGGCGCGGCTCACAGCGGTGCTGCTGTGCCAGCTTTGCTCATGCTGGGGTGAGATTGTGACGGGGCCAGCGACCCTTGTTGCAGGTGAGCAGGTTGTGTCAAGCATGAGCGTCAGCATGCTCCAGTCCGAAGAGACCTGATGTGAATGCACTCGAGAAGAGCAGGGAGCCACACCGGTGGGTCTGCCTTGCCAATTGGCGGCGCCTCCACGTCCCCGCCCGCGTTGGGGGCCCATGGGTCTGCCGCCACGCCACCATTGGCAGGTTGGTTCTGCATGAATGTGACACTGGAAGCTGGTCTGGAACGTCGTGAGTCTTGTTCACAACATGGTCCTCGTACAGCCTTGGCTGTGGCAGCCCGGTCCGTCCAGTGGGCTGCGCATGCTAGAGCGCCGCGAACAACCTGTGATACGACCGCCCTATCGGCTATAGCTTGCACTAATTGGGCGAATGCCCTGCAACCCATGTCCTCATCGCTTGAGTAGCATGCGAAGTGAAGCACGATACCCCAGCAGCCGACAGCAGTGATGTAGTGTCCAGTTGCTGTGTTTGCTTCGAGCCCCACATGCGGCGGCCAGAATGCATACGCGTAGGGCTCTCAGCAATCAGTCGCTGGATAACACAGACCTGGCGGACAGGCAGCGCAAATACCTCAGGAGCGACGAAGCCTTGCGCGGGCTCTGCTGCAGTTGGGGCAGCGGTGGCGCCTTGTTGCTTCGGCGGCGGCGCCCGAACCGCAGGAACCTTGGAGCGGTTCATGCTGCTGTGCGCTCCCTGAGTACATGAACATACCCAGTGTCAAGATGCATGCAGCTGAGAAGATCTCAAGCGAGATCCAGCGACCGCCAGCAAGCGCGCCACAGATAGACAGTAACGGTACCACCGGTGAGTATGAATGCATCCACATCCACAGCATACTCGACTGCGCTTTGCAGCAGCACGATACGTGAGCTCAAAAGATCCTACCAGGTGGAGTGCTGCACCAAGTACACGTTCGAAACAAGCCACGAGGACAGCTCAAGCGAGTGCCGTGCCTGTACGAGGTGCGCACGGCACGCACCCAGCTGGCGGTTCGCTGTCTCCGCGCACCGTGAGTAGTTGCAAACTCGCGCGGGCCAACGGAACGAGCAGACGGGGGGCACGGAAGCGGGCTGTGAATGTGAGCGACAGTCGAAAGACGATCAGCAGGGGAGGATCTCAGCAGTGTGTCACCCTGACAGAGACTCGGCACAAGGGCAGCTCCCCAGAAGGCTCAGCGGCAATATGAAAGCTTGTAGGCGCAGAACTTATCGATGGCGTCTGGACGTGTGTCATAAGTACTGGTCTACACAATCTCCGCCGTCGATCGCAAAGGGTGTTGCAGCCATCCATAACCGAACACCAGTGGCCGTTTGCGCTGAACATGGTTGTTTACTGGCAAATCAACCAACAGGGACTGCCCACCAAAGCTTCATCCAAACCTTCGTGTGAGGCCTATCATGCTGGCACTTCTTGCGGCTGTGGCTACTGGAAGCCCGTCCTCTGGTCAGTGCGTACGCACCGCTTGCGCATACAGCTCCAGGCTCCCCAATTGCTAATCTCCCTGCATGTAACAATCACAGAGGTCGTACCACGGACAATCATAGACATGGAATGAACAAACATCTCAGCACGAGCAGCATCGCCTGCATATATATTGCTAGATGTCTATCCCGCTTCCGTCTAACTTGCATGACTGATAGTTGGCAGTCAGACCATGCAGGAGTTCTGCGAGGAAATGCTGCTATGGACACTGCTGAGACGTGCCGACACCCACACCCAGCATTAGCGTTCCATAGCAAATGCTGCCTTCTCTTTGCAGCATTTAGCATCTCAGAGACTGCGCCTGCTGGTACGACCAACACCTCTGCTCGCAGCATTCTGAGCAGCGGCTGCAGCTGCCACAGCCGGAAACCGTATTGTTGATGACTTTGCGAACAGTTGCAACAAGGGGCCATGAGCGTCACCTGCTCGCTGTTGTCCAAGCAGCGCATGCACCTGTTGCCGCGTGCCGCACCACGCCAATTGGCAGCACCTACATGTCACAAATTAGCAACGCAGCAACTCATGGACTCTACCTGCAAGCTGCAGCTCGAGTGGTTGCCGTTGCCGCCGCGGGTGCACGCCACGCCGATTGATGGTCAGCCTTTCGAATTTTGGTACCAGGAGCTGTGGCACAGCGGGCTGTGCCTGTCAACTGTGGTTTCAGCAGCGGCTGCAATGGCCGTTGCAGGCACCCAGCCGCGCCAATAGTCTAGCTCCAACCCGCTGGGAGGCTCCCGAGAAGCGCGCATCCCGCCGCCTGCGCATCTGTCGGCTGTCCGATGATTCCGCCTGCGCACAGTCACATGGAATCCAAGAGTCTGCTGCAAGCTGCAGCAACTGTGCTGATGATGGCTTGGCGCAGGCTGCCTGCACCCTCCCGGCTGGCGCTGGTCCCTGCCGCCTGTGCCTTTGCGGCGGTGCAGCAGCTCGGCATGCAGCGGCAATGCAAAAAAATTCAGCTCGCCATGTGTCCCTGGGCACACAGGCATCCTCGGTGCATGGCGCAGGCATCAGCAACTTATTGCCCAGCAAGTTCACTACGGTTCCTAGACTCTGCCAGATATTTCCACTGCATTGCTTGCAGAGCCGGTGGCGGTCGAGAAGCCTTGGACCAGGACCCAAATGCAGCGACAGCAGCTTGCGCCCACGTTCAGCTGCAGACACCGCTGCTCGCTGCCGTCTCAATGTGTGTAGGCACACCTGTGGCTGCGGGCCCGCATAATTAAACCCTAAGGAACGCCGCCGATTGCGGCGGCTCGGATGGCAGCAGCAGCTGCGAAGAGAGCGCACGCCGCCGACACCAACGCTGCGGGAGGGCGCACAGGTTGCGCGCTGCTGTCGGGCGCTGGCCGCGCGTTGCTGCTGGCCGCCTTCGCCGGCCTCGTCTGCAATGCAGTGAGCGCGCTCTGGTGCAGCGTCAAAGTCTTTGTCGAATGCTGTGTAGAAAGCTGTCGCCCAGTTGTGACAGCATCGGAGAAAGCCCTCTCTGCGAAAGCTCAGCGCGCGTGCAGCTGCCAGGCCTTGCAGATGCAGCGCATCTTTTCAGGGCTGGCCTGAGGGGCGTGCTGACCCTGCCCAGACTGTTTACGTCAGTCAGTGTCATTCATAGCTGCAGGTGCGTCTGTGCAAGCATTGGACGACCGGGTCAGCGGCAAGAGACGCACCAGGTGGAGCCCGCATGGAAGGAGCACGAATGCTGCCCCGAGGCAGCCCGCTGGCGGCATGCGCAGTGGTCCATCATGGTCATGGTTGATGAGGCGCTGCAGGGTGGCTTCCGAAGGCTCCAGCGCCGGCGGCAGCGATGTCCATCCTGCCGGACGCGATGCCCCGGCAACGATGCCGGCTTCGTCAGGCTCTGCTGCAGGCGGGCGGACGGTGGCAGCAGGCTGACCTGCGTGGTCGTGAGCAGGCCATGGCTCAATCAGTGGTACTGCAGCAGCGGCTGGTGGTGCCCAATTGCTCGCAGCTCCGTGGGGCGCAGAGCGCAGGCACAGCTGTCAAGTTGTCCAGGCGGCACGCCCATCTGAAGCGTGTGCGGACAGATGAGGCAGCAGCCGCGGACGCAGCCGCCGGTCGGGTCACTCTTCGAAGCAATCGCGCTCCAGCGGGAGCTGCCGCAGCCGCTTCAGCACCGACATGCCACGCAGCAGTGAGTCCCCAGGGATGCAGCGTGCATCGCCAGCAGCATCAGCGTCGTGGGCCGCGTCACCTCTGGCTGCATGGGCAATGGGTCGGCGGCGTCCTCAGCAACAGTGGCAGTGTAGTCGCTTAGGCCGTCGAGGGCCAGCGTGCGCAGCAGGGGGCCAGAACAACGTGGCCACCACCACCAGCAGCAGCAGCAGCAGCAGCAGCAGCAGCAGCACGTCTGGCTCCCGGACATGGTTTTCCACAACGCACTCATGGTTGATGGTCAACAGCTGAGGGCCAGGCCTTGCATCTGAATACAATAACCTTCTAACATCACCACGGCACGCCAGCCCATGCCTGGTGTGGCAGCAGCAGCTGCGACACACTGTTGAGGGGCGTGAGAGATCCAGACAGCATGCTTGACTCACGGAGCACCTCGCCTGCAGCAGCAGCAGGCTCCGAATTAGCTGCGAGGCGCCAGCATGGGTGACCTGCTGCGGAGCATGAGGCGCCGCAGGCTGGCGGCGGACATGCAGTCTGCGCCAGGTCATTGCGCACCAGGACATACTCCCGCCTGAAGTCAAAGCACAAAATAGCACCCTATACACAGAGTCTGTGGAGACTGGCCACCTTCGGCGGTGCCAAGCAGCATGACATAGCCGAAACAGGAGCTGCATCATATTAAACCCACGAACCTGGAGGGCTGCACCAGTGTTGCGCAGCGCATGCAGAAATTCACGGCTCACCGCACCTCTGTCCCTCCCTGCAGACACCACCAACCCAATGTGGCTGGTCAGATATTGCAGAAATGACGCACATGCGCAAGTCTGGACATGCAAGTCCAGCATGCTGTAGTGCTGCAGCCAAGTGTGGGCAGCTCATTTCGGGTGAAAGGCTGAGCCCAGGGGTCCCGCTCTGCCTAGGGCGCACCTCGTCGCGTCAGCGATTTTGCTGCACTACTGCAGCTGCATCAACCACGACGCATGCCGCCGCAACCAGTGCCGCAGCGACTGCAGGTCCAGCATAGATCGTCTGGAATGTCGTCGTCCCATTTATCATGCTCGACTCGCCTTCGTGCATGAACATGAACGCCTTAGAAAGCAGCCCTGGCGTCGCCAAATGCTGGCACCAGGCGTTGCACGAGCCCGCCACCTTGACCCTTCACCGACTGCCAGCACCACACCTAAATCCCATGAAGACAATAGCAAAACTTCTGCCCTTGCATACTCTTTCACCTGCACAAAGCCGGAGCTCAGAGGAGTAGGAACACTCTTTCATTTTTTGATAATTGGAGTTAGACCTGCTGCCCGAGAGACCGACAGCATCACTGATTCCTGCGTCATACCAAACAGACATTTCATGAACCAAGGGGTGCAAACACGATCGCGAGGTGAACGCGAGCATCAGGAATGAAGTGAGCAGAGCATGAAGATGGTACATTTGGCATGCATTGAGAGAAGTCACCTGTGCTATGGTGGTTTCCGGTGATGCTCCTCTTGGTGGCGGCAGACCCATCTGCTCCAATGCTGGCATGACCGCTAACCCGCGCCGTGCCGCGTAACTGCACACAAGCCACATGAACTTCATGAGGTGGGAGACAGAACCATTTTGAAGTGTGTCTGGAACTGTGATCAGCTTCGCCATCGCTGTAAATTCGATGTTGCTGACATTCGAGATGCTGCCATGTAAGCTATTGCCGATGCCCATACAAGAACAACCCGAGTTTGGAGCGTTGGTGGTTTGTGCAGGTGGGGTCCAGCAAGCGGCAGGACTGCAGCACCTGTACATTCGCCATACCCAGCGCCGATGCGTTTCTGCTCAACAGCCCTGGATTCTCGGACAGACCCAGCAGCTGCAGTTGCGCTAGGGAGGACAACTGTGGCGGTAGCTGCTTCAGCTCACAGGCTGCCTGTAAGCACAACATGACATCATGGATCAGCAACGACTAAAGTGCTATCCTCGTGACGCGGACATCAGCCAAACAAGGCACATGGAGCAGCTGTCTGCCATCCATAAACAGTGGCTTGCCGAACTTGTGATGCATCCCCATCGCATATCGCGGCAGGTGCGCAGACGGCGCACCAATTGCAGGCTGCACAACCATGGCATGGTGGCAATGGCCACCAGCAACGCTGGCATTGGCTGGAAGATGTTCCACATGATGTGCACAGCCAGTTGCCTCAAGGATGTCAGCACAGTCAGATGTTGCTCCAACCATTGCAGCCCTGCGGCTGATGCAGTGGCTTCGCAGTCAACCGGCAACAACACCAGCTTCGTGATGCCCGGCGGCAGCTTACCGGGCCAAGATGCCTGCAGGCGATCATGCAGCAATCAGATGAGGCAGGCAGTGGCGGCACCCATGCTTGCGCCAGCTTATGGCACTTGCAGATAATGCAATGGCATTCATCAGCTGTCAGATGGTGTGTTGCACCTGCAAGGCGTGCAGCGCAGCTCGACACAGACATTAGCCATGAAGCTGCAGGGCAAGCTTGCAGAGCATAAGCACAAGACAACAGCCGCACCAGAAGCGTGCTCGGACTGGAGAGCGAGCTCAGCTGGGTTGTGAGTGCAGGCTCAGTGTCACAAGAGTGGATCAGCGACAGCTGCCACAGCTGCTGAAGAGCAGAGATGCTGTCTGGCAATGATGCCACACGGACGTTGTGGACCGCCAGGCAGGTCTGCGCAGACAGTTGCGACAGCTCAGTTGTCATGTCGCCGCTCTGGAAGTCCATCCCCTTGCAACTCAGCGCCAGCGTCCTCAGCATGGGGCAGCAGATGGCGGCGTCGTGCAGCAGCTGCGGCACATTGGGCTCTGACGCCATGTCACCCGGCTGGCCAGATGGCGGGTCAAACTCATCAAAGGTGAGGGCAAGGTCCTGCAAAGGGAGCACACAGACGTGTCGAGGGTGAGTCTGCACGCCGACAGCAGGAGATGAAGCTCGACAAGTTGTTTATACCCACCTCAAGCACAGGTAGGCTGTGCACCAGAGTTGAGGCGCCAACATGCGAGATGCGAGTCACTGACAGCAGCGCCAGCTGTTGCAGGCTTGTGCTGAAGTTGGCAATGCATGCCATACTGCTGCGCAACAATGTGCGCCCCGCTGCATCGTCTAGTCGCAGCGCCTGCGCACATAACCAATCCAATCAAACGACAGCGTGGCCTGGGAGTTTATGTCGCCATCTGCTGTTCGACGTGTGCGGCCAGATCCTCGCACACGACACGACTCAGCATATTCAGGAACAATCTACCGCAAGTGGCGGGGCATTGGCAACCAGCAACGCGAGGGCTGCCGCCAACAAGCCAACATTGCGATCATCTAGCATGCGTGTCATCAGCCGATGGTGAGCCGATGCTGATGCTGCAGGCAAATATACATGTGCTGCAGTCACTCAGCCGACAACCTGAAGCATTCAGGCTGCCACAGCTGTGCTCGCCTCGAGGGTCAGGGAGGTGCCAGGCTGCAGCTGCCGCAGCCGAGTACCGTGCCGCAGTTTCTATTGCTGCAGCGACAGCTGTGCCGACTGACGGACAAGTGCTGTGTCATCATCATCATCGTCATCATCTCCATCGGGGTCGTCTGCCAGGATGGCGGCCTCCCACACTGCCCCGGGTTCTGACAGTTGCGGACACTGAGCGCGACATGCCACCACCGCTTTTGCCCTGCACATGACGCCAGCAGTACAGGCTCGTTGTAATCAGAGTCAAGATGCGGAGCAGACGGTGGTGTATGGTTTTGCAGCAGCATGTGTATGCCGGCACAGCCGCAGCGTACCTTTTTCCTTAGTGTGATTTGCGCCAGGATCTTCTTCAGCAGATCAGGTGGCAGCTCTGCCTGTCTCGCCATTGCGCCAATGAACCAGCTTTCAGCTGCGTGGTCACAACGGCATTTGCTGCCTTAACGTCAGCAAAAATTGGTTGAAGAGGACAGACCCTGAGTGATTGTTGTGCCAAAACTGCTTCGCACTGTGCCGCATACAGCAAACGCTATCAGAATGTGTCGCAATCTGTCTTGTGATGCAACCTCGCAAGTGCATGGCAGTGCGTCTGGGAATCCTTCGCTTTGCGGCACGTGCCGCTGGATCAGGAGGTGCAGTACTCAACATCAGTCGGCTTTCTGGACATTTTTCTGTTCTGGACATCTCACTGTGATGCAGCTGCTCCACGTCAAGTTTTGGCATCCGATCTGCGCCTGGAAGGTCAAGCAGCAGCTTTGCAAATGTCACCAGCTTGGCCACACAAGTGCTCGAAGGTGCTGTGTCGTTTGGCAGAGCTGAACATCCGTTGAGGCCGTGAAATATTGACGGACGACGCTGACACAAATCAGCCATTCCTTGTAGCTTTGACTCCTCAGGTGCAGAAGTTCCCAGGTGCGTCTGGATGGTAATGAGCAAAAGTTGCTCAACCATGCCGACCTGGCGGCAAAGGCAGATGAGGGACATGCACAATTTGCTGCTGCGAACGCGCGCCACGTGCAGCTGGAAAGGCAGTGTCAGGAGCTGAGCAGACAGCAGGCGAGGGAGAACAATGAGCGACGCAAGATTGCCGCATTCAAGCATACTACCACAAAGCGCAAGTGGCAGAGGCTGGACATGCAGCTGGGCAGAGCTCTTGCTGCTGTCTTCCAGTCAGCCGCGCTGTCAGCTGCTCAACCAGCAGCACTGCTTGTCACAGCGTCTGAAGACATGCCAGCGGGTGGCGCGCACGCGCCAATCGGCATTTCTGGAAAGGTATGCAAGCGCTTTCCTGCATGTGTACGTCTCAGACGGGCGCGGCGGGCTCAGTGGCACCAAGACGCTGTCATTACTGCATAGTGATGGCTGGCCCAGTGCATGCACATGATGCATGAGTCTCGCAACCACAGCGGGCATGTCAGAAATGTTGCCGAGGCTGCGATCCGTTGAGCCACAGCATCGCAGACAGCCTGCTTGTTGCTGCATCAGAGCAGGTGAGTTGCACCTGCAGGTGAGGCCGACAAAGGCGGCCAGCAGCAGCATGGATCCGCCGCCCATCAGAATGCGGCAACCGCTGCGCTTGCCGGCTCAGCGTTGGCAGTGCGCCCTCGGCGTGCAGCCGCAACTGGCAGCCGAGCAACCGGCCGCAACTGGAGCTGCGAGGCGGTGCTGCAGCCGCAGGTGCGGGTCATTTCTGCTTTTGCCCATGAAAGGCGCAATTTCAGCACAGCAATTGCCATCATACTGTCGACGTGCCGACAGTCTGTGACTCAGCATATGTGCAGCAGCTGACTCGAGGGGTCGTGGCTGCCAAGATGTGGGCAGTTGTTACAGTATGCTTCTCCAGCATGCTCACTGTGCGGGGTTTGCCACGGGGCCGCTTCACTTGGTATTGCTTTGTTCCGCCGCAGGGTTTCAAACTGGCACTTGATGGCCTGAGCAACTGGGGGGCTGTCCTTGAGCAGACGGTGGCCAGAGCCTTCGCGTCATCCAGCAGCTGTATCATGAGTTGGAAGGTAGGGTCTGCATGACTCAGCCTTTCGTACTGACAGCAGTACTGCATCTCAAAAGCGGCCGGCCGTGCCAGGGCCGTGTCATTCACTCATTCTGCAATCTGCAGCCCTGCGGCCAGTCACATCAAACCCGTCTAGCTTGTTTGCTGCAGGAACTGCTGCGTGGTGCCCATTGGGCTGCAGCCACAGAGTGACTGCACGCCGCCTGGCCGACACAGAAAGAAATCACGGAACGGTGGTGCAGCCGTCGCAAGCCTCGCCAGGTGAGGTGGCCGCTCTCTTGCATCGATAATATGGCTATTCAAGATCATATAAGACCGGCAGGCTGCGGGTAGGACCGCCGCGCAAGTCCGCCGTGACCCGGAGCGTCATGGACTCGGTCGTAGTATAGTAGGCCCTCCGGTGATCAACTGCCGGGCGGTCGTGCGGATGAAGCTGAGAGGCTTGTGTGGCTGCTGATGAGCGTCTAAGCTGGCTGCATGCGTCGGTCCGCCGCCTGCTGCTGGCCCCAGTGCAAGACACTGTGCCCCCTCTTTGAGGCTGGTGATGTCACCGGCCAGGTGTTACGACGCGCCGGGTACGCCACCCGGCCGGCTAGCCACTCTGCCGGATCCTTTCTTCTTTTTGGGACGGCTTGCATTGTCTGCTCACAGTCGTCGGAGCTGTTGCGGAGATGTCCGCACCCTGTGCAATCCCCATCAACAGCACACTGCACTTGGTTCTCGGTGGTGCCAGCCGCCACTGAATGCTTGCGTCCAGCGTGCGGAACCATCGCATAGGACCTGCAGACGATCTCGACATCGGATTGGTACACGATCGTATTCGCACAGCTCCCAGCTTTGCACAGCCAGTAACGCGCTGATTTGCGCAGTGCTGATTTGGCTCACGATGCGACTCTGGGTGCCACCGCAAGCAGGCCCTGATCTGGCCAGGGGACGAAGGCATCCAGCACCAATGAAGCACACGGCGTCGATGCTGCTGGTGCTGGCGGCGGCGCTCGCGCTCGCCGCTCTGCCCGGCTGCCATGGCCACGCCTACCTCATGGTGAGTGTGACTCTCATCGCACCCCTGTTGCCGTGAGGTGTGCAGACTGGCTGCGATCGAGTGCTACAACCCTGGAACAGGTGCCGTGTGCTGCAGCAAGCAGAGCCACCAGCTGTGGGATGCTGTAGACTGCCTTTACCAAGGGTGCAGCTCTATAGGCTTTGTGATACCGGCTCATTTATGAACACTTGCTTTGATGCTGGCTACCGCAGGAGCCTGCGGCACGCAACTGGCTGTACGCGCACACGCAGAACTTCTACGACGAGATGAGCCTCAACAGCATCGGTGCGGTGTTGCCCTCTACGCACAGCCCGCACTTGGTAGCCTCTGGCATGATCTGACATGATCTGGGTCCGCAGCACTCGACGGCCCTGACCTTCCGTGCGCTCCTCACATCAGCGGCACTGGCCCACGCTTGCTTGCCTGAGCCTGTCAACCTCCTGATGCAGGCACGGGCCTGTGCGGCGGGCAGCAGCCAACGGACGCCCGGTTCCAGGTGGCGCCGCTCAACCCCACGGACCCCAGCCAGGGCATCTTCGCCCGCGGCGTCGTCACCGCCAACTACACAGTGGTGAGCATCTCACAACCTTAGCAACTTGCAGCACAATTCTGGATTCTGCAGCTAAAGGGGACGCTGTCAGACGGAGGCGTTCTTGGCCCGGCAAGATCCGGCAGCTTCAGGGTGGTCACTGCAGCAGTTGTGTCCATAGCAGCCGTCAGATGCAACAGAAGTCAGCAGCATGAAGTTGGAGCAGAGCTGTGACGCTTTCAATGGGTCAAAGGCTGTGAGCTGACGGCGCTCACGGCATCTTCTGCTGTCACCGCAGGGCCAGACGATCCCTATCCGCATCCACATGTCGACCGCGCACTGGGGCCGCTTCGAGCTCAGGCTCTGCCCCCTCAGCGACCCGTCCCTGGTGAGCAATACCCCCACTTCTGATTGCGAATCGACATGTGTTGCATGGCTGTGCTGGACGCACAATCAAGCAGCCAGATCCCGGCCTTGATTGCGCTCGCTTCACTTGCGGAGCTTATTGGATGTGGTGCAGCGCCCTGCAGCCGACATGTCGAGCTGCTTACAAGATGCCAGGTCCAGTGCTCCAACGATCACCATTCACCGCACACTGCCGCAGGTGACGGAGAACGCGGAGTTCACAGAGTCCTGCCTCGCGGCAAACCAGCTGTACCTGTCCCCCGATTCCCTGCAGCCAGGTGCGGTGACGCGCAAACACTGGCGAAGCCCTGCATGAGGCTTGACACTTGGCACCATTTGTCAGCTTTGCCTTATTCCAGCTGCTGTGTGCATTGGAGAGCATCTGGACTGGAGTGCAGCTTCTCAAAGCTGACGGAACATCTGGTTTTGCCTTGCAGGCCTCTCCAACCCAGTCAACGGCAAGGAGAAGGTGCTCAGCTGCCCATCGCTACCTGTCCATGGATGTAATCTTGTTGCAAGTCGAGTGCCAGGACGCGCGCTGCAGTCAGCAAAGTCCTGCAATCCACTGAAAGCGCTTTACTTGTGTTCTGCAGTACTACTACTTCACACGGGCTGACCAGACCGCCGCCGACGTGTACACCAAGTTCGTGCTCCCCGCGGGCGTGTCCTGCCAACGCTGCGTCATGCAGTGGCGCTGGGTCACCGGCAACTCCTGCTGGGGTGAGTATATTATTCTTTCCAAACAGTGGCTCTCGTACGTCTTCAGTACAAGTTTGCCGACGTGGACAGCAGCAGTGCACTTTATGCATTTTCCAATCCCCTTTTGCTGTCTGCAGCTCCTGGCACCAATTACACATGGCAGATGTCCATCACGCCCAACCTGCCGGCCTGTGATCCCAGCAACTACCTGGACCCTAACCAGCGGCCGCCTGAGAAATTGTGCGCATTGCCACTCTTGTCAACGTCCACTGCTTGAAACGTTCTTGCACGGTATTGCTCTGCTTGTCTGCTTCAAATGCATTCCGACTTGGCAACCTTGCACCCCTGCACTTGAGGACGCCACACCTCCTGGTGCTGATGCGTGTTGCTCTGTGCCGCAGCTGGAACTGCGCCGACATCGGAATCCAGTGAGATGTTTAACCCCTGCTCATCCTCGCTTGGTCCACAAGCCTTTGTCTCTTCTGCTTTTCGTGACAGCCAACATTGCAACAAAGTGCTCAGCCGCTTAGCATCAATGACATCCATCCCTGACCAAGAGAAGCAATCCGCGCAATCAACCCACCTCACATGCCTTTGCTGCGCGGATGCAGGGGCCCGACAGCTCCGTCGCCGCCGCTGCCGCCATCACCGCCGCCAAGGCCGCCCTCGCCACCCCCTGTAGCGTCGCCGCCGCCAACGCCCCCCGCGCTGGAGCCGCCAAGCCCTCCCTCCCCGCCGCCGCTGCCGCCGCAGGCGCCGCAGACCTTCGCACCATTCCAGGAGCAGCTGTTCGTGTCGCCGCCCCCCGGGCCCGTCACCGTCATCGGCTCCTGGGGCCAGTGCGGTAAGCTGGCGTGAAGCAGCACTTCCAACAGCTTCTGAACTCTGTTCACGCCATGTACAGAGGAGCTTGTCAGGCTGCCGCCCTGGGTGCTGTGAATGCTGCTGGCTCCTGGCAAAATGCAGCGCCGCCTGTGCCAGATACACTGTATACCAAATGTGACATGCAGCTGTTCGAGCGCCTTGCTGGTGTGATCTGCAGGCGGCCAGTGGGGCAACCCGGCCTACCAGCTGCAGGACATCGCGTGGCCCGACACCGCCTGCATGGACGGCAATGGCTGCGTCCGGCTGTCAGGTGACTCAGCAATGCTGTTTGACTTGCCGAAGTGGCTATCACGTGACTGGGTGCAAGCAGATGGACACTTCTCGGACGGAACCCAGCTGCTTGCCAGCAGCTACCTGACATGCGGACCGTCGCAGCCGATCCATGCTTGCATTTCCATTTAGCGGCTGAACCTTGTGTGTATCAACGTCAGCCTGACCACCAGCAGTGCGCACTGTTGCAGCTGAGTCATGCCGCGGCCTGCACTTTGGCGGCTGACACTTGTCGTTTGTGTCAATGACAGCCGACTACTGGCAGTGCCGCCCCGGAGAGCAGCCAACCACGCCGGTGGCGGCGCCAACCGCCGCGCCGGCCGTGGCGCCGACCGCAGCAAACCTGAAGGTCGTCGGTTCCTGGGGACAGTGCGGTGAGGTTCAGTCCTGGTCTGCAGTGCGGAGGGATCTGGAGCACTGGGCACTGCGCGCCATGAGTGAGGCTGCAGTACACCCTCAAGCGCCTGCGTCCGAGTGTATCACACCGGCACATTGTGTTCTGCACTTCTGCTCTGCAGCACCGTGTGCTGACGTGCGTCTCCCTGCTGACTCACCTGCAGGCGGCCAGTGGGGTAACGCGGCCTACCCGCTGCAGGACATCGCGTGGCCCGACACCACCTGCGCGGCGGGCAATGGCTGTGTGCGTCTGTCAGGTGATTTTACTGTCCCTCTCGCATGCATCATCGGCAACATGTTCACATCCGTTTCTGGCCAGTCACCAGTCTGTGTACGCATTTGTGGGACAGCGCGATGCCACGTGCGGCTGCGCAAACGCCTTGGAGATGTCATTGCTGAGGCTCGAGGCTTTCTGTCCTCGTTGCTCTCGCAGCTGGCCACTGGCAGTATCTCCCTGGGCAGCAGCCGACAATGCAACAACCAGCCAAATAGTGTCTCTGTTACCTACGTAGTCTGAGCTGGTTGTATCTCGTTCCTTTCGCGCACAGCCAGCCACTGGCACTGCATCCCCGTGCAGCAGCCATCGGACCCGACGTATTGTTCGATAAATGAGTTACATTTGGGCTGACATCGTCTCGTGTGCATCGTGCGCAGCCGGCTACTGGCAGTGCCTCCCCGGGCAGCAGCCGACGGTGCCGGCGGCCCCCACCACCGCGCCGACGTCCTCCCCGACCGCCGCCCCGACCGCCGCCCCCGGGGTTCCGCCGACCCCCACGGCCCCGACCGAGGCGCCGACCATCGCACCGACACCGCTCGGCGTCGTGCCCCCGCCCCCTGCGACGGCGCCGACCGCTGCACCCACGGCCGCACCCACGGCCGCGCCCAGCGCTGCCCCCGCCGGCGGCCTGCGTGTTGCCGGCGCCTGGGACCAGTGCGGTGAGCAGAGAGTGTCCAGATGCTCAGTTTTTGTTGAGTTTGCCCAAAACCGCACCCACAATGCCGCCAAGCGCGCTGCCCCCGCCTGCGGCCTGCGCATTACTTGGGCTAGGACTCGCAAGCTTCCGACAAATTACCATTGAAACCTTCAATGGAGCGTTACCTGTGGACGAGCCCATCTGTGCTCATCCAAACAGCCTTTCAATGGGAATATGGTGACCCTGGGGGTGCGCTGTCTGGGACACAACGTAATTGAAAGCAATAGTTGCTGGGGCTGGTGGGTGACGATGCCTTCTCTCATCATGCGGACTGTTGAATCTTGTGCTGATATCCAACATTAAAATTCGCATGTGCAGGCGGCCTCTGGGGGAATGTGAACTACCCCAGCGACATCGCGTGGCCGGACACCACCTGCGCCAAGGGCACCGGCTGCGTGCGGCAATCCCAGGTACAGTAGGAAACCCTAAACCCTAAGAAATCCAGCCCCCCTGCAGATTCAGTGCGCTGGTCAACATTGATGTGCGTTGAACTGCGTGGCCGGACACTTCCTGCGTCAAGGGCACCATCTGTGCGCGGCAGTCACACGGTACGGCATCATGGCGGAATGACAGCTGACTGGTTTTGCCATCTCTGTGCTTCAAAGCTGGGTTCCTCACTGGGGCTGATGCGTTTTGCATGCCACTCTGCTGTACAGCTCTGTCAGCAGCTGTGCAGCTGCCTCCTGGTCAATGATGGCTGCGCATGCCTGCAAAACCCTGACCATCAGTGAAGTCCGACTGCTGTGTGACTCAGCATCACTGCAGCATGGCACTGTGTTGCTGCAGCAGCACACAGGCAAACTCGACTTCCAGTCATGCAGCGAATGCCTCCTGTTACAGCAACTGCAACACACAGTCAGATGCCGCCAGCGAGTCATTCACCGGATGCTTGGATCCGCCTGCAGGACTGGTGGTCGTGCCAGCCGGGTGCCACGCCCGCTCACAGATCATGGGCAGAAACAAAGCCAACAAGAGGGCTAAAAGGTGTCGCAACATCACCCGCAGGACTGGTGGTCGTGCCAGCCGGGCGCCACGCCCGCCCCGACCGTCGCGCCGACCCCGGCGCCGCTGCCGCCGGGCGTCACCGCTGCGCCGACCGCGCCGACGGCGGCGCCCACGGCCGCGCCGACCGCGCCGGCGCAGATCGCCAACCTGTGGAGCCAGTGCGGTGAGTCTGGGTTTAGGGTTTTGAGGGTTTCCTGAAGGTTTCCTTAGAGACTGGGTGTGACGCAAGTCGATGCCTGAAACCTGTGGGCTGCCCACAACATGTCAACTGCTTCCGACGGCAATGCGCGCGGCGGCGCCGGCGGCGCCGGCGCCGGCGCAGATCGCCAACACACATGGAGCGAGTGGGTTGAGGCGGGATCTCATACTTGTCAAATCATCACTAGATCTCTGAAGCTCTCCGGGCTTCCTGGGACTGTGAGGTCGTCTTCTTACCACCAATTGCCCACGGCAGCGCCGGCTACAATGCAACGCTTTGCCCACCCCTGCCCTTCACTTCTTGCACATACTTTGGAGCTGCAGCTGCAGCCTCAGCTTTGTTGGAAGCATGCTGAACCGAGCAGCACTGCAGCATGACAGCTGCACCAGTCGTAAGTGATGGATTCCGTCGCTGAACTGTGTTCATCGAATCTCGCAGGCGGCCAGTGGGGCAACCCAGCTTTCCAGTTCCAGGACATCGCGTGGCCGGACACCGCCTGCATCTCCGGCAGCCAGTGCACGCGCCTGTCAGGTGACCCTTGGGGAACTTTAGGACTTGCTCAGGGCAGGAGCGTGTGTTGAAGGTTTTCTGTTTTCGAGCCTTCCTGCACTTCCACGGCTGGTGTCTTCCGCGCCGTATCTCCGCGTATGGGTCGAGCAGATCGAGCACACAACACTGTGCTTCACTCAAGCAGGGTCAGCTGACCGCCTCGTGTGCTACTCATCACTGCAGCCGACTACTGGCAGTGCCGCCCGGGTGCCGCGCCCACCGCCGCTCCAACGTCCGCCCCAACTTCCACAACCCCAACCTCCGCCCCGACGTTTTCGACTCCTACATCAGCTCCAACGTCGGCGCCTACCGCAATCGCCCCAACCGAGGCGCCGACCGTTGTGCTGCCGATGCCGCCGCCTGGATCCTCCGGCCTGCCAACATACGCGCAGCAGCCGCCGGCGGCACCGGCGGCCGACAACGACGACGACGACAACGACGAGGAGGCCGATGATGACGACGTGCCCACAGCAGACACCGATGCACCCACCTACGCGCCCACAGACGCGCCGACGGCGGTGGTCAACAATGTCGGCCGCATGCGCCTGTCCGGCATGTGGAGCCAGTGCGGTGAGCTCCTACTCAATTGTCACGACTGCTTACACGCCCACTTTGTGCGACTGCTGATTCACCCAATCTTCGCTTTGTGACTGGTGGTTACCCTGATGATCATGTTCTGCTGCTGTTTGCAAGCTGTTTCAGCCATGGATGACCAGGCATGATCGACAGTCAAGTTTTGCTCTGAGCATGGAGCTTGAGCCCCCTCAGCCAGCTTGCATTCGTGGCTCTGGCACATGCATGCGGGACTGCAGAGCCCTTGAGCTGATCCTACCGTGCTGAGCCGATGGCTCCTCGCATGCGGGCTGCGGCTGCTGTGGTTGCTGATGTTTGGCGCAGGCGGGTTGTGGGGCAACCTCGCATACCCTGCAAAGCTTGCATGGCCAGACGAACCCTCTGGAACACCAACTACGCTCAGAGTGCATGTAGTGTCTCGCAGTGTCTCACTGTGCAGGCGGCCTGTGGGGCAAGTTCGCGTACCCGGCGGACATCGCATGGCCGGACTAGCCCTCTAGAGAGTCACACTGCTCCGAGTTTGCGTCAAATGACTCCGGGTCTCTCCAAATGCAGGCGGCCTGTGGGGCAATCCTGCGTACCCGGCGGACATTGCGTGGCCGGACACCCTGTGCATGCCCGGCAGCTCCTGCCAGCGGCTGTCGGCCGACTACTGGTGAGCCCCGCCTGCGCACTTGGCACTTCAGGTTCCATGTGTCACAAACTTCACACAGTGTCGCAACCTCCGAACTGTGTTGGAAGCTTCACATACAGACTTTGCTGGTGCATGTTCATGTCCACCCCTGGACCCATTGGGTGTCTGCCCCTCGCTAGCATGCAGCGGCTGGCCCTTGCCAGACCAGCAGGATGCGCTGACCGCATTCTGTTCGATGACGCCCTGTCCAGTCGGTGCTGTGCAGCACAGTTGGCATGTCACGCTGCCCTCCTTTGCTGTGGCCCGAGCTGTGCATTCAGCGCGTGATGTTCAGATTGCATGATTGGCGCCTCCTCGCAGGCAGTGCCGCCCTTGAGCACGCCGACAAGACGGTTGCAGCCGACAGGGCGACCCAACGAAGTCCCTGACATGCAGCACTTGCAGTAGCATCAGCAGCGGTAGCAGCAGTGGCGACATTCTCGGACAGCGGCAGCAGTGCCGCAAGCAGCAGGAGCAGATACTTTCAGCATGAAGAGAAGTGACACTATGATGTGGTAGGCAGCCGTCAGGTGAAGTGTGGTAGGCTCTAGAGCAGGACTGTTACCACTGTTAAGCAAGACTGCGTCTGTGAGCGCGCAAGGATCTTTCAGAGACTGTTTCGTGTCAGGTTCAGGGCACCTGGACATCGTGCACGATGTCCGCTTCCGGTAATTCCTTGCTTCGATCGGGCGTCAAACCATTGTTTGCGCCTTAAGACACTATCGACGTTGATGCATGTCTTTGCCATGTTCGCTTTTGCTTGCCTGTCAGACATTTGGCAGCGTCACAAGTTTTGTACGTCATTGCTGTGTCGGTAGAGGCGTATCAGGTTAGCACACATTGACAAGCCAGCAATGGAATACATGAAAACGCTGTTGGAGGGTACACGTGATTGCTCTGATCTACTGTACGCCCGACCATCGTTCGCTTGACTATGTTGGCGCTGCGCAAACGTGCGCGAACAATTTTGATTAATTCACGCCGAGCTGCGCGAACGGCACAAATATTCGGCGGCACGTCCACAGACTGCCAGAGACAGCTGTTTCCTGCCTTAGACCTATTTCAACTGGCCCAACACGTGGTACAATTGCATATTGAGCTGCGTGCTTCGCAAGTCCTCGTCTTTGTGCGGTCTGATGATGTACGTATCCTTCGTGTATTGGTGGGTCTGCCAGCACCTGCGCGAATGGCGGGACATGTTGCTCGCTGACTTGCGCGAAACGTCATAAATTCGCCACTCTGCTGCTGCGCGAATGGTGCGCGAACACCAGAAAATAACTCGACTTTTGCAGCTGCGCGAATCATGGTTGGGCGTACGGTATGATTACAAAAGCCCTCAGCTTCTGCCACAGCCATACATAATGAATCCTGCAAAATAACATGGCGACTGCCTACATTGTGACGAGACTCACACATGCAATGCCAACATCAAGCATTGCAAAGAATCGGTTTGAGAGTTCCACAATTGAACAGCAGGGCTGCAATGTGCTGGTGAGCCTCAATCATGACGCCCTGTTTCTTAGGCAGTCGCCTTCTTCACAGGGTCCTTCAGCATGGCGTGGCTCTCGCTCTTCGTCGGCTGGCGGAACCCGATGGCATGGCTGATCCTGCCCTCACTGTTGAAGACCAGCATGTTGAGCCCTACTCGCCAAAAGAACGATTCATTCAGGCTGACAATGGAGATGTTGTACAGAAGCAACGTGTCAGGGAGATATGAGCGTCAGCTGGAGCTTCTGGCATGAAATGCTGTGGGCTGACACTTACCGTACAGGGTGTCCTCGTCGCCGCTGCCCTTGGACGCGCCGCTGTTCTTCCACCAGATGAAGGCCTTGTCGCCCGCCGACACAGCGACGCTCGACTCGTTGTTCTTCGTCTGCCACTCCTACAACGCATGGAATAACCACGTTGACTATCCACACATGGTGCATGGTCTCTGCTGAGACAGCAGACCTCAATCGATGCATGAACCATGGAGATACACAGAGTCTTTGCGCATGTAATTGAACAAGTGCCGCACCTTGGCGAAGCCATTGATCATGTTCTGAAACGCCTCCACACCCTTCGTCTCATTGCCCATGACTGGGTCATACTGCACAAGGAGGTCGAAGGCTCAACATCATTGAGCCAGCTGCATGCACGTGCAGTTCTATGAAGGTGCAGACTGCGACACATTATCAATTACGTATCAATTACTTTGTAGTTCGCGACTCCTGTGGCAGTTGACATGGCGCTGAGACCCGAGATGCTGCTCAGACGCCAACCAGACAATTCAGCAGATCCCTCAAGACCTCCAGACCGCTGCGAGGGCAATGCGCGCTCACGATGAGCACGTCGCTGGTCATGATGTCCTTGGCGGGCGACGGGTCGCCGGTGCGCCAGATCTCGTTGAAGGTGCGCGCCGCCTGCACAGGGCACGATAAGTTTCACAAGGTTTCAGCAGGAAGGATGACCGGTGCGCTAGATCTCATCACTTTGAGGGTGCGTGGCGCCTGCACACAGCGGGGACAAAGTTATGAATAACTTTGTAAGACTGCTCAAAACTGAAGTACCGCACTCCCTAACCCGAAATGTAAAGCTGACAATCACAACGGTGCACCCCGACAAAAGCCATGAAACATAGTGCTGCGCTGCCTACGTCACTCCTGAAGTTCCTTTGACTGCAATGCATCAAAGTGCTGGAGCGCACAGATGTGTCTAGTCGATGTGTCTAGTTGACGCGGACCTTGTCGTGCTGCTTGGCGCGCTCCTCGGAGGGCTGCTCGCTGGAGCCCTTGAACTGAGACCAGTCGAAGCTCTTCTGCGACGGCGGGTTCTTCATCTGCGCCACAGCATCGCCGGTATTGATGACTGCCACCAGTGCAACAATGTCAGTAGGTGCGGCAGGTTCTGCTTTGATTGATATAGGTATGTCAGCAGCCGATAGAATCAGACAGTGTGCATGTAACCTTGGCAGCCAAGCAGAGCAGAGCACAGCAGAAAAGCAGAGCAATGTAGGAGATGAGCAATGAGGTCGCTGGCGACAGGACTGCACCTTGGTCTCCAGCTCGTCGTGCGACAGCTGTCGCAGGAACCAGATCTCCTTGACCTTGTCGTCACTGTCAAACACATGGTGCCAGATGCCTGCGGTGCCAGCACAACAAACTTCGGGTCGAGCAAATCATCTCACTGCAGAGATGCAGTAGCGACGCTTCATGAGTGGCACGTATGCATCTTGTGCAGTGGAGTGGTGGTAAAGAGGGCGCTGCCAAACTTGCCTGCTGTGTCAGTAGCCGGCACATCCTGTCCAGCGGGCTTCACGCCCTGCAATGATTGCACATCCTCTTTGCCAGACATGTGGCAGAGGTTTCCCAAGGGTGTTGTCGCACACATGAAAAAATTCACGAAATTGGAAGCAGATGCACTGCTCACCTGGTCCAGAAAGAATGCAAAGGCGCAGTTGTGGTTCTCATCCACGGCGCCGGCAATCACCTGCAAAGTCGAAACATTTGTGAGATGTAGTCAGCTGGCATGTTGCAAACCACGACCGTTTGATAGCATGTGCCTCGTGCGCAGGACCTGTTCGAAATGTCACAGCGGCACCAAGATGGCCTGTACCTCGTGCTTGTTGTAGTGGTACTGGTTGGGGTAGCTCTGCAGCCACGCCAGGATGTTGTCGGCGCCGACGACATCATCGCCGCGCGTGATGCCATCTGGGGGTAGCAACTTCACTGTTGAATCGAGACTCACATGATGTGATGTCTGGATGAAATCTAGCAAGAAAACTGTGCAAGGTGCACTCATGTCAATGTGGCGCATGGCTGCTGTGGCGGGGTGCATCAGGTGTGGCGCGGACCGTGGTGCAGGATGGCGTCCTTCGCCAGCAGGCTGGTGATCGAGGCCACATCCTTGCTGCTGATGGCGTCGTCCCAGGACTTCGACGCGTCCAGCAGCTTCTTCTCGTGGTCCGACTTGAGCACCATCTTGCCACGCACGCCTGCATGCATGCCGACAGAAGTCAGTGGCCCGCAGGACGCGGCGTGCAACGGGCGAACTTGGCATCCTATTGGCCTATGTTAGATTGCTGACGGGCAATTGGGCACGATGCATCGGCACGCACCTATGTGCTGCACCGATCGGTAAGTTTAGTAGTCCGTTGACGATGCTGCTTGCTCAAAACCGTCGGTCTGCACGTCAACTTGAAACTAGCGATTGCAACGAGCAAACGAGACGTGGATACTGGCGTAGCATGCGCATTTTCGGGCTGCTTCAGCTCAGCAGACGAGTGATGTCAGCAAGGCCTGATTGGCAGCAGTGGTGATCGGCAGAAAAGAGCCCAACACTCCCGTCGGGCCAACCGGAAACGAAGCCACACCAGATCCTTTCCCACTCAACATGCCAATTCGCAGGAACATCTTGTCATGGCGTGAGCTTTGCAGGAAGCTCTGCCGTTCACAACATGTCTTGCGTGTGACGTGTTGTGTGTGAGACTGCTTCCGGTAGGCAGCCCTGACTCTGACTAATGCGGCAAGTGCTCCTGCACTTAGCGACGTCACTGCCGCACCACTTTGTTCTGCAAGTATTTCGCCCAAACAGCTTACAACTTCACGCAACGTTGAGGTGCTGTCGCCGCCGCCACAAAGCTGCCAGCAGGAGACAGTGGCATACCATCAACACGCCGCTTGAAATCGTTGTTGGGGGGTACACATTCCACACCACCTCGATGCAGCACCACAGCCCCAGCTTTTGCCATGTCGCCAGCCGCGTGCTCCACAGCAGCAGCGGCAGGCTGTGGCAGTACCAGGCGTAGAACTGGTAGTGCAGCGTCCGCGCGCACAGGATGCCCACGAAGTTGCCGCTCCACACGATCCACACCGCCTCTGCCGTGGGCAGCTGCCCGCTGACGTGGTCATCCGCGTGGGATTTGAGCTTTGCGGCACCCCCACAGCTGCCGCTGCTGATGCCAGCGCCCGCTCTCCTGCCGGTGCTGCCATTGCCGCAGCTGCTGTCGCCGTCAGCGCCGCAGAAGGCAACGACACCGCTGTTCGCGCCGCCGCCATCGCTGCCGGCGCTGTCGTCGGACCTCACGCCGCCGGTGCCACCTCCACCCCGGTCAGCAAACCCGCCAGCGCCGCCGGCACTGGCGGTGCCCGTTGCCACGATCTTCCTGTGCCCGGACCGGCCGTCATCGCTGGGCCGCCGCTCGTCTTGCCGCGCCAAGAAGGCTTGCAGGGTGCCCGCCAAGCCCTGCGGCCCCGCCCACCGCCACTGTGCGAATGCCGCCAGCAGCAGCAGGTGCGCCGCCAGCAGCGCAGCCGCCAGCGCGCGGCTGCAGATAGAAGGAGGTACAGGTGTTCTTCTGAGACGAATACTGGCTGACGAATCAGGTTTTCTCGGTGTCGACATCAGCAGTGAGTGCACGGCCAGCAGCCCAGCCGCCATCGCGCGTCTGCAGATAGGGAGAAACATGCATGTTCGCAGAAGAAATTGCAGGGAGTTGGCTGGAAATCCTCAACCCTGTCTTCTGGTCAGCAGTAGCAGGTACGCTGCCAGCAGGCCAGCACTCAGCCCAGACATCTGCGCACGGCTGCACAAGGAAGGGATTGGAAGTCTTGAGTGGGTGATTTCCGAGGTCTCACAAGACCTAATGAGCAGGAGTACCTTTGGCTACGACCAATTGCCCACCTTGCCCACCAGATTGCCCACCTCTACACGACGGTTTCTGGCAGGAGCCCCAGGTTGTCAGCTCGGCGGAACAGGGTTCCCCGCAAAAGCTGAGAAATTCACTGTTCATGTGCAAACCCAGGTCATGCACGGCAAAACCTGCGAAATTCACTGGTCAGGTGCAAAACAAGGTCAAACGTGTCGGCCGAGCTCACCTCTGGAAGACGGCCTCCGGCAGGAACCTGAGGTTGACGGTCCAGCGGTACAGGAACACCCGCGACAACTCGAAGGCCTTGCTGACATACGACGCCGGCGCCGCCGCCAGGAAAGGCGCCGCCAGCGCACCCTGTAGCACTACGCCCAGCGCTGTGCCAGCGGCGACCTTCTTCGGCGTGGCGGTCTGCAACAAAACAGGAAGCTGCGTCAGACTGAGAGCCGCGTGATGACCATCATCTGATGGTCCTTCCAAGGCTGACGCCGCCAGCGTACTCAAAACCATGACGCCTGTGGCCGCCTCAGTCCGCAATGCTTGCGCACGTGACAGCCTGGCCTGCAACCGAGGCGCCAGCCTTGCAAATGAGCAAGTCACCTGCAACAAGTTCACCCGCTCACCCGCAGCGGGACCTCCAGCACGGACGGCGCCATCGCCAGCATGTCCATCTTCAGCTACGCCGCCATGCTGAACAGCACCACCACTGCCACCGCTTGGTGTGATTTCTGCGAAACGCATTTTTGGTGCAAAGGTCTGCTGGAGAGCAGCAGCGATTCAAGCTCACCTGCATGCTGGGTGTAGAGGGGATTTTGGCTCGAACTTCTGCACAAGATCAGCACCAAGACCTACGCGGCAGGATTGTCAGCAGGGGCGACGCCATCAATAGCGCGTCAATCTGCAGCGACACCGCCGCATGGCCGAGCACCAATTTTGGTTATATGGGCTGGACTGGACTTTATGCTAAAGACCAGCAGCATTTCCCACTCACCCGCACTAGGACTACCAGCCCCGGCGGCGACATAAGCAGCACGTTCATCTTCTGTGACACCGCCTCGGAGAACAGCGCCACCGCAGCTACCGGCTCCACATCATCGTTTAAGACATTCTACAAGGCATCATCTCAGCTGGTTGGGGAAAACCAATCAATGCCACCAACCACTTACCCGCAGCAGGACGACCAACATGGGCGGCGCCATCAGCAGCACATTCGTCTTCATCGACACCGCCACGGAGAACAGCACCACCACCGCCGCGGGTTGCTGAGTTAAGATGCAACTTTCTTCACATCTGACTTCGACGCTCACCCACCCGCAGCAGGACAATCAGCGCGGCGCCATCAGCAGCACATTCAACTCCAGCGACACCGCCGCGGAAGACAGCGCCACCGCAGCCGCTGCTGGCTCAAATTTTCTGAGGGTTTAGATGGATCGACCTCCTGCAGAGGATCGGCAGCAAATCTCCACTCACCCGCAGCAGGACGATCAGCACGGGCGGCGCCATCAGCAGCACGTTCATCTTCAGCGACACCGCTGCGGAGAACAGCGCCACCGCAGCCACCGGCCTCCGGCCCCCCGCCAGCGCCAGCAGCGCGAAGTGCGCGACACACGCCGCGGCGCCGTCATTGAACAGACGCAGGAGGTAGACGGAGTGCAGCCGCTTCGACATCGTCAGCAGCGCCAGCGCCCAAGGCGGCACGATCTGCATGCATCATCTGCCGTATCAGCTCTGCAAGAGCAGCATGACAGGGCCTAGCATGCGGATTGGGTGCAGCCGCTTAAACATCGTCAGCAGCGCCGACGTCCACAGCGGCTCTGCAAGCCAAGTGCAAGGGCGCCAGTCAGGGATCCGCAGCATGGCATGTCCAGCTGAACAACTCCAGCATCAGGATGCTGAACGAGTGGGCGTAAGACATCAGATGCAGTGGAACTGCCATGACGACGTGCATGCGATGATTCAGCATGATTTTTTTCCGATATCAAGCCATTAAGTAATATTTTTTTGCAGGAAGAAAATTCATATTATACTCTGTGACGCAACAGCTTGCGGCAGGACAGCCTGCAGCTTGGCAGCATGCAGCTGTGGCCCAGAATGTTCAGACCAACAAGGCAAGCAATTGCTGATATCGACTAACAGGACGCTGCAAAGTTGGCTCGGGGGCTGGTCGCAGCAGCATGCCAGATGCAGGGGGTGGGGATCAGAAACAAGCAGTGGTTGCATGAACATTGACATGCAGGCGGTGTCCCACCTGCGAGTGCACGTAGAGCGCCAGCGCAGCCGCCAGGGTTGCAAGGTACATCGCCGCAAACACGGCCTGCAGCAGCAGCAGGCCGTGCGATCACGATGACACTGTGTGCCTGCACACTGTCGCACGGTGTCCATGCTTCGGCAACCAGCTCCGGAATACGCTGATGGACCATCACACTGCTCCTATGATTCGTCATTGCTGTCGCAAGACACACAGACACCAGATTCACGTGCAGGGAACCCGGAATCTCAGTGTCTCAAATGCTACGACTGCAACCGCCAGGACACCACAAGGGCGGTGACAATATTGCCGGATATTGACCCTGCGCGCAGCTCGAGGTACACGACATGGCGCATTTGTGAGCGCTTCCATGGTGTTCGCAAAATGTTTCCACAGTGGCCCGCTGCAGTGTCACCTATGCCTCGCAAAGCATGTACAGGAGGCTCTGCACGCCAGGAATGCGACGAAGGCTCGCCATCCCCAGAGAGCAGATCCGCTTGATAGATGTTGATGATAGGCCGTCGTGGAGCCGCAGCTAGCTGGGTATGTTGCCGGGTCGGTTGGTGCAGCCCACAGCTTCATGTGCCGAGCTGAACAGAGACCTGTGTCCCCAGGACTGAGGGCTGAGGGACACAGGTCTCTTTCAGCTCGGCACATGAAGCTGTACTGATCCGACAGGGATCTTGCCTGCGCTGCTGCGATGTCTCCGCCGCCCGTCAGCGCCCGCAGCCCCGAGAACAGGTACAGGAAGCCGGCCGGGTACACCAGCGGCCCGGTGCCGCCGCGGATGTTCTGGTAGTCCCGCTCGCCCTGCGGAATCCCGGACATCGTCAGAAGACGGCGGACCTCTCAGGTCGCATGCCGCACGTCGATGTCCATCACATGTGTCTGGTGTGATGCAACGCTACAGGTCGCGCGCAGCTTCGTGGTACCGGCAGCATACGCACATCTGTGCGCGGCACAGATGCACATGCTCACCTGCAGGAAGGTCTCGCTCTGCTGCATGTAAGCCTTCCAGTCGATCTCCGTGTCTGCGCACACACAGGTCCAGCCTGAGATTCATGCGCCCGCACATGCGGTGTCAAGAAATCAGGCGGACATGCACAGAACCCCGCAGCAAGGGATGTGTGAACATGAAGGGGAAGCAGTAGAGATCGCACATGGCACCACCCACACGATGAGCGGGCACAGCACCGCCTCCCACGTCAGCAGACACAGTGCAACAAGAGTTGCTGCCGCCACGTCCGAGGGATCGCATAATCGCCGCAGTCCGCCGCGCAACATGCTGCCACCGCTGCCGTTATGCCGCTGCGCCTTGCACATGGCTGCCCCAGCAATCACATGATCAGCATATCTGACATCCGATGCTGATTACGCAGGCTGCTCCCACTTTCGTGCCATCTGACCGAAATTGCCGCAGGTGCGGCACATGGCAACGTGCTGCAGAGTCCAGCAGCGGCCGTACAGCAGCTCAAGCCTTGCAGTTAGATTTTCTATACGGTCATCTGATGACTCACTGGTGCCCGAAACGGGAAGCTCTTTGCCACAAATGTGCTGATCGAGTGTGCGATTTGAGGCACAAGTGCCGGGTACAAACGGCGCCGGAATGAATGCAGGCAAGCTAAGCGTTCCGATGATGACAATCTGCACCAGAAAGGTGATGCAGATGCACTTCTGAGCGGCAGCGTTTGTAATCTATATCATGTAACATGTCCTTCCTCCCCCTGGCAGACAGGTCACCCCCGCTCCTGATCATGCCTACCCCCCAAGCCTGATCGCAGGGACAGGATAGCCGTCGCCAAAAAGGTCAAGCAAACTTGCCTATGTGCGTGGCTGCACAGTCTCAAACATAAGAGTATCGTATAAAGAGGCAGTCTTGACAGGGCATCGCGCATAGTGCACAGCATGGCAGCCATGCTGCTGCAGTGCCTGGTAAGTTGAGGACGTGTATGTTCAGTGCTGTGCTCGGACCCACGCTGTTGCTTGATTTGAACGCCTGCTTTTGTCTGCTTCACAGTAGTCGCTGTCGATGCATGTATGCGCAGCTTGACGATTCCACTGTGACATGTCTCACTATCTCAGAGGATTCTCCCGGAGCACAAGGTGTGATAAGGAGCAACGAGAGCATCTCTCACTGCGCACACGTGAACGTGTCTGGCCTGACCTGTGGTGTGCGTTCTGCAGGCCCCGGGCGCTGCAGGGCGGCCATGCAGCCGGCAGAACGCCTGTGCCAGCGGCAGCGGCGTGCAGTGCATTCCGCGGGCCCGCCCAGCACAGCCCGTGGCAGTCAGCAGGTGGGGCTGCTGCGGAAACAAAGAGGCTGAAAGCCGCTGCAGCTGTCGCAGTGGCACGCTGTTGAGCGACACACAAGAATCAATGGCGGTACAGCCATCCTTGAGTCTGCTTCCTCAGGTCAGTGCAGATCTGCGATGGGGCTTGCACCCTGCAGGTGGTCTGCAGTGGTGGCAGCGCAGCAAAGAGCCAGCCACGCATGCAGCGCAGTCGCCACTGAGGAGGCGCCAGCGTCCACCAACTCCTCCTCGCCGCCAGGTGCGTGGCAACCTGGTAGTCCAACCCACCTTCATTACAGCAGAAGCTGGACCGCAACAGGTCCCTTTCCATTTCGAGTACTGTCTCGAAGTGAGTTTAAGAAAATCTTAATTCTCACGTCCTGGGCGCAAAGGAGGAGGATCTGCAGGCGCAGCTGGTGTTCTCATCACCGCGGTTGTGGGGCGGGAGCCGACGCACATTGGAACATGCAATCCTGCTCTTTGCTGCACAGCCTTGTGGACAAGGTTGTCACGGCTGCACACAGGCACGGAGGAGGAGGAGGAACCGCAGGCGCGGCCGGTGTTCCCGTTCACCGCAATCGTGGGGCAGGAGCAGAGGCAGACTGAAACAAACATTCCTGTGCCTTCCCACACAATCTTAGAAACATATTGCAAGGACTGCACACAGGCGCGGAGGAGGAGGAGCCGCAGGCGCGGCCGGTGTTCCCATTCACCGCGATCGTGGGGCAGGAACAGATGAAGCTGGCGCTGATGCTGAACATCATTGACCCCAAGATTGGCGGCGTGATGGTGATGGGCGACCGCGGCACGGGCAAGTCCACCACCGTGCGCGCGCTGACAGACCTGCTGCCGCAGATCAAGGTGGGCTGCCCAACTCTTCTCTCACCATCTCGATGAGGCAACGCTGATGAGACTCGCCAGGGTCTGAAGGGCGTCACGCTGTGGAGGCTTGCACCATTGTAGGCTTCCGCCATGATCAGGGTAGTGTGTTGAGAGTTGCGACTGTGGTCTTCGACAGGTGGTGGCGGGCGACCCCTTCAACAGCGACCCAGACGACCCGGAGGTCATGAGCGAGGAGGTCCGCACCCGCATCGCCGCCGGCGAGCAGCTGCCGGTGGGTATATCGATTCATCTGATCATGAACACGCTTGACGGAGTCTGTCACCGCCGACTACAAGTCTAATGAGGGTGTGCGCATCCACATCGCCGCCAGCAAGCGGCTGCCGGTCGTGTGCCATTCCAGAAGGTGTGTGCACGCTTGCGTGTAAACAAAGTACAAGGGAAACGGTGACAGCATGCGCAAGGAAGTCTGTACCCGCATTGCCGCCGACAAGCAGCTGCCCGTGAGCGTTTGCAGCCTGGCGCCATTGTGCATATCTTCAATCTTGTACCCGAAAGATTATAGTCGACGATGAGGTCCGAGATCCGCACCCACATCGCCGCCAGTGAAGGCTTCTGGTGAGTGTGCTATGGCAATGGGTATGGACACCCTTCTCCAAGAAGGTTCGAGAGGGGATGGTGAGGCATGAGCTAGGCAATCCACACCCGCATTGCCGCCGGCGAGCTGCTGCTGGTGAGCCACATCAGCACGGCCATGTCATGCACATTCATGTGCACCACCTCAAGCAGATTGAAGAAGGAGGTTCACATCCGCACTGCCCCCGCCAAGCAGCTGCAGCTGAGTGCAGGCATTGCCAGTGGGTGTGGGTGATCATTTGTTCGGGAACCATGGGGGAAAACTGGTGAGTCATGGGCGAGAGCAGCCGCACCCACGTTGCCGACGCCAAGCAGCCAATGGTGATGCCACAGGGTGTTGAAACCCTTCAATGAGGGGACACTCCAGAAGAGTGTATTGGTGTGGCCATGCGCAAGGAGGGCCATGCCCCGCACCGCCGCCTGGAAGCTGCGACGCTGCGACACCCAAAGCTGTTCGCTGCGATCATGCTCAGCGCTTATCACCATGGCGGACCATCATACATAGCAAATTTCTGCAGGGCGACGCAGTAGCATCGCTCGGCTCAGGATGTTGGCGTTGACACTTGCTCATCCCTGATGCTAGAGCAGCACTTGGGCATGAACAAGATGGACCTGCCGCTGGGGACAACAGAGGACCATACCTGTGTCAACGAGAACTTCTGTTCACGTCTGCTCTGCTGTCTGCCTGCTGCAGGTGCGCATGAACAAGATGGACCTGCCGCTGGGGCGGACTGAGGACCATGCCTGTGTCGAGGACAGCTCCTGTTCATGTCTGCTTTGCTGACTGTCTCCTGTCCGCCTGCAGACGCTGCAGATGCGCATGAACAAGATGGACCTGCCGCTGGGCGCGACACAGGACCATACCTGTGTTTCTGAGATCTGCTGGGCAAAGTGTGCTGCCCTGACTGACGCCTGTTGGCTTGCTGCAGCCGTGGCAGACGCGCACCAACATACTGGACCTGCTGCTGGAGGCATCGGAGGACCGTAGCAGTTGTGGTGAAACGCTTGCACGCACCTCTGACATGTCAGTCCACCTGCTGCAGACGCGGCAGACGCGCATCAACATGGTGGACCTGCCGCTGGGCGCGACTGAGGACCGTAGCAGTTGTGGTGAAACACTTGCACGCACCTCTGACACGTCAGTCCACCTGCTGCAGACGCGGCAGACGCGCATCAACATGGTGGACCTGCCGCTGGGCGCGACTGAGGACCGGGTGTGCGGCACCATCGACATCGAGAAGGCGCTCACGGAGGGCGTCAAGGCCTTCGAACCTGGCCTGCTGGTGAGTCGTCTCGGCACATTCTATGGGCAGCAAGAGGAACTCATGGTGGCTCGGGTCAACCTGCCGCGCAAATACCATGTCATCTGCTGGACATGCCGCAACAGGTGTAATCAAACACTCACGGCAAGCACCACTGTTGTTTCTGCACACCAGGCCAGCGCCCAACCGTGGCATGCTGTGTCTGGGATGAGATCCACCTTCACCTACTGGACGACACCCTGGTCGATGTCCTGGATTCCCCCGCCTTGCAACGTGGAAAAGAATACTGAAGACGACTATTCTTTCTGCGCTACAGGCCAAGGCCGACCGCGGCATCCTGTAGGTGACGAGGTCAACCTGCTGGACGACCACCTGGTGGATGTGCTGCTGATTTAAACTACCTCGAGTCTTCTGAGGAACATACCCAGTACATCTTTGCTTTCTGCATGCCAGGCCAAGGCCAGCCGCGGCATCCTGTACGTGGACGAGGTTAACCTGCTGGACAACCACCTGGTGGATGTGCTGCTGGTATACAGTGCCTCAAGTCGTCTGAGGAAAATACCCAGTACAACTTCGCTTTCTGCGCTACAGGCCAAGGCCAACCGCGGCATCCTGTACGTGGACGAGGTCAACCTGCTGGACGACCACCTGGTGGATGTGCTGCTGGATTCCGCCGCCTCGGGCTGGAACACCGTGGAGCGCGAGGGCATCTCCATCAGCCACCCCGCCCGCTTCATCCTGGTCGGCTCAGGTACGCGGTGATGCAGTGTGATAGTCTTCGGACCTGCAGATTCCGCCGCCTCGGGCTGGAACACGGTGGAGCGCAAGGGCAACTCCATTGACCACCCCATTCGCTTTATCCTCATGGGTTTAGGTGAGCAGATGTTGGTGCCACGTTTCCGTAGAATACTCAGCACCACACAAAGCTTGTCAACATCTGGGGTACAGTCTAGCGCAAGGTGTCAGCCATATCACTTGCTATCCTCGCGGATTCAGGTAAGCACAGAGTATACAATCATCGTGCCTCCGAAAAGAACTGCTCAAGGAGGACTGCTCGCCATCGTAGAAGCTTGCCGTCGAGCAAAAGTGTGATGCCATTGGCCACCCTGAAACGCTTCATCCTGGGGGTCCTGGTGGGCGGGCTGTGCCTCTCTCATCGATGCCTTTAGCAAGCATGGAGGTGGTGGTGTCACAATAGTTGCAGCAACGGCGGCGGCGGCGGCGGCGGCGGCGGCGGCGGCAGCAGCGGCGGCGGCGGCGGCGGTGGCGGCAGCAGCGGCAGCTTAGCAGGCAGGCGGCAGCGGCGGCGGCGGCGGCAGCATCAGCGGCAGCACCGCAGCAGCAGCATGCAGCTGCAGCTGGTTGTGGCAGCTCAGCCTCTAGCCTGCACTCGCAAATTCATGCTGGCTATGCAAGATCACCGTGTCAATGTCGCTGCTTTGCCCAGGCACAGGGTCGGTGCGCATGCTGCAGTCGTCTTGCAACATGCGAAAAGTGCCAACTGGCATTCGGGCGCCTCGATGCATGCATCAACACACATCTGTTCCAGCGCTGCAGACAGCGTGCAGAGGAGTGCCCACCTCGCCAGGCTGCAGGCAACCCGGAGGAGGGAGAGCTGCGGCCGCAGCTGCAGGACCGCATCGGCATTTATAGGACAAAACAAAACGACAAGTATGAAAGCACTCAAGCCACGAGAGCCTCCTCATCTGTTTGCCCTCGCAGGCGACCCGGAGGAGGGCGAGCTGCGACCGTAGTTGCCGGACCGCTTCGGCGTGATACCCTCCCAGAATGTCAGCAGTGCCTCAGCGTGCACTGTGCCGCCCTGCAGGCAACCCGGAGGAGGGCGAGCTGCGGCCGCAGCTGCTGGACCGCTTCGGCATGCACGCGGAGATTCGCACCGTCAAGGACGCCAACTTGCGCGTGCAGATCGTGGAGCAGGTGCTTGACATTTCTCTCTTTCCCTTCGAAAAGTGCTGCCGAACCACTTCGACCTGCACAAGGAGATCCGCACCGAAGCAAACGCTAAACTGCGTGTGCAGATCGTGGAGCAGGTGTCAGTACTGATGCTGTCCTTGCCAGCTCAGCTGCTCAGTGACTGTCATGCACAACCTCCACGCAGAGCCTGGCCTTGTTCAGGATGCCAGACTGTGCATGCACCCTGAAGGGCAGGTGGGCGTCTTTCTGCAATCTTCAAGCTGTGGAGTCGACACTGCAGCCCATCGTGCGCTGTGTGCCCTCTTGCAGCGGGCGGAGTTTGACGCCAACCCAGCAGCGTTCCGCGCCTCGTACGCCGCGAAGCAGAAGGAGCTGACCGACAAGCTGGTCGCGGCGCGCAGCATCCTCAGGGACGTGAGTGCATCTTGATCTGCCTCCTGCCTCTTGATCCCTGATTCCTGTTTCATTCTTCCTTGCTCCACCCTCAGCGAGAGCGCTGTACGACAAGCTGGTGCTAGGGGCGTGAAGCATGGTTGGGGACAAGAGTACGATTGCCAACGCCTGCTTTCTGCTCAAGAGGTTTGCCATGCAACAAGATGCGAGTATGAGGCCGGCAGTCTCCTACACTTGTGCAGTGTGCACAAGCAAGCTGCAACAGGTGCTGCAGCAACACGACAGTCGAACGACAGAGGCGCTGACGCCGATAATCAGACGCGTGTGGGTTCCTCCACAATATCTTGCAGCAGGGTTTGGCCAGCCAGAAGTAGCGTGTTGCTGATACGAGTGCCTGACACGCTGTGCAGGTGAAGGTGGAGTACGATGACCGCATCAAGATCTCCGAGATCTGCAGCGAACTGGATGTGGATGGCCTGCGTGGTGACATGGTAACCAATTGCGCATCCAAGTTTTCTTCCAGTGATGCGCATTCTGGTTCTCTTCCAGCGATGCTGCCGTCGTAGCATAGCAGCTGCGCAGTTGTCGCAGTGCAGCTGGACATGCTGCATGTCCACTGGCTGACGCACAGTCCCAGGCCCCGGGCTCTGTTGTGGGCCCACATGACTGGCTCATGGTCCTGGATTGTCCTGATACGTGCTGCTGTCCCTGTGCAGGTGACAAACCGGGCGGCGCGGGCAATCGCAGCCTTTGAGGGCCGCACACAGGTGAGGGTTTTGCAAATGCATGTGCTTCGAATTGAAGGGGGAAACAGTCGGAAGTGTGGCGCCAGCAGCGGCAGCAGCGACAGCGGAACAGCCCTGAACGTTGGGCAGCAGCTGCCGGCATGCAGCATGCCCGCGGCGATTGTGTTGGATCTGATGATACTACTCAAGTTTTAGGGTTTTAGGGTAGCCGGAACCGCGGCGCCACAGCCAGAGGCAGCGAAGGCAGCGGCAGCGGCAGCTGAGCAGCCCCGGTCACCAAGCAGCAGCTGCAGGCACGCAGCGCGCCCGCAGCATGTATGGCGCGGCATGAGGAATGGTGCCTGGCGGCGTGCCAGCACGAAAAAAACCCTACAACCTAGAAAGAAAACAACTGCTGCCAGCGCAGCAGCCTGCAGCAGGAGCTGCCAATCAGCAGAAAGGGCCGAACAGGCTGCTGGCGGTTGCTGCCGGCTGTCCGGAAACGGAATGGTGCAGCAACGGACAGCGGCGTGCACCAGGACTGCTGGGCGGCACACCATAGAGCATACTACAGGCTGGGGGCCTGCGGTGGAACAAAAAGGAAGGGCTTTAACGAGTCACATGACGATGCAGGTGACGCCGGAGGACGTCTGCTGCGTCTGTCGAGTTGCAGCGGGTCTGGTATATCACCTGGGGCTGCAGGTGGCGCCGGAGGACATCTACCTCATGTGTGTTGGGTCCAGATGCTGGAGGGTTTCACACATTTCCCTTGGGCTGCAGGTGACGCCGGAGGACATCTACCGTGTCATGCCGCTGTGCCTGCGGCATCGGCTGCGGAAGGACCCCTTGGAGCAGATCGACTCGGGCGAGAAGGTCCAGGACACCTTCAAGGTGGGCGCCGCCCCTCCTTCAAAGAGTAAATTAACAATGTCAAAGTTGATATTGGTATCCCTTGCCTCCTTGCTGCTCGAGGGGAATAGAAATAGTTCCATTCCCCCTTGTGCTGCTGGCATGACACCGTGCTGTTTGCCCTGCTATGAATGTGGCTTGGGATTGTTGCGCTCCTGCTGGGGACTAAAGATGTGGAACATCTGGCTCAGAGATCCTCTATGCTTTGTCCGCAGCGGGTGTTCGGCTACTCATGAGAAGATTGGCTGCCCTCGAGTGTTGGAGTCGACACGCTAGAGAACTCCTCGTCGTATGCTGGGGCATTGCAGCTGTGCTCAGCCCAACTGCAAGTCTTCAGGTTGAGTCCTGGCAGATTCACACAGTGCATCGTGCACCAGCTACAGTTGAACTTCAGCAGTGTCCGCTCAGCACCTTCACCACAATCTCAATTGAAATAGTCGATGACGATCCCACGGCCTTTGGTAACAAAGCACTTGAAGCAAGTTCCTTGCAGTGCTGTGCACCAATCACAAAGCGCATGCCGCCATATCCGTAGTGCTCTAACTGGTTCAATTGCGTTCGCACCTGCGCCGCCATGCTGCATGGTCTTGCTTCATGGTCTTCCTTCCACACAAATCCCTATCTTGCAAGATGGCATTTGCAGTGCATGCCACCTCTGCAGCCTGCGCTTCTCTGCGACCATATACCAGGCGCCAGCCAAGCCCCATGATGTCTTTGTATTGCCTTATTGGTCCTTGCCGCTGCGCTTGTGCGAGGGATCCTATGCGCCTCAAGCCAGTGCAGCACACAGGAGGGCCACTGCCCCTGCCGCGGAAAGGAGGCTGAGTCGTCCCTGCAGGCACATGGCCATGCAGGCAGTCAACGATGTTGAAGTGCATGAGGGGCGATGACACACCATACACCTGAGCGTGCCCCATCCAGTATTGAGTCAAGACAAATGAGCGTCACATCCAGGTGTGCTTCGGTCGCATCCGACAGTGTTGATGAGGCTACTTACGGCAACATGCCTGGAGTATGTAGTAAGCTACTCACTGCATCGAGCCGGGAGCCGGCCTGAGGGGCGGCGGCAACAGTGGGGGCCGCCGTGGGCGCCGCCGTCGTCGCACTGCAACACGGAGCCATGCATCAGTGGCGTGGAGAGCATCCGTGGTCGGAGTCGGTCCAGCTGTGCTATTGAACACGGTTTGCGCACGCCGCGCTCTTCAATTTCTTCTAGAAATAGTGAGTAATTTTACTATATATTTATCTACAGTTAGTTTACTAATAAACATTTTAATGTGGGTCTGCCGCACGCTCGACGCAAGCAAGTCATGGTGCGTAGAGCCGGCGGCAGCGCCAAAAGAGACCCCACATGCAGATGGCAACAGCCCACATGTTGATATGCTGCAGCTGTACAGGCGGCACCTCGGCAATTGGCCATAGGAGGTGATGCAAGAGCAATGACAATAAGACGTGGGACGAGCTCCACACCACAACATCACAAGCTGATGGAGCGCCACAAGAAAAAGGCAAATGCACAGGAGGAGGGCGAGTGCACACCTGCTGGTCGTGGCTGCGGTCGGCGTGGTTGCGGTGGATGTGCCGGTGGTGTCGCCGGCCGCGGTCGAGGTTGCCGACGGCGTTGCGGGTGTCGTGCTGGTCGAAGAGGATGGGGCGGCGGCGGCAGCGGTCGTCATGCCGGTCGAAGAGGATGATGCGCCGGCGGTAGCAGGCGTCGTGCTGGTCGAAGAGGAAGGGGCGGCGGCGGCGGTCGTTGTGCCGGTCGAAGAGGATGATGCGCCGGCGGTAGCGGGCATCGTGCCGGTCGAAGAGGAAGGGCCGGCGGCGGTAGCGGGCGTCGTGCCGGTCGAAGATGAAGGGCCGGCGGCGGCGGTCGCCTGTTGCTGCGGGGGGGACGCCAGCAGCGAGGACAACACCGGCGCACTGCCAGGGGTCATCGCCGGCAGCGGGACCGCTACCTGCAGGCAGGCAGCGGGTTGTTGTAAGTGACCGTATTCACGGACTGTTTCACAGACTTGTGGGACGACCGATTTGAAGTGACACGTCAATCGCATCCGTCTGGCTATGTAGAAGTTTCCCGGCGCTTCCGCTCCATAGATCCGTAGCAGACAGGCGTCAACACAGCGAGCATGATGAAGTGTCATGCGGCCTGTGCATGATGACATTGAGCCGTGAAGGTCACTGTGGTCTCGTGCCTGTGGGCCAGCTTCGGTGGCAGTGACTGGAGCAACCGCCTCGGAGCTGGCGTCTCCAGGGGCAATGTCCGGCGCCAGCACAAAGCCGCATGCGTCCAGCAGTGCCGCGCTGCAGCAATGTAGAAACCTCGTCTCAACATACGATACAGAGATGACGAGTCCCCAGCAGAATCGTGGACGGGTGCCGGCCGCTGGCGCTAGAGCACCGTCGTCATAACCTCGCAGGCCTCCACGCTACCGACAATGTGCGGCTGCATGGCATTGCAGTGCCTTGCCTGTGTTGCGCAACACTGCAATAGTTGGGTACATCAGCAGTGGGCTTTGCTGCGCCCACCAAGGCAGCATCGGCTTGACAACAATACATGTGGTGATTGTCTGGCCATCTTGTTCACCGCCGCCGCCGCCGTGGCCGCCGCCGCCGTGGCACCGCCCCGACGCAAAGAAGTGGTGGGGCGAACTTTATCATGCGGCTCATCAGGTGATGCAATATGCAACATTTAGGTTGTGGGCAGCAGGTGGACGCGACTCACAATCCCTCGACTTCGGCTTCGTCGTTGTCGTTGATGAATTCTGCGACGCAGTTGGGAGCGCCCTGCAGACAGCAAGCCACAGCCATTCTGCGGCAACTAACTCGCCCATTCTGAGCTGACGAGGGATGATCGCTGCTATAAAGCAAAGCATCACTTCAAACACGACATCCACCAGTCCATATGATGGCGCATGTGCGCACATTCACGATTGCGTCCAGCGCTGAGGAGCATGCGTCCGAACAGGCTAAGACACCGGTTTGTTCAGCATTAGCAACATCCGCGCCGCAGGAGTCGCTGAATTCGTTCAAAACCCCCGCATCGTTTGCGCAGTCCAGTGCAGTGACGCCTGCACGCATGCCAGGGGCACAGCATCAGACAACGTTTGTGTTTCTCGCAACCATAGTATTTCCGTGCGCGTGCAAGTAAGCAAAGGGCGCGGCAGTGGAGTACTAATGTCCATGATGCCGAACAAGCAGTTTCGCAGGAGGTAGTGTACGTTGGTTTCAAACGGGAAGCATCCTTAGCAGCGCGCAGTCCGTCAGTGTCCGCCTTCATAACCGCATTTTTACATAGCGTGTGCAACATATCAGGGTGCGCCCCCGGGAAACCTATGCCCCGAATTCAGATTTGCAAGGCAACACCACACTTGCTGCTACCACGAGCAACGTAGAATTTGCAGTTTGAGTCGTCCATGACAACAGCAAGCAGCGCGTCAGCGAGACCATTGATGTCACGTCACGGTGAAGCGCATCTGCTCGGAACGCAGGGGCACCCAGCAGGCGTCAGAACTGACGCGGTGTCGGAAATAACCCCACCTGCATGCATGCGAAGGCACGCACGGACGCACGGCCGGCGTGACCCAACCACAGCTTGCTAGGTGAGGGAAAGAGATCACACGCACCCTGCGCCTTGATCAAGCTGGGGCCGGACGCCACCGTCAGCAGCAGACCCCATGCTGCCGCTGCTGCCCATGCCGCTCTGGCCATCATTGCGGTCAACAGGCCACGGTAGGCCGCAGAACCGAGGGGAACGCACAGCTCTCAAAACAGATATGTCATGAAGGCTGACCCGGAAACGCATGTTGTGGAGGCCGGGCGGGCGCGCAGCGATGCCGAGGCGGAGTCAGTCAGGCTGACGAACGCCGGACTTTACGCCGTATAGGCTGCCGTAGGTTTTCGTATGCCATCAGATTAAATAGTACCAAAACCCAGAATTCCCAATCCCACCGCAAATTCTGGCTGCCGTTACATTGGAAGCAGGTGCAGCAGAGCCACGCATGGATCTCACGACGAAATGAGAGCAGCCGAAGACTGCATACCTGCCGCAACATGTCTGCTACTACCCATCGATGGATATCATCAGCAAGCTCGCACTTGGCAGCTAGTATAAATGCACCGGCATTATTGTCATCAGCAAGCTGTCCGACTGTCAATGCTGCGCACGCTGTGCCATTCCCAACTATATACATTAATCAAGCCGATGCGCTAGACCATTGAGCCGTCCGCCAAATTCGGCCGCGGTAAGGACGTGGCCATCATGTGCAAATCGGCAACACATGCCGAACTGACGGGGTAAGAACCTGGCAGCTGCGGAACCCGCCAGCTGATTGACTGTGCTCGCTGGTCGCTGTGACTGCAGTGGCGGAGGTTCACCCAGGCCTGCCTAAGCTGTGCATGCCCCAGACTGGTATGTTCCGTTTCGCGTGCCTGCGATCATCAGTGCTCGCAATGAGTCACATCACCGTCGCACGCGAGCTGTGCACAAAGTAGGCAGGCACCGCCTGCAATAGGCACGCATGTTGCCCATGGAAAGCAATGGCGATGCAAGGCAGGCGGCCAAGTATGAGCACGCACCACAGAGCCTCCACCACCTCCCGGGACAGGCTCTGCCCGCCCATGATTAAGTCGCGGGCCTGGTCGAGGATGCCCTTGAAGTGCACCACGGTGTGCGAGTTTGCGTCATACTCCTGCAACCGCGTAGACAGTAATGTCGTGCAAGGTGCGGACATGAAGGCGTACCAATTCACACGGTGATCCTCTGGGTATTGCCTGTGGAAAAGCATGTAACAATGCGTGATGTAACAACAACAAGTTTTCACACAGCAAGCGGCACGGCGGCCGAGGTAAATAGGGACCGTGCTTGTTGAATATAGTCACCTTAAGCGGGCACACAACACAGGCATACCAAGCTGTTACTCATGTAGTTAATGGGGCGGGCAACAGCCACTTCCGCACTGTGCTGCAATGTTCATGCTTGCATCTCAGCTGTGTGTTAATTGACTATAGAAGCTCAAGCACAAATAAATAGACCCCTGCAGAAAGTCTTGCTGTCGAAACGGGGTAGCTGCCTGGGGACGGCTAGGGATCAGCATGGCCGGCGCCTGCAGCGCCGCCGCGGTCATGAGGGCAGCAAAATTCGTTGATCTAGCATGTGTGAAGCGGGCAGCCAGTCAAAGCGGTGCTGCATGTCGCGAGGTCGCCGCATGTCCAGGCCTTTTGGGAGCTAGGTCGTCTGTCAGGGGGGTTACCTTTTCGGCGGCGGCGGCGCCCATTGCACGCACAGCCGCAGCAGCACACCATCATGCAGCTTTGAGTTACTGTTGGGGAGAACGTCTTGCGCCAAGTAGCATGAGCAATGGTGCATTGTGTGTCGGCTGAAACCAAAAGTGCAGGTGCCGACATCTCAGCTGCCGACAGCAGGCTGCAATTCGAGACAGTTGATGGCGGCGCGGCCAGCCACAGCTTTGGCGTGGGCCCAGCGCCTGGCAAAAGTTTGCCAGGGTGCTGGGCTTGCCTTGGCCTTTGGCCTTGGCCTTCGGCATAGCCGTACGCCGGCAGCCTGGCTATACTGGCTCCACTATGCTGTGCTGCGCGATGCTGCGCGGTGCGTAAACTAGGCGCTCGTTCAGTCTTGCGATGTCGGGGAGCCTCGACCCTGACTCTTTGATTGGAAACTCTATGCATGTTTCATGAACTCCCTGAGCTTTGCAACGCGCCGGGGCACGTCTCGATACGACCAGCACATTGGCTAAGGGAGTCGATCAAAAAGTATGCAGGACTTTTGCAAGGGGTCTATACCACCATGAAGACGCACCTTGAGCTGTGCCTCCATATCTTGCATCAGCTGCTCGAGGTCCTGCTTGAGTTCCTCCTGCATGTGACACAAAGCAGCTGTCACGCTAGCGAGATGCGTTGAGCACTGGTACAGTGCCTGAATACATTCCCACTGTTTGCCAATAGGGTGGACACATTTGATCGCATGCCATGCCCTGAGCGGCGGAAAAATGCGCAAAATGTGCAAACTTGCACATCACCGACAGGAGCCACCAAACCCTGGCATGCCGCAGGGGTTGGGCGCCGAGCTCAGTGCGCAGAGGCGTCGATCACAACGATGCTCACTGCTGACGTCACCAGCGACAGGAGCTGACCTCAAGCTTGAGGCGCTCCAGGTCTTCCGGGGGCACCCTGGCGTGGTGCGCCGTCACCTTAATGCCCGCCTTGTTCGCGGGGTCGTCCAGCGACAGCGCCGTCACCTGCACGGACATTGGGCATGGAGGGACCTGGTTGGCTGCTTCATCGCCCCTTGCCAGAGGCTTCATGGCAACGTGCTGCTGCAGTTGTTACTGTGCCCGTATGTGCTGGCCACCACACGTCAGATTGCCCGGGGCCTCCCACCAGGATGAGACTTCTTGTATACGCACAGTGGCACCAGTGGCAGCGAACAGCCCCATCTGAGAACCACATAGACAGTTGCCATGCAGGTGCCGGCCACCTTGCAACATAGCCAGCAGATGGTACTAAAGGCGCCATGGATGCAGGGTTCAGCGGGACACGGGTGGAGACGGTGAACCAGGAAGGCGGCACGCCCACCTCCACGATGCCGTTGTCATTCACGCTGAACTTCACGTTGATGCCTGACGGCATGGACTTGAGTCCCGACACCACGAAGCGGCCCACCAGCTCGTTTTCCGCCGCGCGCAGCGACTCGCCCTCAACCACGCTGCGCGCGACAAGTGTTATCTCAGCTGAAATTGATCGTGAGTTTGCTGCCCAGACACAGCCCACCAGCTCCACCTCTGTTGCGTGTCCCGCCTCGCCTCCAGCACACCGCATATGCGAGTCAGGACCCTCAGACATTTCAGACATTGATGAGTGAGTATCACATTCCTGACGGATTGCGGGGACGAACTTCCTTCAAAATTGGCTGAAGCATTTGACACATCCGGACCCTGCATTTTGAGAGGTCATCTGCCATGCACATCAACCTGCTCTGAAGAGACTGGAGGCCACACTGCCTTCGCTGTGTTCGATCATAGCCCCAGCACAAGGAAAACAGTGACGAACGTGCACTGAACTACAAATGGAAAAGTCTCACGACAGACACAAAGCTGTGACATCGCAGCAGTTGCCGGTCATTGGCACTGTGCCGGCGATGCAAAAAAAAAGTTCTCTGCTGGCTGAAGCTCCAGCACCAGATGCATGGGACACCTGCGTCGCTCGCACTTGGCTGCACATGACACACAATGGTGCCGCACCTGATGGTGATGCTGTCCTGGTCGGGTCGCTGCTTCGGGAAGTCCTGCTCCCGCCACACAGGGTACGGGTGATTTGCCTTCAGCATGTGCCAGCACTCCCCTGCAAAACTGTTTCAAACGCGTCAGCAGCCTAGAAAACCATTGGAATTGAAGAAAATGGAAAACAAAGGCGGCTTGAGTATTGCTATAGAAAAATCTACAGGTGAACAAGACACAGATCAAGTTTTAGCAGGGCCAGAAGCTCCGCAGCAACCAGGTGACGCTGGCAGGTTTGCATATTGGCTTGAGCACGGATTTGGGATCCAAGAGTGGTGCACTGCCACTGGTGTGTGCAAGGTGGTCAACACGTGTGCGTTGCATGTGTGAGGTGTTCTGCGCTTCATTGGGCTGGGCGTATGGTGCAATTATGCCATCTGCCTTAACTCCGAAGGCAGGTTGCCTCTGGTCACACAGGCTGCGGGAACACAGTAGACCACAGGAAGGGCACGACCGGAGCCAGGAGCACATTACTGCCAAAAGCGTTACTGGTCGCCAAGCAGTGAGGTGGCAAGCACGGACTCGTACCTTGTCCGTACACAATGCTGAGGGTGTGCGGCAGCACGTCGAAGTTGGAGCCCATCCTTGGCAGCTGGGCGACCCGCGGCATGCGTGCCGGCGCCGGCATCGTCTGGGCTGCCTGCAGACATGCATGACCAGCAGAGGTAAGCACATTGTGATTTCGGAAACTGTCCAGGCTTGCAGTCATCAGGAAGAGCTCACCAGATGATGGCCTCGTACTCCAGCTGCCTAGCCTGCGGTGGCCTGACAGGAAAACCACGTTTACGTGTTGCATTTTCTTTTCAGCCGGCTGCACCATGCGCTTTGGTGCCAGCGCGTCCTGCAAGAAGACCACCAGGTTGTCACTCAGCGATGCGGCATTGCAACCGTCATGTGGGTAGCCCCCAAGGTCATCCATGGCGGTGACGCCCTGCTAAGTGTCCCTGCCGAGCAAAGAGGATAGGGAGAAGTCGGGAGATGCTGTTGCTCTGGATGTGCGGGAGCCATCTCGCATGCCAAACCCTGCAGGTTGAGCAATGCACTTTGGGGAGGGGCTCTTTGCATAGAAAAGACGGAAAGGTTGCAGAACAGGAGGAGGGCAGGCCCTCCTCGTTCTCTGAGTGCAGGAGCCGACTCCGCCGGTGCCGCGGCATGCCATGGCGGTGTCCATCACAGTCAGCGAGGGTGCAGGAGAGGCTGGACAAGGCCGGGAGGCGCTCACGCTCTGGGTGCGGGAGCCGACTCCCAGGGTGGTACGCAACCCCTCCAGGGCCTCCTTATGGTCGCGCGTGATGTTGGGGTCGCTCACCGACCTGCGGGCAGGCATGGTGCCGGGTGTCACGACGCCGCTGAGGACACACGTGACATGGTCTTATCAAATTCAGGAATGGTCTTACACAACTCAGGTTGAGCTGACAACACGCAGGGCATTCCAGGGCATGCCAGGCCAGCAGGCATGTGCAAGAGTAGGACTCACACGCTGCCAGCGCCTTCACATGTCAGTATGAGATATCCTTCATCATGCCAAGCAGCTCATGCGTCACGGAGAAAGGAACCATGTCTGCCGGCCACGCACACCTGATGTGTTCGCGGTCGAGCGGGTCGGCCTGCAGCACGCCTGTGAGGCGGGCCGCCTCGATGGCAGCCCCGTGGGCGACCGCCTCGTCTGGGTCCACCTGCAGGTGCACTGAGGGTCGTGATTATGCCCAGGAAACGTCACTTGCATGTCAGGCGGGAAAAATAAGGCCGCCTCAGTGGCAGCGTTGTGGGCCGCCATACTGACGGGGTCCACCTGCAAACATGCATGGAAGACGATTGAATCAGCACCCGGGTGCAGCACGCCTGTTGTTGTGAATCAAGCCGGTGGGCGACTCCAAGCCGGTGGGCGACTCCAAGCCGATGGGCGGCTCCAAATGCCGCCACCTGTGTGAAGTCCGCCTGCAATAGCTCCACATATTCTGCTGCCATTCATGGGCTTCCTGCAGCTTCATGACATGCCGTGGAGTGATTGCGGGGTGTCCAGCAGGTGCGTCACAAGGTCAGCAAGAGCACCTGGTAGTTGAGCTGCACCCGGTCGGCTCCAAAGTAGTCTTTCAGGATGGTTTGCACGGCGGGGATGCGAGTGGAGCCGCCAACGAGCAGCACCCGGTCGATGTCCTCGCGCTGCAGGCCCGCCTGTCGCAGCACCTGCACGGACGCCCAGCACGGCGGTCGGCGCCTCACGACAATGACGGTCGGGCGTGGAGCTGCGGCTGCGGATTGGCGCCTGTCGCGCCCACCAGGGTCAACCGGGATGCCAGCCGGCAGCGCCACCGTTCTTCAGTGCGCCCCACGCGCATCAGGGCCTGCAGCAGACTGGTGCGCCAGGGTTTATATGCTGTAAAGTTGTCAGCAGCCATCTGCTGCCGCAGCGTCTTGCTGGCGATGCCACGCCGCCACCCTGCAAGCTGCAGCACCTGTGGCCACAGCATGTTGCTTCCTGGGTCTCAGGCTACTTTTGCTATCAGCAGGTTTCCAGTTTCTACAAAGCAATGTGATGCCAGGTTGAAACGCGCAGTCCTGATAGCTGCCGCTTTAGCGGAAGCCGCACATTCAATGCCCGGACTGAGGCGGTCATCAACACTCTGCCTTGCCTTGCCACCAGCCCTCGATCTGCAGAATGAGATCCGCATCCTGCATTCTGGGTGCCATCGCATTGCATCTCCGGTGACAGCGCAGCGTCAAATGTCAAAGCAAATGTGAAACGATCTCAGCAAGCCAGACACGCATCACCAGCACTGACAATTGATGCAAACAATGCGCTGGGCGAGGTGCAAAGCGCACCCTGTCGAGGGGACCGTGAATGCGCTGGAAGTCTTCTCTGCACAGCTCCTCGAACTTCTGCCGGGTGATTTCGATCTGCACCGTGTTCTCACCCCCCAACAGGATGTTGCAGACGCTGCTGTGGCACTCCGACAGCGCTCTCTGCACCGGCAGCATGGCGCCGTCACGCTTCTAGCAGCTCCTGCCTACGCTGTCCTCATGAGACAGCCGATACGGGCCCGCTGCAGCATCGCCAAGAATGAGCTGAAGTGCACGCAGGTGAGGAGACGGCTGGTGTCAAGACGGCAGCAACGCTGCTCAGAGGTTGGGGCTTGAGCGTCTCAGGTGGAAGCACCGCTGGGCTCCGCACCTTCACATGCTCACACTCCCGGTACAGAGCGCTGCGCACGATTGGTTTGTGAAAGATCTTTGGCGAAAACCCTGAATGGCACAGGCAGGGTATCACAGTAGGGTATCAGAATCAGCAGAGACACCATCCATGGGTGCAAAAAGCCACTCTGCATGGCCTAACACAAGGTTCCAGATATGCATCAGGATGCCATCAAGAATGTCACCAGCTGCCAGGTACCAGCACATGTGATTAAATGCGACAGCAGGCATCTGGTGGCAGAGCCGCACCTGTGACTTGTGGTAGCTCTTGCAGGCAATACTGCGCCAGCCGTCCCGTGAATGTGTCGCCACCCAGAGTCAGGTCCGCGTCCACCGCTTTCACATGCATGTCCTCATCTGCAGCAGGTGCACACGGCAAAGGTTGTGCAACAGGACCAGTTTTGATGTCCTTGGTTGAAACCATATTGCAGCATTTCTGGCAGTCCTCAAACATACAGCAGTATGAGCCTGCAGCTCTGGCTTGATATGGCATGAACATGCAAGACTGCTCAAGGGTCAAACTTGCACTCACAGGAATTGCGCCTGACCCACCTGTGGCGGCAATGGTGCTGGCCGGCACGTGCAGTACTGCAACATCCAGGGTGCCTCCCCCCAGGTCAAAAACCTGCGCAAGACAGCAGCCGCATGCGGCATCGTGAGTCGAACTTCGGCGGATCAGCCGTGGAGGATGCCAAGATGCAGCAGCAACAGCTGAGCCGTCCAGGCACATGTGTACGTCATACATGAAACACTGGAGGACACGGGACAGAGCGGCCCCTCGCCCACACAGCAGGGGCGTCACTGCAGCACTGCCAGGCGTGATGGTGCGCGCTCCCGCCATGTTTGACCGAGTGCTGTATGTCCTGACCGACACAGCTCTCAACAGCGTGAAGCGGGGTGGCGCACCAGCATGTGGCGAGCGACGGGGGCCGCATCCTGGGGCAGGGTGCCGTACATGTAGGCCGCCGCACTGGGCTCATTCATGAGCTTCAACACCTATGTGCAGCGCGTGCCACGACTTCACGCAGAGGCGGGTCACGAGCACACCGTGGCGCTTCTGCAGAACAGGCCCGCCCGGCTGCATCGCCGCCGGGAGTCCAGTCAACCTGTGCACTGCTGCAGGCAGCGCACTGCTGCAGGCAAACAGTGGACGAGGCCTGTGCAACATGTGCACAGCAGGAGATGTGCAGACCTTGAGGCCGGCAATCACAGCTGCGTCCTGAGTGGCGGCGCGCTGTGCATTGCTGAAGCTCGCCGGCACTGTGATGACGGCGCCTGCACCACATTCAGCCGCGTGCAGTGGTGAGTTGCCGAGGTAGCCGCAGATTATAGGGAACATATACAGAAGGATGCACGCGAAAGGTGTGGCGGTACATCAGATGCCAGTGGTGGGGTGACAGGCGCCTTGTGACACATGGCACGAGCCTGCACAGACGCAGCTAGCGACAAGATCAGCACCTGCAATGCTCGTGTTCAGCTTCTTCTCGGCATTCGTCTTCAGACGCGACAGCACAGCAGCGCTGATGGCCTCTGGGCGCATCATTGTCGGCCTGCCACCAGGCGACACTGCAGCACGGTAACAGCTCTTTCAGCGGCATCACACAGCCCACAGCTTGCTGGGTGCTTCGCTGCAAAGCGCCACTCGCTTGTCGGTTGTCAGGTGCAGCAGTAGCATCTCGTGACGGTGCTGAGGTGTCTCGGCTAGCAAGTGGCTGATGACTTAAGCGCACTGCTTCATCACGTCATCGCACCCAGGATCTTGCAGTTGCCGTCAGAGCCGCCCTTGACAGTGAACGGCCAGTGCGCCTTCGATTTGGCGACGACGGGGTCGGTGTATTGCCGCCCGATGATCTGCTTGATGCTGTGGATCTGCAGGCAGTCAGCAAGCAGGTTATACTCTTCCGATGTGGACAGGTTGCTTATGATGAGAGGGGCATGCTTCACTGGGCATGTGTGTGTTGGGCGGGCAATGATGCGCAGGCATGCTTGAGTCATCCAGGTGTAGGTCTGTTGTGAGTGGGTGGAACATGCTTTCCAGTGCGCGCGTAACACTCAGCAGCACAGGCGATCAGTCAAATCACTGACGCCGCTGAAGACCAATCGGATGCAGCCGCACCGTGTTGCGCGGGTTCATGGGCTGCTGCTGCCGAGCGACATCGCCCACCAGACGCTCGCCCTTGTCGGTGAAGGCCACAACTGACGGCGTGTACCTCGAGTCGTGGTCCTTGATGGTTACCGGGCCCGCAGGCGTCCACACAGCTGCGACGCTGCAAGCAAGCACGCCAGGAATGCGTGAGCGCCTGTCAGCAGCTGATCAGGTGGGTGCTCAATACATTCAAAGATGTCTGTCTCAAGAAGCTGGCATTCACAGGCCGCAGCTGTTTCACAACGAGTCTCAAGAAGCACTGCAGGTGCGCGTGCACATGCGCTGTAGAGCAGACCTGTTTGAAGTGCCGAGGTCCACGCCTATCGCAACATCCTCGTCCTGTGTGTGAAATCTTTGCATCGCGCACCAGTCTGTCTGCCAACGCAGGATGTTTGATTGCAGAACGTTAATCTGCAGACGTCCGGCAGGACTGGCCGTCTTGTTCACGAGCTAGGCTACCACTTCAAAAACAGACGTGTCGTCGAGTTCCACAGCTTGAGCGGTGTTCACGCGGCACGGGACGCGTCCATCTCGACACCGCTGGCGTGACATGGCACACTGCACGTGGGCTTGTTGTCAGCCTGACCTCAGGTTATAAATACTCGTACTCGGTACTTGTCTGCGGCATGGATGAAATATAGATGCAATCAGTGTAGGCGCAATCAGTATGTGCATTTGATTGAACAGCAAAAGAGCATCCGGATGCGTCGACGCAATGTTGATACTCTTTGGCCACACTTTCAATATCCGAGCTTACAGCAGGCTTGTAGCCTCAAGCTGGATCACTGGCAACATCACGTCATTACACCCTCTCACACGGTACTCAAACCGCCCTTTGCCTCAGCACTTGCCAGCTCAAAAGCCTGTCATCTTTGAATTCCGCTTCTTGGGCACGCCGTCATGGTAGCGCCTGTTGCTGCCGCCGCCGCCGCCATTATGTTGCGGGACGGCGCCGCCGCTCCCCTTTCTGCCGCGCATGCTGCTGGACATCTCTTCCTGTCGCGTCATCTCCGCGACGGTGGCCGAGTCAGCACGGTTCATCGCCGTGACCACAAGCTGGCGCTCAGTACCTGTGACACCCATTCACCTCTCAGGCATGGTGGGACGCCCCATCTGGGTACAGATTGGCAAATGTACCTTTGATTGCGTCCGTCTGAAAGTGTGTTCCCCCCTGTTTCGGCAAACTGTGAATGATGCAGCACCTGAGTCCTGGTCGATCGCCTTCGTGTGCAGCACGCCGTCCTCGCCAATGCGCATCGTCACCATGATGTTGGCCGATCCCGCGGGGCCCCACGCGATGTTGGGCATCTGGAACTTGCCCAGCATGTGGTTGTCGCAGGTGTACGGGTGCTCGCCCTCGAACACCTGTGCGCAGCAGGGAGGCCCTGTGTCGGAAGCGTGTCCTGGCAGTAGGCATGCTGCGCACCGCGCAATGGCAGGCTGCCAGGTGGATGTCACACCTTGCCCTCTCTGCTTGCGCATGAGCTCTCGAGCATCACTGGTACATCAACAAACATGGCTACAATCGACGTGAGTCCCCAGCTGCGCGCATGACTGTGCTCGGCAGCGCTCTGGTCTCAGGTGGACACCATGCACAGCGATGCTGCATGACCATGGCAGATTTGCACTGCTGATTGACGGTACTCACAATGACGTAACTGCACCTTGAAGTCGATAACGGTCTGGTTGTCAATCAAGGTCGTGAAGCTCTGGCTCGCCTGCGCCGGCAGCGGCGAGCCCTTGACGATGAGCGCATGCTGCAGTGCAGGACATCACACACAGTCAGCACAGCGCAACAGCACTGCCAAGGACCAACGAGGTTTCCCAGGCTGGAGTTAGCATGTAGGTCTCTTTGATTGAGTCTGGCATTCATGCATCAAATGTCTGAGGCACCCCAGCGTCGGGCGCCCAGTCGTGAGCATTGCCTTCACGGGCCTCCTTGGGGGCGAGCACCGTTTTGCAACAAGCATACGCATGTCCTTGAATTGCATCCACATGGACTGCCTCCTCCACGTTCACACGCTCCGTGCGCAGCACCACCGCCATCACAACGGTGTCTGTCGCCACACTAGTGCAGAACGGCATGTTTCTCAGTCACTGCTGCTAACCAATCTGCCTGAGCTATCTTGCTGCACGCCCCGCAATGTCGGCGCGGCGCCCACGTCTCCCGCCTCACTGCTCTCTTTGCACACTGCTGAGAGATGTCACATAATCGATAAGGGCCTCACCAATGCCTGTGACCCCCGTGCTGGAATCTGGCCATGCTTGTTGGCGTCCTCGAACGTGCCGGCAGGACTGACTGAACCAGACTGTCAGTGAACAGGCGCAGCCAATTGCATCAACGACATCCCGACATCTGCTGCCCTGTCGCCTGTCGAAGAGTGTCAACCTCCATGACTCAGGAAACAGCAATCCAGCTGCTGGCCATCTCTTTGAGCTCCCCGTGCAGGGTCCCCAGCATCGAGTTGCCCACTGCCAAAAGTGACATGTTTTACGCTGCTTGGGGAGATCAACTCAACCGCTCACCATCTTCTTGAGCTCGCCGTGCTGGATGCCCAGCGTCATCGGCGTGGCGTCAATGATTCTGGGCCCTGGTGGGCTGTTGGGCGCCAGGGCCGCCCCTCCTGGCCGCCAGTTGTCCTGCAAGCAGGGGACGGCAGACATTCTTTCACCTTGAGGTTTTTGGATCATTCCCGCAGTGAAAGTGAGGTTGATGAAAGCAACTTGTGCCAGCTAGCGGCAGCAGAAGCAGCAGTGGCTCTCGGAGACATCAGACCCCAAATGCATGCATCGGCCGTGCAGCAGCGCTTGCGTTTTGGTCAGCAGCGCACGGCTCCGCGCACCCATTGCCATCAGATGGGGTCTCTGTTTGTGTCCGCGCCGCCAAGGCACTGCTGCGCAGCACAGCACTTGCATGCAGGATGGGCATGCCTCACTGTCAACACATCATGGAGTCGGAGCGGCTCACTGGCAGGCTGGCCTTCTGAGCGGCCATCACCGCTGCGCCGATCGCCACCGCCTCATCCTGCAGCAGGCTGATGCAGATGATCTTAGCAGAACGGGGGCGGGGGCCCAGCCGGTGCAAACACAGCGGCGAGCAGACTGCGTTGTTTGTGCCCCTGGCTGCGGTCATGTGCGCCCGAAATTCGGGTGTCTGCAGGGCTCCAGCACACATACAGGCACCGATGGCAGCAGCGCAAGCAAACCCTAAACCCTAAAACCCTAGCGCAAGCTGTGGCGACCCTTGCTGCAGCAGCGTCAGGAGCCAAGGCCTCGCGAAAGAGGACCAGGCGGCCAGCGCACCGCGTCTATGACGGCGTCCGTCATGTGCAGCTTGGCCTGGTAGTGCGAGGGAAACATCGCCTCCAGATGAGTCCGCAGCCCCGGCATTCGGGAGGCGCCACCGACAACCACGACATCGTGAATGTCGGCCTGCATAGGCAGCGCGGCTGGGTCTACAGTGTCCACTCGTCAGGACCGGCTTACTGTGAGCACATCTGCTCAACACCCAGCAGCCAGGTATTCGGGAGGCGCCGCCGACATTACCGCATAGGGCACCTCCGCCTGCATAAGCAACGCAAACGAGAAGGAGTGCAGTGTATGCTGCACAGAGTGAGTTTTGCTGAAACTTCAGTGTCTGTGCAGAGCGCAGGCATTGGGCGCCTCAAGGCGCCAGCAGCTAGCTGAGAGGCGACAGTCATATGACGTGATGTCTCCATGCATGGAGTCCTGGCCGGCAAGAAGTGCCGCCCACTACGTCTTGCACTGGTCAGTCTTGCACACACCAAAAGCCACCGCCACCATAGAGCTCACAAGAACAGCAGGCCTAAAGCATGCAGGGGTGCTTGTCAGGGCGCACGTGACGCCCCTGACAACTGTGGAACGCTGCAACTGCTTGAGGTTATACTCATACAAAGGTTAAACTGCGAGACTGCAGGTGGAAAACTTGCCCCTTGACAATCTACTGCAGATGCTTGTTGTGCCGCCACTGTGACTGGTAGCTCTCTGTGAGCAGCACCTCCATGCGCCTCATGCTGCTAGCAGTGGGAGCAGGCTGTGCACTGTGGCCGGCAGCGTCCGTCTTGCAGCGTAACGCTTGCATGTTGGGGCGCACCGGCGAAAGACGAGCTTCGGCCAGCAGCGATGTGACGTGTGCCATGCAGCGGTCGAACAGTGGCGACACCTCGAACTCGAACTCCTCTCTGTCGATCTCCATGAAAAGGTCCTGCACGCACAGGACCAGACGATTCTTTGTGAACAGATCACTGCCAGGTCTAGCAGTCCTGGGCCACAGCAGCAGGCCAAGTTTGATGACATGCCTTGGATGGTAGACGGACATGACTTGCTGGCTACGATGGGACTGATCGGAACGCACAGCAGCGGGCGCTGATGCTCTGACTTATTGCGGACAAGATCAGGAAGCACATGCAGTTTATGTCATGGTTTTTCCGAATGACATGGCATGAAACTGTGCCGGCGGCCGGCGCACCTCGTCGCCGGCGAGGCTGACGACGTCGATGGCGGTGAGGTCCGACGTCGACAGCTCCTTCTTCGCCAGCTCGCATGCCAGGCGCAGCCGCCGCCACGCTTTGCTGCCGTTCTCGATGACAATGTGCGGATACAGCCCGTCCCAGGACTGCGGATGTATATGCCAAGGACTCACGCCCGTCGTGTGTTCAGCAGACACAGGCTTCGCTGACTGAGACCGACCACATGGCTGCCGCCACTGGGCTGAGGCAGCATGGAGAGCACACGTGCTGCGCAGCATTGGTGTGGTTTTTAGGGATTAGGGTTTACACCCAACTGACGCACCCGCAGAGCGACCTTCATCAGCTGCCAGTCGAAGTCCTGGCCGCCCAGATGGGTGTCGCCGCCGACATTGCGCACCTGCACAGAGAGTTGGGGTTAGGATTTTGAAAACATAGACTGAGCTGCTCCGGTTCCATGAGTCAGTCAGCGATGCATCACAGCAGACACAGCTGGCGGTAGTGAACCTTGTAACCTGGACTCGCTGCTGCACCAAGGCTGCATTGAGTTGCAGAGGGTTCAGCTGGGGATGGCCGCTGGGTTTGCAACCACATCAGCGCACCTGCAGCAGGTCGTTCGAGAGCTCCAGCAGCACCGTGTCGAAGGTCCCGCCGCCGAGGTCAAACACCAGCACATGGCGCGGCTCGTTGCCAGGCGGGCTGCTGAGGCTGCATGGCAGGATGTCATGACCAAGTAGGCAAGAGTTCAGGATTGGTAGTAAAGTGCTGCATACAAAGTTTCCTGGAATGGGAAAGCATCCCAGCATGTTGATGGCACGGAGATGTCAGGGGCTGTGCAGCGAAATAGACACCATCAGATGAGATATCGTACTCAACAGACTTTGCACATGCACCTAAGACATGCACCTTCAGGTCCAGCGGATGCAAGAGACTCGGGCTGCCAGACCCAGCAGAGTTTGGCATCCTTACCCGAAAGCCAGCGCAGCGGCTGTTGGCTCGTTGATGATGTGCAGCACATTCAGCTTTGCGATCTCTGCTGCCGCCTTCGTTGCCTGCATGCCAGCATATGCGCAGCGATCGGGCAGCACAGACAGTGGTGTCGAACTGGAAGGTGACATGCAACACCGGGATCTCGACGTGCAGCCTGCTGCCTAATCAATGCCCAAAGCCTTGCGTCCCACGGTGCAACACAGCAGCACTGCCCGATCATGCACACAGAGAAGCAATCCAAGCGGTGACAATCAGCCGCACGACAGCGAGCACTCTGTCATGGACGCAGCGGCACACCCCTGCTGCCAGTCACCTCACACAGACTCTCGCCCCGACGCTGGCCGCCTCACGAAGTCCTTCAACACAACCCTCTGCACACTCACCAACTCAGCGCACAGCCAGAGTGATGCTCGACGTTGCAGAGAGAACTGGAGTCCAGCCTCACCTGCCGCTGGTCATCGTTGAAGTAGGCGGGCACGGTGATCACGACGTCGGCAACCAGCTTGTCGGGCCCAAAGTGCTGCTGCGCCGCGTCTCGCAGCTCCGCCAGCACCATGCCGCTGATCTGCTCCGGTGCATACAGCATCTCCTGGTCCCGCTCACGAACTGTGGGGAGGACAACATGCGTCACCACGGTGCTCAGATACAGCGCAGCTCCGTCAGCACCATGCCGCTGAGCTGCTCCGGCGTGTGCAGCTCTCCTGGCCCCGTTTCAGCACTGCAGGGGGTAAGCAGAAGACGCGTCGTGATGGTGCACAGATCTGGCGCAGCTCAGCCAGCAGCACGCCACTGAGCAAGCTGCTCCGGTTTGTACAGCGCCTCCTGGTCCCGCTCCTGCGCTGCAGGGGGTAAGCAGAAGACGCGTCGTGATGGTGCACAGGTATGGCGCCGCTCAGCCAGCACCATGCCGCTGGTCTGCTCCGGCATTAGGGCTTAGCGCGCACAGCATCTCCTGGCCGCGCTCCTGCACTGCAGCAGCGGCGGGGAATGCGCTCAGGAGAACGTGCCACTAGCTCAGCACCAGCACCACGCCGTTGATGTGCAACACCGTGTGCAGCACCTCCTAACCCGACCCCCGCACCTGCACTGCAGGTGGAATCAGATGTCACGTCAGCATGGTGGACTGTCAAGTCCAAGGCGGCGCAGCTCTGTCAGCACCACACCGCTGCTGCGGTCCGGTGCGTACAGCGCCTCCTGGCCCCGCACCTGCTGTGTGGAAGCACTGGGAAAGCACGATCAGCACAGCCGGGCCCTCGCAACCTGTCCAGCAGAGCTGCCCTCGGCAAGGAGGGTGCTGCAGGCGGCACCGAATGCCGCCATCTGCACGGCGGGGCGTGCTCCTATCGGTCTGCTGCAGCAACTGCCCTGCGGAGCGGAATGCCCCGGCAAACACTCACAGCAGAGGCGAGGCACACCAAGCTCACTCTGTCAGCATGGGCAGCAGAAGCCTGTCAGCAGCATCGCACCATCTGTCTGCCCCGCCATGCGCGACACCTCCTGGCCGTGCCGCTGGCCAGTCACCATGTGATTATGCTGAGACACTCAAACTCAAAGATGGTCAAAGGTGCGTTTCCTATGATGCGCTTGGCGGTCCGAGCGTTTGTATGTACATCTTGGCTACAGAACAGCAGCTCACGATTGTGGGCAGCACACGGCAACACTGTTTGGGTCCTGATATGCGCAGCGCGGCTGCCCACATCCTCTCACTTGGTCGAGGTTTGCAACAGGCCCGGTGCAACAAACTCGTCTGCGCCAGCTGCAGCTGGCGGAATCGCATGAGAGCATGGCACTGAGCACGTGCGATCCTGCGCACCTCGGTATTTTGGGAGACCCGCCGCATCTCGAACAACTGTAAAAGGCCACATCTGGAGGTCTTCGGCAACCTGTACACCAAACCAACCCGCAAGAAGTTATTGGCAGCGATGAGTGCCAGAACTGGCGTGGAAGGGAGCGGATGACCGCTGCACCTGTGCAGGCGCAGAGTCTACAATTTTGAGCAATGGGTGCGTCGCTACAGTGCGAAAACCTAGTGCGCAGCCGCCACGAGATACCTCTGGGTCGTCGTAGGACTTCCCCAGCAAGCGCTTGGCGTCATAGATGGTGTACCGGTCGTCTTTCTCCGTCTGCAACATCAGGGTGACACAATGTCAGCACGGGAAGCAGCATCATGACCGGTGTGGACATGCTGAGATCACGGCGTGCAACCCAGTGATGTGAGACGCGCATGCCAGCATCAGTGGCAAGGTACTCACATCCGTCTTAGCACGAGCACCAACAATGCGGCCTGTCCTTGTGAAGGCCACGTGGGATGGCATTGTCTTGTCGCCATCGCGTGTTTTGATGATGACCGGCCGGCCATCCTTGTCCAAGTATGCAACACAACTGCGGCAGAGGACAACATTGCACCCTGACCTCTTGCCACTCGACATGCAGCTCATTGAAAATTGAGTCGCTCAGTCTTGTGCATGCAAAACACTGTCTGTGCAAAATTGGCTCGCACTAATCACCAGCGGCGCCATAAGCAACCGCGAATGCGGCAAGCCGTTCCGGCAGCAGTATCCGCGGGGCATGCAGCTTACCTGTGGGTAGTCCCCAGGTCAATGCCTATGGCAGGCGCACGGCTGCCTGCTGGTTCCCTGGCCATGGGCGCCCCCAGGCGCTGCGCGCTCCGCTGATGCTGACTACATCACAGGATTGAGGGCCTACAACGTCACAGCCATCGTAACAGGGCTCAGATGATCCTTGTGCTGGCTGAAGTCTCCAGCAGGGCGCAGTCTTCTGGACAAGCAGGGCATCTGTGTCAGTCAGCTCGTCGCCAGTGGATGCAAACGACACCAGGGAAGCCCAAAGACACTGCGGCCGACGGTCAGCGGACATGTGCACCTCGCCTGATGAATACATATCGCAGACGCTAATCCTGCACATCGTTCATTGGTGTCCCGGTCAGCCTGACAGCAGGGCTTACCAAATGCGAGACTGTATTTGTCCCCCCTGCTGAGCTGTCAGCTTCGGTGCTCGGGCGTCATGTGGCCACCCTGTCGTGCTATCTGGTTGGAGACCAGGCATCAGGTAGCGCTTCTGTTGGGCAGCAACCGCAGAGATGAGCAGCGTCATGCAGCTCAGCAGGTGATAGGAGATCCCGTACGGTGGTTGTGCCGCGGTGGTTGTGCCCGTTTTCTGTGGCCGCACGGGGCGCACACAGGCGCGTACCGCATGGGACTGAAGGCCCAGCAGGGTGCGCTGGCAGAACCAGCAGCGCAGTGTGACCTTCCGGCCTGCAGCATCCAGCCAAATTCTGTGATGCATCGGCACCTGGTCCCAGATGAGCGAAAAGGGGCAGCTTCCGAGGTGTCCCACCGTCCGACTGCAACTCGTGCAGCTACACCTAATTCATGGTGATCTGATGCTGGCTCTTAACAGGATGACTACCAAGGAGATCAAGGACGTCGAAGAGCAGGTCCTGGCGCTGCAAGAGCGGCTAGGCCGCCTGGAGAAGCAGCGTCCAATGCTGGCCACTCAAAACACACAGCTGCACGCCGCATTGGTGCGGCGCACGCAGTGCCTGGCGGAGCACTCGCCTCCAGCGATCGTTATTCAGGTAACATGCAGTGCGTGCTCGAATCTAAAACCAGACTTTGGTACGGATGGGGCAAGATAGTGTGCTGCGGCGCGCTGCACCCCACATGACAAGCTGAGTCCAGTTTCTCTCGACTTGTGGTGCGCAGGAGCGTGCAAATGGCCACGAGGATCGCGCAACTGCAGCAGCAGCGCCACTGGCAGGAGCTTTGATGCTTTGTCGGGGACTGGGCATGGGCAGCGCCGCCATTCAGCCGGCTGATCTGCTTCCCCTCAACATAGAGAACCTGGCGTGCTACACGAAGGCAAGATGCTTACAAGAGGACCTCTTTGCATACAGCAGCTTCCTGCTGGTAAAACTGCAAAGGTCACCTGCTTCGGCTGACATGTTGCAAGTGGCGGTCGCATTGCGCAGGAGATTGTGCAAGCCTGCGAGACGCTGCTGCCACCACAAACACCTGCTCAGAGTGCGTCAGATCAGCAGCTGTCCTCCATCTTCGGGTTTGCCAGTCAGGTGCGATTGCCAGCAAGTAGTGACACGCCTAGATGTGCATGCGTTGGCCTGAAACGCAGCATGCCAGCTCACACAGCACATGTACATGCGTGGCATGACGGCGCGACCGGTCAGTCAGAATGCTGTCAGTCCCTTGCAGTTCTGGTCCAACCTCAGACAGACAGAGGATGCAGCGGTGCTGTTGGTGCTGATCCGCGGCATACACGAGGACAGCCTTGCCATGTACGGCGCAGCGCCTGAGACCATTTGGGAGGGCACTCTGGTGCGGTTCAATGAGCTGCTGGCATGGTCCATGCAGCGGTGCGAGATTGAGATGGCTGCAATCTCCTAATGAATGTAGTACAAATGGGGCGTCTGACGGATGCGCATCTGGGTGCAGGATCAGTTGCAGCTCACCGCTCAACAGCAAGCCGCACTGCAGCAGCTGCATGTCGAGTACATGACCCAGGTTGAAGACAGCAGGCAGCGCTGTCGACTGGCGGCCGAGCGGCTGCAATCCAACCTGCAGGACTCGGTACAGTATCATGTCACGAGCATAAGTTTCCTGATCAAGGCCACTACGGAGCTGACTGGTCAGACCTAAGCCTGCTGCAATCCTGCCAACCCTGTGCCGCTCGTTGAGCATCACAGCATGTGACATTTGCGCATACCGCGTCTGACGGAGCGCGGCATTAATGCCACCAAAATGGCATGCTTGCGGCAGGATGCAGCACCGGTTCATGGCAAGAACATCGTGGAACTGCTGCTGGACCACATCGGCAATTGCGTGGCGCTGCTGACACCTGCGCAGATGGCTCGTGCACTGGTGGCATCCAAACCCTGGACACCAGATGTCATACACCTTATGAGGCTTTTAGGTGCGCCTTTCCTCACTCCGCCATTCATACACACCCACCAGAGCTATGCTGCTGCCAGTCTTGTCATCCTTCATGCCGCAAACCAGCGAATTGTAGCATCCATGGTTCCACCTGTCAATATTCCTTCTCCCAACAGAGTTGTCCCACTGCGCAAATGAATTTTCGTGTTGCCGCATAGGGAGCGAGGTTGGGTGTGCGGTGCCCAGCATGACACCTTGAGATATACCTCAACCGATTCCGTCCACGCGAGGAAGCAAAGCAAGACCAGCTGTTGGAGGGCGGGGTCTGTGTGGTGCATCATATGACGTAGCCGCTTGTGAAATCAAAGACATTTGCCATGATGAGTATCATTGCGAGCTTGCTGAAGTCCCAAGTCGACGTTGCAACGAAGTAACAAGGCGGGCCACAACATCAGCCATTGACTGGTGTGAGGCAACCTCAAATGAGTGGAGGCCGGCTGTACCGCCTGTGGGACTCTATTCTATGAGAACACCAACGTCCTCCCACCTACACAGCTGGAGACTGCAGACACATCCGCAGTTTCAATTTGTTGCAACGTGTAGCGCTTCTTGAAGTCATAGCCCCTGAAGTACAAGGAGGCAGCCGAAGAGCAACTGCTTGTCGCATCTGGCCGCCGCGACCTCTGACCTTATATAATACATACCGCGGCGCACTACGCTCGTACATTCAGGAGCTGGCAACAATACACCACCTCAGGTGAGACGAGCTGAGACAGAATGTACGTTAGCGCGTCGTCTGCGGCGAGGCATCCGTCTACAGGGAGGCGTTGCATGTGGTAGGTGGGTGTCCCTTTCGGGCATAGTGAGCCACTCTCCAATCACGGACGCGCAACTCCGGCTGATACATGACGGGGACGCCTGAAGCGATCTTCTGGTTCATGATCGTACAACGTCAGCTCAGCAAGCGCCTGACTCGAGCTGTAGCAGCTTGGTCGCATGTTCGCGTCGTGAGGGGGTGCCACGCTGGCTCGCCGCTTTCGTGTTCCTGCTAGACGGCTCCCACAATCAGCGCAAATGTTGAGTGTGCACGTTCCTGGAGCGCCACGCATGTGTGAAGCGTGCACATGGGCACACGTCGCTTTCCATCCGCGTGACATGTGGCGCTCGGAAGGGGCACCTGCTTTTGACTCCTTGTGGCCGTTCCGGGGCGGACAACCTGCACGCTTGGATGGCTGCCTGCAGCATCCCCGCACGCGCGCCTGGCTGGTTGCTGCTCGCACGAGGGCGGCCGATCTGCGATCAATTGGTGGTTTTGCTTTTCAGCAGGCGTTCCCGACGGCAGCGCGCTCTGCTGCGGCCCCAGTCCCGCTTCAGCAGTCATGCTGGACACATGGCAATGGCAGCTACTCCTGGACATCAGTCCCGACGAGGGCGGCCTGCTGGACGACAGCCTCACCGGCGAAACCTCCCCCGATGGCAGCCACCACGACCCCGACCCCAAGCAGCAGCAGCTACGTAGCCACTCAGCCTCTGAGGAGACTGAGCTGCCGCAGCACCTCAGACTGTCGTTCGGCAGCATCTCGGAGCTGCCAGCGCACGAGTTCGAGGAGCTGCTGGGGTCGGAATGGGGCGATCCCGACCCACTGTTGGCTCCGGGTCTACCAATGCCGGCGCTGTCACAGCAGCCCTCCTCACCAACGCCTGTCGCCCCGGACGGCAATGCACCCGCGTCCTGGCTGCCGCACAGCGCGCCGCTGCCAGCGCACACCAGCTGCGCGTCGCCGCCGCCGCCGCTGCTGCCGCAGCTGCAGATGTCCCCGCACAGCAGCACACCGCCGGCGCCGGCGGCGGCGACTCCGCTGCCGCGGACGCCCAGCCGCCCGCCATCCGCCTCCAGCCTGGAAGGCACCACGCAGCTGGGCAGCTCTGTCTACGGCCACGTCATCCTCACCACTAGCGGATGGCCGCCCCAGCCACCGCAGCCGCAGCCGCAGCCGCGGCAGACGCCCGGCAGCGAGGACTCCTGCGACGGTGAGCAGCAGGCGCGCGGGCGGAAGCGGCGTGGTCAGCGAGACGCCTCACCCGAGAAGTTGAAGCAGCTGTTCCAAACCAAACAGGAGCAGAACCGCCGAAACCAGGCAGACTGCAGGTTACGAAAGAAGGTGAGCCACAGTCAGCTGACTTATTCACTCTGCTCACTTGCAGCTGCTGCGCCAACGTCAGTAGGACTGGCGAATTTCGTTTTCACTGGGGGCCAGTAGCTCAAAAGCTTGATAATACTGGTGTAAGGTTGCGGGCTCAAGAGGTGCAGATGCACGGGAGGCTGCGTGCCGTATGTGCTGCAGACATGCCGGGTTTTCTGCCGTGCAGATCAAGCTGACTGAGGGCCGCAGGCAGATCGTGGAGCTGCAGCAGCAGGTCGACACGCAGGAGGGCCTTGTCAAGGCGCTAACGTCTGCCAACGCCAGCCTGCGGGAGGCTCTGTCGCAGGCCAGCCTGCAGGATGGCCAGGTGAGCTGTGTTGAGAACATCTGTTGGCCGAGGTGAAGGTGTTTCTACAGCTGGGTCTGGAGTGAGTGAGGATGAGCGGGCTGCTTGCCCTGCGCTACTACGGCGCACATACTGCCAGATGACCTTTTGTCATCATGCTGACACAGCTGCTGACACAGCATGAGTCATCCATACTGCGTGTGTGCATTGGCCAGCCAGTTAGCCAGCTGACTTTAGAGACTCTCAAACCCTCGCTAGGTCAGCCAGGCACTGGACCAGCGCTGACTTCGCCAACGAACAAGTCATGGTCTGCTCATGCCCTCCTCGTTCAAACTGGCGAGCGCCTGTGCATTTGCCATTTGCAGCGCCATCAGCATCCTGCGATACATGAGGCCGCGGTGGCGGCGCCAGGCTGGCGTCCCAATCAAGAGGCAAGAGAGTCTTCTCACATGTGGATGACCTTTGCACCAAGGTGTGTACCTGTGCGCTGGCAGGGGGCGCAGGCGTCGGCGGCGGCGCTGCGGGCGGCCGTGTCCGACGCGTCCGCGGCTGCCGCCGCAGTGCTGGCCCAGCTGGGCGTCGCCGAGGCGGCGGCGCTGTCGCAGCAGCTGCACGGCAGCGCCGCGGACCCGCAGGCGATGTACCAGGTGCGCGCCTCAGTGCACATCTCGGCTGCATGACAACCCCCACCTGCCCTTTTGTTGAACGATTTGCTGAACCGGCCACCAGCATAGTCGACGCACAGCTCTGTGTGCTGTTGCTAGCGCTAGCTTGCCGGCTTCCAGCATCAACCTGGGAGGCGCAGCCGAGCAGACACGCTCGCTCTGACCCCGAAGCTGCATGAACCTATCTCAGCCCCTGACCTTGCAATTGCATTTTGCTGAATGCAGGCGCTGATGCGGTGCATGCAGCAGCTGGTGTGCAGCGGCGACAATGCGCGGCTGCTGCAGTGGCTGCTGATGGCAGCGCGGCAGGTGTGCTGCAAGTCTTTCTCTCTCTTGGCTGCCATGTGTCCTGTACCAGCATGCATCCCAGCAAGGTCACCATTACAGCCTTGGCGTGCGCATTCCCAATCCAATATCCGTACTGATTGTAGAGGCACCTCTGCTGTGTTCTCCAGTAGCATGATGCACTGCACGATCATGAGGTGCATACCTGGAGCATTGAGTTCCCATGGACCCCAAAACTGCTTCCGGCAGCTGGCTCATGTGCTCCGTCTGCGTTGCCGTCGTCGCTCCCTGCGCACCCATCGGAGCAAGCCTGACACCCAGGGTGTCGCATGAGCAAATGACGGACAGCGAAGTTGCAGCCAACAGACGAAGCACGCCATACATCCTCTGAATGTGTCGCAACTGACGGTCCCGGTCCCGGCTTCGTGCGCAACAACGATCAGCGTTCCACTGTGCCTGCCATCAACACCACGTAAACATTACGGCTTATGTCTGCTGACGTGCGCACTGTGCTTGGGCGCAGGCGTCGCGGAGGGTCTGGCAGCTGCGGCCTTCGCTGTGGGCCAGCCTCTTTGGCGGCATGGACCGCGACGGCATGCAGCAGGGGGCAGGGCGCAGCCCCCCGCTCGACCTGCAGGCGAGTCGTCGAGCGCTGCACGTGTGCAACCCTGGGTGCCTGCTGCAGGCGGGCCAGCCGGCGCGGCGGGACGGAAGGAAGGTCCCAACTCGCATTGCGCGACCGCCAGGAACGTCCGGCACAGGGGCAGCCTGCACTGCGGGACATGTCGCAACTCTTCATGCTGCGCAGGCACTTGGCAGAGTGAAGCACTGCACAAAGCAATGGCAGACCTAGAGGGCATGGAGCCAGTGATACCAACGTAGTGCTTACTTGACTGTGCATCGAGTCCAGGGTCTCATGGCACCACAGCTAGTCCTTGGACGATGCAGCTGAGCAGATGAAGCTATAAAAAAGCCACAGAGAGATGAGCCAGCGGCTTGCTGGATGTGACGTTGTGCTGTGTCCAGGACATTCATGCGAGAAGCAGCAGCAGCAATCGGTGCCATTGGCCGAGTCAAACATGCTTGACGTCCAGGGGCTTCTGGTGCACGCTGCAGGTTGCGCAGCGCGCTGGCCTTGCTCCCGAGGATCATGCTGTGCAGCTAGCAGCAATAGCCTGTTGAGGGCATGGCACCGTTGGCTGAGTCAAACTCTTGTGACGAGAGGCTTCTGGCTCTGCAAGCCGGACAGCGGGCGGGCCTCGCCCACTGACGATAAAACCGTGCAGAAAGCAGCGGCGGCAGCGCATGGCGCCGCCGGCCGAGTCAAGCATGTGTGACGTCCAGGGGCTTTTTCCGCTGCAGGGTGGGCAGCGTGCCGGCCTGGCGCGCGCCCTGGCCCGCCGTGACGACGGCCTGCGGCTGGCGGGCTGCCGGCGGCGGCAGCTGGCCGCGGAGCTGCGGGCCGCGGTCAGCGCTCCCGCGGACGTCGTCTCGCACGCGGCGCTGCTGCTGACGGTGCGCTCGCCGCCCGCGGCGCCACCACGCCTGCACCCTGCTTGACTGCTTGATCTGTTTGGCATTCACTGTGGGTGTGTCGCCGGCGCCGGCGCAGGCAGGGCTGTGGCTCCCGTTCATTCGTTGTGACCACCTTTCTCGACTGGCCAGTGCTTGAACATGCGCCATAGCACTGCTTGCGCCGGCAGACGGAAGGTCGGAATGCGCAAAGCACCAAGGCCGCAACCAGCACCAGCCTGCATATCTTCAGGAATCTGAAAGTGGCATACGCGGGCGGCCACATCACCCTCCATCATCTGCATCGCAGCGCATGCATGTCCGAGCTGCTGGGTCCATTCCAGCCTGCTTTCTGCCAGGTCACAATGACGAAGTCTTCTTCCACCCTGCAAGTGCCGGTGTGCGGATGACAATGCTGGTGTCCTTGCTGTGGCGCAGGCTCAGAAGGTGTCCGAGCAGGTGCCGTGCATCCGGCTGCAGGCGGCGAGAGCGCGCCACGACTTCGTGGACACTGTGCTTTTCGAAATTATGAGCCCCCAGCAGGTGGGCCGGACATGGTCAAATTCACCCCGTTGACTGAGTGGCTTGTTTTGGACGCTCGCATCAGTCGAAGTAAGACGGAGACTGGCACAGTGGCAGATGGCGGAATCAACATGCATGTTGACACTGCTCATGCATCTTCTCACGCAGCCCCACGACGTGGCAATAGCTAATTCCCTTGAGTGCACTGCACATGCTGTTGCAGGCTGCAGTGCTGATGGCGGCAGGAAATTCTGGCGAAGTCAACTTGCCCGAGCTGTGTAGGTGCGCCATAGGAGGCATCTCCTGCGTGCGACGCAGATGATCTTCTGCTGCTGCGCATATGCTTGCTGCGGTGGCACAGCAGATAGATGTTGGCGCATGCTGGCTTGCACCCTGCCAGCAATGATGCTCCTTTCCTTTTCTGACGTTCAACCATGATGATGATGTGCACTGTTAAGTGCCTGCAGGGCTGCAATTGCGGGTTGAAGCACCAACACATTATGATGGAGGAACAATGCTGACCAAGACTTCATGCTGCGGCTGGACGAAACAGAAATTGAATGGATTTGACAGAGAATAAGTTGATCAGGTCTACTGGACGGACATCTCGCCAGCAAAGATGTCCAACAGGGTCTGTGGCAGCAATGGAGGCGGCGATTAGGGCAACATGCAGTCTGGATCGACAAATAAGGGCAGCGAGCCAGCCGGCCACAGCAAAGCCATGGCAGCAGATCTGGTCAGTCAAGCCAATTGGCCGCAGAGAAGATGGGACAGCAACAGCTGCCACTGACATCAAGGCAAAGAAGGCGCAACAAGCCGGTGGTGGGCAGAATGTTGCGGCAGCATCAAGTATTGGTTGGAGGAACAGGGGTCCACCTGCTCATGCAATAGTCAGTTGCGCTGGCATGCCCAATTGTATGACAATGAGAGGGCTTGAACGATGGCGATGAGTGGGCTTGCCCGTGCAAGCCTCGTTCGCTCACGTGGAGTTTCAAGGGTATTTATGTGGTTCAAGCTGGCGGCAGCCTGTAGTGGTCATCAACTTCGATACAAGTATCAGATAAATTGCCAGGAGGGTGAATGGCGAATGCATTACGTTACGCACCCCTTGCTGTCAGGGTATTCCGACTTTACTTGCATGCAACTTTGCTTTCACGCAACATGATGGGTACACGGCAGGACGGTTGGTGAATGGGCCTGCACAGGTGTAGGTGGTATGCATGTGCTAAAGGAGATGGTATGCGCGTCCAGCGTGCATGCAATGATTTCAATGCAGCGGGCGGATATTACAAATCTGGTAGAGAGGGTTGATTTCAGTTTGACAATCATCTCGTGAAACAAGTGCTGGCAAGGAGCTGGCTCTGAATTTAGTGCTGCGGCTGCAGCATCAGCGAGGGCAGACCCTATTCCATGCACATGTCATGATCCCGGCGGTTCATGACACACGCCGACGATAATGTTATCGTGATTGACACCTGTCGTGGCATACCATTGGCAAGGTTTGAGCTTGTTTCACCGCTGGTGAACTGAGCATCTGTCTCTCAGTGCCCCAGTGAGCCGGATCCCTCAGTGTGGGAAACTATGACAAATTACAAGTGCCACATGTGCTTCCGGTAATGCTGGCAGTGATGTCAGCCTGACCTCCATGTCGAGGCACATGGAGATGCACTGCGCGCCTTTGAGCATCATACAAGCCTTCAAGCCTTTAAAAAAACCCATCCAAGATACTCTCCAGCCTTTTGGCTGCCGCTGGCGGTTTCACAGGCTGGCCGATGGCAGTGCAACACACAGCGCTCATCGATCTGGATGACTGCCTGAAGCAAGGCGCAACTGCAGCAGCCTGAGAAGAGCTGAAATTCTGCAGCATAGATGGTCAGCGCATGATTTTCGCATCATCGGGGGTGAGAACACCATCTGTGTTTGACAGCGCGCCGCCAAGCGAGGGACAAGATGGGAGGCGGCCGCAACTCCAGAGAAGCACCGCCGCTCGGGATCGACCTTGGCACCACGCACAGGTCAGAGACGCATGATGTTCTGTAACACATGCATAACCATGTGCTGCGTGATAGCTCAGTTTGTGCATGCATGGAGGATCTGCATCGCGCAACCGTTGCCGGCAGAAGTGATGTGTCTCTGCTGGCTGCCGCTGCAGCTGCATGGCGTATCTCATGCCTGATGGCAAGCCGCACGTTATCAAGATGAGCAACGGCGAAAGGACGATGCCATCCGTGGTGGCGTTCACCAAGAGCCGCCAGATTATTGGCGCCCAGGCAAAAACAGATGTGAGCGGTGACGCCGTCTGTCTCAAGTCTGCTGGGGTTTGTGCCCGTTGTCCCTTCAAGCGGGTCCAATGTGTGAATTGCCAATCACAGGAACTTTGTGCGTACGATGCAGATCGAGTGCAGTGACAAGAACACCATCTTTGACGCCAAGCGACTGTTGGGTCGGCGCTTTGATGACCCCCAGGTCCGCAGGATGCAGCAGTGTTTGTGAATGCGCATGCAGCCAGCTTCACAAACGGTTTTGCCTGCAACGCGTCCTTCTGCCCAGCAGCTGCACCATGTCCACTCTGGCGATATGCTCATGCAGTGTTGGACTGCCGCTGATTGCTCCAGTTCCGGTCCATGCACAGGTCCAGGAGGACCTGTCTTGCTGGCCCTTCGACATCATCGGCGACCCAGCATCCGGCTTGCCCAAATATAGGGGTGTGTCTCTCGGCTTCGGTTCGGTGCAAACCGAGTACACAGACATTATGCCGCCCTGTGCATTGGACACATCAGTGGCCTGCGGCTCAACTTCTGCAGGCTGCTGCTCACTTGCTGAAGTCTGCTCTGGGCGCTCATCACAAGTAGTCACTACTCCTTTGAGCGTGACACAACGGGGAGTAGCAGCCCTGTGTGTTGGGTCTTCGGCCTCACGTCTGTTAAGCATCAGCCTGGCAGCGTTTGAAGATGCCCCTGTCAATGTTTTCCACCACACAGGAACCAGGGTTGTCAAAGCACCATGTGCACCCCCAGCCAACATGCGCCTGGAGCTGACGAACACTAATCTCTGGCCTCGATTTCGCACTGGCTTCGCATGTGTTCTCCGCTGCGTCGGGCGATGGCCGGCTGTTCTGCTAAGTTCTGCCTTGCCGATGCTGCCGCAGTGCAAGAGCGGGGCCAGGATATGCTGCATGCGCCGCAGCAGATCAGAGGCATGATGCCAGCTGAGCTGCGGCGTAGCTGTGCACTGTCGTCAAGCAGCTTCTGTTGCCCCTGCAGAGCAGGCGCGGGGCCAGGAGGCGCTGTATGTGCCGGAGCAGATGGACGGCACGATGCCGGCTGAGCTGTGCCGTATCTGTGCACCGTGGTGACCCCTCTTCTGTGGCCCCTGCAGTGCAGGAGCGTGGCCAGGAGGCGCTGTACACGCCGGAGCAGATCAGCGGGCTGGTGCTGGAGGAGCTGCGTCGCGTGGCGGAGCAGCACTTTGGGCCCGGCTTCGTGGTGTCGGACGTCGTGATCACCGTTCCTGCGTACTTCAACGACGACCAGCGGCAGGTGAGATTGGGGCTGGGGACAGTGTGCTCCGACTTGCATTGCCCGACATAGATCTGCACTGCCGCTCACTTGAACACAGCCATTGCAATTGAGTCATTTGTTGACCCTCGATGTGGGCAAGCATCAAACATCGTTTCGACTGGCAGCATGGCGGGGCTGTGCTGTGCAGTGATGGCCTCATCTGACCACTGACAGACTCGACGTGTGTCTCCAATCGGGACACTTTGCATCAGGTAACACCGATGCACATGCCGCTGCAGGCCACCAAGGCAGCCGCTGCGCTTGCCGGGTTAAACGTCCTGGCATTCGTCAACGAGCCTACGGCTGCGGCGCTGTCATTTGGGTGCGAACCTGCTTTTCCGGCACAGTGACACCCTGCTTTTGCCAAACGAGGCTGGGTTCCGCACCCTGTATCAAGCGCCATCTGATAGCCTGATGTGCATGGGTGAGATAATGCAGGAGTGAGATGACGCAATTGCTTCGGCCAAACCCCCAATCTGTACATATGCGTGTGCGTGCAGGCTACATAACGTGCCTCAGCGTGGGGCGCGGCATGTGCTGGTGTTCGACCTGGGGGGCGGAACCCTGGACGTGGTGCTGCTGCGCCACTCTGCGGACGTGCTGGAGGTGGGAATGCCGTGGTACCGCTTCCAAAGAATTTGTCCTTTACACAAACTGATATATGTTCATTCCCTGCTCGGGGTCGAGGTTGCAACTTGTTGGCTCGTCGCCTGTGCCGCTGCGCCAGTCATCAAGGATGCACGTCGGCATGTGGGCCAGGCCGCCCAGCACGGGTTGCGTCTGTGCAGCATGCGAGGGCTGTCTGCCTATGCAGCATGCTGGGGAGCAGCTGCAGCAGTGCACACGGCTTGGAGCCTTCAGTTGCTGTAGTCATCCTGCTGGCTAGCGAGGCCTCTTATGTTGGCTAGTCATGGCAGTTGCATCAGCTTGTTCAGGACTTCATGACCCGCACCCTGCTTGCCCATGGGGCGATACGGGGAATCCACAGGCGCCAGTTTCCCGGGTTGCACCATCTCAGGATGAAACCCTGGTCTGCTTGTGTGCAGGTCAAGAATCTGGGCGGCGACACGCACCTTGGCGGACAGGACTTCGACTGGCACATCATGGCGCTGGCGCTGCAGGTCCGTTTCGTGCTGACGCATGCCCTCGAGTGCTCTGCATTCTATCTGTGTCCCACGGTCCCAAGCAGCACGAGCTGTTAGCGGGTCCTTTGCGATCAGAATGTCGGGTGCCCGCTCATGCCACTGCAGCCAACACACGTCGCAACATCTCTTGCTGGTTCACAGCTGGCACACAATCAGCGGGAAGAGGCGCCTGCCTGCGTTTGCGGAAGTGAATCCTCATCATGTGACGGAGAGCTTGTCGACACCATTGCACAAGGCTATCCAGTCAAATAGCAATGCTGTACGAGTACAGGTGTTACGTGGGCATGGGAAGAACTGACCCGGCGCCTTGTACATGAGAGCACCTGAATGTCGAGCTCAAAACTGACACGCCCATCGCTGGCGCTTATTGTGGCTGGTTTGCAGCATGACCTGCAGCATTCGCCACAAGTGCTGCCTGCCAACCGACTCAGCAGTCTGAGGGATTCTCTTGCACTTGGCAAGTAGCTGCCAAGTGCAAACCAAGCAATCTCTTCGAGCTTGTGACACCACTTCTGGCCTCTTCATCTCATGCAGGCGTGGGACGAGCAGCACCCCGACGTGGAGCTGGAGAACGGCACCCGCGGCTGGCGGCGGCTGCGGCTTGCGTGCGAGGCGGCCAAGCGGGAGCTGTCCGTGCACGACACCACCGCTATCGACCTCGTGGAGCTTGCAGGCCCCAACCAGGCAGGGCACCCTCTCTACTATTCAGCATTTTCAACATCTGCAGTGACTCACATCGGCCGGAAATGGTTCAGCTGTGTGTGCACGGCACCAGCGCCTCCAAATTATGGGCTTTTCAGATCCTGCCCAGGCAGGAGGCTGCTTCTGCTTCTCTTCTGTGACTGCCACCAGGCAGTCGAGGACCCGCCTTGTACCATGAATGCGGTGATGTCCACGGTGAGCGTCAGGATTAGCGCAAGTGCAGGTCACTGTGTCTCGCTGTGCGTGCAGGACTTATTCCTGGAAATCAACCGCACTGTATTCGAGTACCAGGCGGAGCCTCTGCTGCAGCGCTGCATGGAAATCGTGGATGGCGTTCTGACCGAAGCAGGCTTCACGGCGGTGGGCACACAGTTTCAGTCTTTGCACTTCCGTCTGCTTAACGCTCCATGTTTTGGACAGAAGCGATGCAACTGTGCAGGGGTGACATCAGCAGCAGACATGACATTGGAGAGCAGAGCTGGCCTGCATCCCCATGCCGCGTGTGTCTCAGCTGGTGCCAGGTACTCTCAGAGGACCGTCGCAAGTGGCCTCATGCAAGTGAGGCGGCTGCTGCAACTATGCGCTTTGGCTCCTGCCCTCTGATTGATGCTTGCCACACTGTGCAGAGAGACGTGGACGACGTTGTCGTGGTCGGGGGAGCCTCGCGCATGCCGTGGCTGAGAAGCGAGCTGCGAAAGAAGTTCCCTGCCAGCACAGCAATGCACATGACGGACGAGGAGATCAATGCGGTGAGTTCACTGATGTGTGCATGATTCAGTAGCCGTCTCGAAAGGTATAAAGCCACAGTCCAAGTACCCTTGGAGCTTGAAGGCTGTTGACAAGCAGCTGCAGGCTCGAGTGCAAGTCATGCTGAAAGTACCCTCAAGTCTTTGACACTACGCAGCTGTCGTTGATTGGTCCGTGTGCAGATACGCAGTGCCACCTCGCGAGCAAGGACAGCAGCCATCACGGCATTCATTCGCATGTCAGCCACACTTGCGTCATACCATCTGAACTCCTGCACCGGTCTGCAGGATGAGGCGGTGGCTCTAGGCGCTGCGGTCATGGCAGCCCGCTTGGCGCCGCCACCAGTGGTGAGAAGACCATACACCCGCACGTCATGTTGCTCCCGATGTCTCTCAAGCAAATCCTCCAACTGTGCCTTGACCAGCGCTGCATATCCCATTCAAAACAGGGTATACCTCACACGTTGCTGCGTCTGGCACTGCATCTGCGACCGAGAGTGCAATCTGTCATGTGGCAGTAGATGACTTTCAGTGCGTTTCCTTGCCCTGCCGCATGGCATCTCGCAGCCGGCGTCCTGGCAAGGCATTCAATTTGCTTATGTGGGCGCTGCGTCCCTCTGCTGGCCCAACATCAACAGCAGGTGCTGGATCCGTGTTGTGGGCTCACCCTGCTCTCGAGACTGCTGTGGCAGGACGAGTTGCAGCTGGATCCGGATGAGCTGGGCCCGATGGTGATCGACGCGACAGCGCGAGCAATCGGCATCCAACACGGTGGCAAGCGCCATCTCATGGTAGGCAGCCTTCCCTGAAGCGATGGCGGTGTCTCATCTCACCAGATCTGCAGGCGCACACCAGCAAACTGCATGCACCATGCAACACTGCATGTGGTCAGCGTGCCGCGCCTCCATGACTCTTTGTACTATGTTGGCCTGCTGCCAGCTTTGGCATTTGCTTTGTGCCGCCTTCAGAGGGTTCGTGCAACCAGGCAGGCTGTAGGCTTACGCCGTGCAGCACGTTCATCGACAACTGACGTCGTCCATGACTGCAGCATGTGGTCATCCCCAAAGGGGCACCGCTGCCGGCGACAGGCCGGCAGGCTTTCACGACCAGCATCGACAACCAGCAAGTCATCGTGTTTGAGGTAAGACAAAGGGTTTAGGGTTTTGAGGTCCTTCCTTCTCAGGGGTCAGTCTGCGCCACTGGATGAGCAGTTGTCAAGTTAATTAAAATTGTTGATATGTTGATATGTAACAAACATGTCTCGGTAAAGTCAATAACTTCCCTACTCAACTACTTATTTCTTAGTTGTTTCGCTGTACTCTTTGGTAGCCAGCTACCTGCAAGGTTGCTGCGCCACAAACTTGTTGTACAGTTTTTATAAGCAAAGGAGAAACGTCTTGAGCCGGTACACTTGTTTTGCTTTCTCGATAATTGGAGCAACAGAGCGGCACAACAAGCGGCAGGGTCTCCATGTATGTCCAGCTCTCCTTGTGAAGGTCATCAGTTAGTCATCATCATCATCAGTTATCTCTGTAAGTCATCTTGATCATCGGTTATTCTGGACATGGTCCAGTAGAACTGCGGGAAGGTGCATCCCTGTCGTGGCTGGTTCGGAACACTGACCTTGTCATGTTCTGAAAATGGGCAGGTGTTTGAGGGCGAGGACCGCATCACCGACAACAACCTGAAGCTGGGGCAGTTCTCGCTGCCGGGAGTGGCCCCCGGCCCCGCGGTGCGACAAACCCTACTGCAATAAAACCCTACTGCCTCGACCTGATCTGCTGTGCCCACTGCTGAGGGACCTGATCGCACGACAGATCGGCCAGTGCAACCAAGCGCCTCAGCTGCCGCCGAGATGAGCTTTCGTCAACAGCCTGTCTGCACAGTGGTGGCTGCTTGACAGCCTCGGCACCCCGCTGCTTGCTTGTTGCTTGGGACTATCATGCCCTGCACTGCACTGCGCTGCACATCACCGCGCTGGGCTGCGATGCGCTGCACGGCTGCGATGCAGTGGATGCTGGCGTCTGTAGATGGTCAGTGGCCAAATAAGGTGCACCATGTGCGACACACCAACCAAACGGTTGGCATACTGTGATGCAGGGTTCCGCCAGCATCACCGTCACAATGTGCGTGGACGTGGACTCTGTGCTGCAGGTTTCCGCTGTGGACAACCACTCAGGTGCGTCACATGTTCGGATACTAATACTTGCTTTGCTTCACATTGAACTTGCCTTAGTGACGCTGGTCTTTTCCAGACGAGATTCCAGGGCCCCGGCCCTCGCTTTAAGTGTTTGTTGGTCGTGTTGCTTCTGGGTTGTGATGTTGCAAAATGCAGAGAATGCCAGATCGCACACTAGAGCCATGTGAAAGCTTTAGCCTAAAGGGCAGGTGGTAGGTCCATTGAATTGCTAGACTTTGCCATGCGTGTATCTGATGCTGTACACTCATTTCCCAATGTCAAACCTGACCTCCCTGCAGCATCTAGCCCCCTGAAGTGGCGGTGGCGCCGCCGTGCTGATGCTCTCAAGCTTTCATGAACATTTGTGTTGACTGCAGCTGCAAAACCTTTCTGTGGCCGCAGACCCAATCTCGTCGACCATCTTTGCCAACCTCATAATTACTTTCCTGCAGGGAGAGCACGGGATCTGGTGGTCGTGCCGCCCAGCCGCATACCAAACGAGGAGCTGGCGGACAGGGTCGATCAACGAGGCCTGTGCATGCGGTTTCAGAAAGAATGAACAGACATGTTTCTGCAGGGCTGGCGCAACATCTGATGATCATGCCGCCCAACTGCACATCAAATGAGGAGCTGGCAGACATGGACCATCAACGAGCCCTGTAGGCATCTTGTAGAAGCAGATATGAGGATGAATATGCGAAACAAATCGTGTTGTGCAGGGACTGCGCGGGATCTGGTTGTGGCGCTGCGCAGCCGCGTGCTGAATGAGGAGCTGGCGGCCATGGTGTCCCAGGAGGTCTTGAGAACACCGTGTGAAACCTTTTCACAGGGAATGCGCGGGAGCTGGTGGTGTCACCCCGCAACCGCATGCCGGACGAGGAGCTGGCGGACATGGTGTCCCAGGAGATCTTGAGAACACCGTGTGGAACCTTTTCACAGGGAATGCGCGGGAGCTGGTGGTGGCGCCGCGCAACCGCATGCCGGACGGAGAGCTGGCGGACATGGTGTCCCAGGAGGTCTTGAGAACACCGTGTGGAACCTTTTCACAGGGAATGCGCGGGAGCTGGTGGTGGCGCCGCGCAACCGCATGCCGGACGGAGAGCTGGCGGACATGGTGTCCCAGGAGGTCTTGAGAACACCGTGTGGAACCTTTTCACAGGGAATGCGCGGGAGCTGGTGGTGGCGCCGCGCAACCGCATGCCGGATGAGGAGCTGGCGGACATGGTGCGGGCCGCCGCAAAGCGGCGCGAGGCCGCCGCGGCCGAGAAGGCGCGCCGCCGGCACCGCGGCGCCCACGGCGGCGCCCACGGCGGCGCGCTCGGCAACCGCCGCGGCAGCGGCGGCAGCGGCAGTGACGGCAGCGCGTTCGGCGGCGGCGGCGGCGGCGGCGGCGGGAGCCCCCACGTCGTCGGCGGCCCGACGATGCAGGACGAGCAGCCGGCCGGGCACAGGAAGAAGCGCAGCTCAAAGGACGTGCGCGAGCGGCGTAGCTGAGGGGCTGCCGGCCGCTTTCAGGTGTCTTGATCAGTAGGTTCCCGGGGCTGGGCGGCAGGCCGTGCAGTGGCAGGCGGATCCAACAGGGAGCAGCACCCCTTATCAGGTCAGACCAGCGGCATGAAAAGGCGCGCAACGTGGGGCACATATGGAATCTTCTTCACACCGACGATCTTATGCATGTGCCTCAGCTTAATCAGCAGAGCACTTGTAATATACACGCAGCAACCGCTGACTGCTGGTCCTATTAAGTCAACATCCGAAGCCGCAGCAACTCTGCGCCACTCAGGCCTCTTCGCTTGTGCCGGTGCATTGGACGCGAGAGCACTGTTGAATTGCATTGTCGATCAATGCAAGCACCTGCATCTCTTAGCAGCTTTGCAGTACGGCTTGCAGGCAACGGAAAGGACTGGAAATTTGTCGAGTTCGTGATATGTGCGCAACCGAATATTGCACAAGAAAAGTTGACGCGCCCGAACATAGCACAACAAGAGATGACGCGCCAACAAACGCTGTCACAGCCCGCCAGAAGCACCGCCATCTTGCAGTACATATTTCAAGCAATTTTTGCGCCCCCCTGCTGTCGTCGACGTCGCCGATAACGGCGTCAGCCTGACCCCGAGTTGGAGTTGCAGTCACCGCAACAACAGCATGCTTGTAATTTCCATCAATGAAAGCGTCAGCGAGTCGCGTGTACGATAGCGCCGCGTCCCAGCGCAGCGGCGTGCGGTCGTCTGATCCAAGGTACTCAGCTGGCCGGTAGGCAGGTATGATGCGACCGGCTTTCAGCCCGCAAACATGGGCGGCAAACATGCATCTTGAACCGATATGGAGATACTGAGTGCCTCCTCTGTTGGTCAACATCGAGACTGCGCTTCGCCAGGCCTGCCGTGCTGTGACATGTGGCAACTGACGCATGGTATCGCGCTGTCGCTTCGATGACCGACCGCTGCAGCAGCAGTCCAAACAGGCTTTTCAACGACAACGCGGCGAGTTCTTTTGCATTTCTAACGCTGCGTTGCATGCGTGACCGGGGTATTGTGTGATCAGCCGTGTGTGTGCATGCTGCACAGGCGCGCGCGCGGACTTCAGCCCGACTCACCATGCCACTGCAGCATGATTACAGCAGAAACGTCAAAGCCGTGCCAAGCGTGGCCGAGGAGGGCTCGCCGCCGCACGGAGGCAGCGATGGTCCAACGTTGGCGCAGCAGCCGCAGGCCACGGCCTTCAAGCCGAATGGCAACTTCGCAGCCACGCAGACGAATGGCTTGAAGAAAGCCAGTAAGCAGGCGCCACCGGCGCCATCGGCGGGGGTGAGGGGCACGGACTTCGGCCAGCTGTCGGTGAAGGGCGGCCGTGGCTACAAATTCAGCCTGAAGAGCTTCACCTGGGGCGACACTGCCGTCAAGGTGCGCCCAACGAGTCGCTGGACGACTGAGGCAAACTTGTCTTCATGACCTCACCGCAGCAGCAGCAGCAGCAGCAGCAGCAGCAGCAGCAGCAGCAGCAGCAGCAGCAGCAGCAGCAGCAGCAGCAGCAGCAGCAACAGCAGCAGATGCGCTGCTCAGTGGCTGCTGTCGACCGGCCTGGTAGTCGGCCCAGAACACGGAAGTGCAGAGCATGCATGCGACGTCATGCTGTCAACTGGTTCCCACGATGTATGTACCTATTCCAGCGCTACGGCATGCAGACTTTGTGCAAACTTCAGCCACCCTACGGAACACCGTGAAGCTGTACTAGAACAGCAAGAGAAGCTGTAAAGTAACTGCTACAGCAATGCTATGTGTGCTTGTCATGCAGCATGTGACGCTGGACCCTGAAGCGCCCCCCAACGAGCCCAAGCTGCCTTGGCAAGGCACGTGCCGTTCGCCTGTGAATAATATAAAAAAAAAGTTTTACTTTTTGTTATACCAAATCTAGTATGTGGAGCAGCAGCACTTGCATTCTCTGCTGCGGCCCTGCTGTGCATGCTGCACATTGCCCGAGGCCCGGCAGGCGCCAGGCTCCAGCAGCTGGTGCTGTGTTGGGATATCCACCAGAGTTTTGGTGAAGTCCCACAGTATGTCGCAGTGTCTTGACGGGAACCACACTTGAGTCTTGGAAGTTGCGAAAAGTTGGAGCAGGTGTGTTTTCTCTTCTGCAGACCGCCCGTGGTACACAAATGTGCGCATCATGGCGGTGCCAGTGGTACTGGCCTACATCATCATCTGCGTCGTGTACATCTTCATCCGCGCAACAAAGAGCATCAACGACATCTCCGCGCCGGCGTACGGCGTCGTGGTGTTGATCATGGAGGCGCTCGGCATGGTGTCGCTCCTGCAGGCGGGCATCAACCACCTGTACAAGGTGTGGCCAGCTTTGTGTTGGCGGCCTTTCCAATATGGAGCATTTTCATGCAAAAAAGCTGTTCCACTTTCTTCAGTGCCACCAGGGGTTGCAGTGGACGCGCTCAGCATGGTGACGTTGTCCATAGTGAGCAGTACACATGTCATCAGGTGTGTAACATATTCAACAGGGGTGTCAGCCCTCCTGAGCTGGCATCAGAGGCTGGACACGAGCTGTTATGCATATTGCCAAGGCGCACGGTATAGTTTTGCTGCCCTGCCTGTGCAAGGTTGCCTCTGAACCAGCAGCTCTGCCTGCAGCTAGGGTAAACACCGACGCAGGCGACGTCAGAGACCATTAAGGAATACAGGTGTGTGTCCTTTTGCACTAATTGTCAGATGTGCATCCTTTAGTGCGCAGCAGGGTACGAGAAGGCAGAACAATCACAGCGTGCCTGCGGAAGGTCACACTGCATCACGTAGCTGTGAGATGCTACCGGAAAGAGGGTTCTCAGCGACCTGCACTGTGTGCTGCTCTCACCCGCAACATTGCATGCATCGGTGGGCCTTGCTCTGCCACTGCACGGCGCCGTGCGTGAGCGGCGGCACTTGCGCCCTGGTGCCGGCAGTAGGGTTTAGGGTTTAGGGTTTGTCTTGGACCAATCGCGCACTCGTACACCACCTGTGCTCGTGCTGCCCCTGCAGGTGGACTGGACAACGAAGCCCTTCATGGCCAAGGGCGCGGCCAAGTACCGCGTGCGGGTCCTGGTGCCCTGCTACAAGGAGGAGGTCGAGGTGCTGCGCCAAACTCTGTTGCGCGCGGTCCGGGCTCTGCACGTCGGCAAGGACGAGATCGCCGAGGTGCGGCATGGCCCTATACCCTAAATCCCCATCTCCAACAGGACGTGTGAGGCAGCTGCTCTCAGGCAGCTGCTCATCGGAGCTGCACTAGGTGCCGCGGTGAACCGCCGGCCCCCTGCACACTGGCAGCACCGTCAACGCGAAGAGCAGTGTGTATGCATCCCAGTGCATATACACAAATGTATCCATAAAGGTCCACACACAGTTGTCAAGCCGTTTCGCAGAAATGCCAGGAGCTGCTGCCTGATGTCTAAGCCATATGAGGCGCTGACAGTTTGATTTTCAGAGTGAGTACCATTCACACTTGTGAGCTACACAACCTGCCCAGCTTCAGATGCAGTCCTCAGAAGGGTGTCGCAGCAGATGGGGGCAGCAATGCCGCCACTGGCAACAGCATGAGTCATCAGTCTACTGGCCCTGTATGATCTTTTGTGGGCTGCCCCCATGAGTGCAAGTCCTCTGACCGGCGCAGGGGCATGTGTACCTGTGCGATGACGCGCCCAGGAGCCTCTGCATCGCAAAAGGCTCTTCCGTCACCTTCCGGGAGGAGCGGCTGGCAATGATGGGCATCGCCGGCAGCAGCGACACGGGCCCCACGTCGCTCCGTGACCTCGCCCGGGGCGAGCCTTCCTCACCGCTGTACCACAAGGTCAGTGAGCACGGCGTGCCTGGGATGGGCTTCTAGAGATGCCAAGGTTGAGGGTTTAGGGCTTTGCAACTTGGTGACGAAACTGCCGGCGACGGTGCGAGCCTCAGGTGGCTGAGCAGCCCAGCCTTTCTCTGGTCTTGCAACTCTGCCGCCCAGATAAGGGCCTGTAGGCAGGGCGTGTTTGCAAGAGGCCTCATCAGAATACTGTGCTAGTCTTCCGGGTCAAACAAACACAGTGACATTGCCGCTGCCGTCGTGGAGCAAGCCCTCTTTGCTGCTGCATCAGAACGGCCGTACACGAAGGTTGCGCCATGGTGTGCTGGGGATTGGGTCGTTCAACGAGACATCCGATTGGCGTCCAAGCACACAAATGGCAACGCCTCTTAGGTCTTGCCATTTGCACTGCAGTCAGCTGGTGGGCAATGTGCGATTCGTCGCTGGTTTTTGCCCCACTGGTGGTTCTGACACTGTGTGGCAGATCCAACAGCTGCAGTATGCAAGCAGCGCGCACAGGCAGTATTGCGACACTCCAGGCACGTGTGATGCGCAGGCCTGCAGCCTCGCAGACGATGCTGCGCCGGGGGGCGTGCCCCTTGTCTATGCCCTCCCCACCTCGTGACTGGGGAGCCTTCAAACATACACATGCAGAGTCGCCGCAGAAGCGCACCACTGGCCGCCTGCTTCGCGCACCATCTGACTTTCACCACCCTATCCGCCTCTCTCCACCCTGTCTGCCTTTGAATACCTCCCTAATACCAACAGGTGACGCTGCACCACCAAGCGCGCTTCAAGGGACCCGGCTCGGCGGCGGAGGGCCTCGTCAATAACAAGGCCAAGAACATCAACCACTGCGTCGACCGGATAGCCGCAGGTGCCCTGATGCTTCGCTTCTGCAAAGTGATCATCCACATGGTCTGCAACTTTACATGTATGGATGCGCCCCCCAATGCCTTCAGAAGTTTTTGCAGCATCAGCTCGGATTTTCGACATTTGGAGCACATGCGCACACTGTCGACATGCCTGTCTGTTGTGAGCATCTCAAACACCTACTGCGCATCCAATGCTGAGGTTTTAGGGTTTAAATAGTAATGCTGTTCTGTCGCAGACTGGGAGGCCAAGACCGGTCGCAAATTCGATGATGACGGCCTTGAGATCTTCGCCATCCTGGATGCTGATCAGGCCATCACTGACACAAACGACCCAGAAGATCAGGCGGTCCTCAATGAAGGTGAACACCATCTGGTCCAGCAGTCGTTTACAAATGATGCAGTTGCCGCTAAATCAAATCCAACTCTTGGCCGCAAAGCCGCCTCTGAGCAGTTGCATGTGGCCACTTGTGGGACGCTGTTGACATCCAATGTACATGGGATGCGTGCTCAAGGACGCGGCTGCTTTGATGGAGGAAGCGACGAAGCCTTTGCTGGATAACCACGTGGCAATTTGTGCTTGAAAGACTTCACATCATAAATATGCTCCGCTGCAGTGATTACGCTAGCTGCTTCAGCGCAGGCTCTGGTCGCGAAAAAGCTGCTATCGCGGCAGCAGATAGCCGTCCTACGCCATGATGCCTGTGACGTAGGTTGCTTGTTGTCTTGCAGTGGTCGAGCCGCCGCTGCGACCAGACAAAAGCCTCGCGTTCTTTGCGGATCTGCTGCCGTACTTCCAGCCCGATCCGAAGATCGCCATCGTACAGACTCCGCAGGTCTGTTGCCGCGCTCTGAAGCTCGCAGATATGATTGACCGGTGTTCGATGCCCCTTTCCAGGTCGAACAGCTGCCGAGTTTCCACTAGTTGCACACGTCATCATTCCTCTCAGCTTAACATCAAGTTTGCACAGACGCCAATGGGCTACGTGTGCTGTTGCTGGAGAAGCGCTTGACCATGTATGATTGAGCGTGTGCGTGGAACACGCCATGGCCACGGACTTTTTCCTCAAGATCCCATCAACTGACCTGACACATGCGATGTTCACTTCCTTGGGTAGATACGCCTCATCAAGTTGCAGCGGTCTGCCCAAGGACAACTTGATGAGGTATACTCGCTGCAGGTGTTCAAGGGGTGCCTGCTGGGCACGGACATCCTGAACCACCGCAACATAGACTTCTGGAGCCACCAGCAGCCGGCGTACAACCTGCGCAAGTTCATCTCCTGCGCCGGCACCAACTTCCTGATCCGGGCCTCAGCCTTCCGCAAAGTCGGTGCGCCTGGGCCTGATGCGCCCTGCAGCAATGGGACAGCTGGCAGGGCATCAGTGACATGGCTCAGAGCAGTGCCCCGAGGCTGGCGGCTTCTCCAGGCACACATTGGCGAAGTAGGCAGTCCACATCACCGCTTGTAGCTGAGCTTGTCCCTGGCGCAGATCGCTCAGCGATGGACATGCTGATCGACGACATGGCCTGCCTCCCAGTCCCGAGCTGAGCTGACTCCTTGCGCAGACGGCTTCCCGACGCACACGCTGACGGAGGACTTCGCGCTGGGGCAGGAGCTCATGCGGGCCGGGTACTACGGGGTGTACGTGGAGAAGGCATACGTGCTGGGCGACGCGCCCGACGTGCTGCGCACCGCCGTCAGCCAGCGATCCCGCTGGTGCAAGGTATGGCTGGGATTCTGTACCCTTTCCCCTCAACGAAATGGCTCTGTGAAAATCCTCTATGTATCGTCTCAGGATGCAAGCCCCAACAAGCTGTGCACCGCCGTCGGGCAGCGCTCTCGCAGCTGCAAGGTGAGATGGCGAAGCTTGAACGTCAGCCTAGCCAACATCAGCTCACGAGACATGCTGAGCACGCCTGACGCCCTGCGCGCTGATCAGACTGCACCTCCGACAGGGTGGCAGGACGTGAAGCCCGAGTGCATTCCCACCTGCTCATCCTCCGTGCCTCATCTTTGAGTGCTGCCCTTTGCAAGTGTGCCTGCAGGGTGCGTTCCAGATGCTGTGGAGCGTGCGGGGCCTCACCTCGCTGTTCGGGCTTGGCAGCATCCGTCTCATTTGGCTGTGCGTGCGCCGATCATTCTGGCTCTGTTCTGCAATTTTGCCTCCAACTGAGACTCTTCAGAATTTGAGACATCACGGCAGACTTGCTCGCACAGTAACTTTGGAGAAGACCTGTATTGCCATGCATGCTGAGCTTTGCACCTTCGCTGGTGACCGATGATGGACTGTCACATGTACAGATACGTGTTCCCGTGCTACAACTACACTGTGTCGGGGGTGTCGACGCCGGTCTTCATGTCCATCCCGATTGTCTACATCTTCGCGGGAGCCTTCCCTGCGCTGCTGACGGTGACTGCCATGCGCTTCCACAGAATTGGCGCATGTGACGAAGCAAATCTGTATACTCAACCTATACAACTGCTTTGCTGTTTCTTAGACAATCAGAGGAATGGTGCAAGTGCGAGATGTCCATTTGTGCCGCACATGGTGCATTCCGCTTTTCTGGCAATGAAGCCCTGCTGTGGGAATGTCAGCGGCCAGCACCTGGTGCGGTTTGCCGGTGCAGAAAAGCGTCATCGGCGTCGCCGTTGCGTACTTCATCATCACCCTCATGGTGCAGGTGTGGATGTGTCTCCACAATCGCATAGCTTCCTCTGGCACTTGCATGTGCGTGCACGTTCTGCCCTTGCATACCGTTGTTCCGCAGCCCTGTTCGTATCTTGTCATGCGGCATGAGCGCCCACCTTCTGCCCCGCCTCCGTTTCAATGAAGATTTACATGCGGTGCCATCAGCTCCCCAAAATGGCACGAACCTGACGGCATCTGTCTCAATATGCAGTACTTCCCAAGGCTCGACCGCGGCAGGGTGCTGCCAGACATCCTTGCGCATTGGAATGCCGGTCGGTGTGCCGTGTGCGGCTGATGCGTAGCCATTGTGCCCGTCGAGCTTTGATCACCTACATGACTGTGTGCCAGCTGCATCTGCGCTTCCTGCGTTAAAGCTGGCACCCTGGCCCTATTGCGCCCGCACGGCAACGCCATCATTTGCTGTGGCATGGCTGCTTACAGATGTGGCGACAAAGAACTTCTGGTTCATGTTCCTCAAGGCTGCCCTGCGGGGGCCGCTGCCGAAGTGCAATGAGGGCGTCTCCAAGTGGAAGTCAGGTGGGAGGAGCAGCCCTTGCTGCACTCAGCGTAATGGCTGCATCAGAAAACTCATGATGGCCAGCTGGGCTGCTGCCCGCTGATCTCAGCGTCCAATCAGCGTGATGCCTGGTCGGTGTTGATAATGCTGCACACATACAATCAGAAACTGGCTTCCGACAAGGGCTCCTCACCTTCTGCAGGGTCGGACAAGGCAAAGGATGGCTGGCGGGATGTGGTGCCGCACATATTGTTCCTGATCGCATATGTCGTCACCATCGTCTGGGCCATACTGCAGGCACGTCGCAAGTCTGGGCAATGCATACCTGCATCGAGCAGCTCAAACAATGCAACAGGGGCTGGTGCCAGTTCTTCCGCAAGGTCTTGCAGCGTGTTGTGCCCGCCAATGTTTCGCTTGCAATGCTGTCGGAAAGATCGCCAGGGAGAGCTGCATACATATCTGCTGGTGCTGGTCGTCTTGCACATCGGCGGTTACCCACAGCCATGCTTTTCGCTGCAGATCGTGGCTGGAGTCAAGTTCAAGGGCCCGATGGGCATCTCGATCCTGTGGAGCCTGTACCAGATGATCCCACCCTTCCTGCTGGTGCTGCACCGCTGCATGAAGATCCGCCACGAGGTTTGTCGTTCATCCCATACAACGACTGCGGCATACAGAGGTTTAAGTTGACATCGATGCTGAGCTCCAAAGCCTGTTCTGATATGTCCAGAAGATACATGCTTTTGCAGCTCCACTGTTGTTGGATGCGTGCGTGATGCTCGTTGTTGTTGAGCAAGTTGTGAATGCAGGCAGGCGCGGCTCACTGGCGGCAGCCTCGAGGTAGCGGTTTTGTTGTACGACAATCTGCAGCTCTTGACGATCCTGTCCCATTCACTTGCAGGTGCAGGTGAAGGAAGGTGCGTCGGACAAGGAGCGCAAGGCGGCCCGAACCCGCTGGGACTTCCAGCACAAATTCTACACCTTCATCAATATCACATGTGCGCTCGACTGGAATGATGCGCCACAGTCTCACTCGCATATCCGGCGCAAATGACTGAGCGCATTCCTGTGTCCAGCGTGTGGACATGCACACGCTCAATGCAGTGGCTGCCCCAGTGACATGCTTTTGCATTGTGCATGTTGGCTGGCAAACAGCTGGCCGTCAGCATGCAGATGCGAGGGATCTGCGATTGAGGAGCTTCAAGTGCGCCTGAGGGCGGCTTTGCTGACATGCAGGCATGCTTGGCTCGGCAGCTCTGGCCATTGCAATTTTGGTGACAGCTGTCACTACAGCTGGCGACATCATGGGCAATGGGGGGCCTTACAGTGGAAAGACCAGCACTGGGTACATGACACCGGCTGAGCTGGTGCGGACGCTGCACAACAGCAACGACAAGCCTGCGAGGTTCAAGAATGCGACTGCGACAGCAGCGTAAAATCAGTTTGGGCGGCTGGAGCATTGCTGCAGCCAGCCATCTCACGTGTCAGAGCAACCGTGAGCACATCTGCTCTTTATGTGGGAAGCGCCTGCATTTGCAAAGATGATACATAGCGGCATATCACTCCTCGGTCATCGGTCAGTTCTCTACCTGTGTTCGGCAACAGTGCAATATCAGGGTGGAGGGCAGCAGCTTGGGGATATGCTGATGCTGACGCCTCCGGTCGAGCGTCTCAATTTGGAATGTGCGTTTCAGACAAGTCTGGCGATCTTGTTCGTCACCACACGGTGTTGCTTCCTCAGTTGACACATTGACGCTAGATATGTTTCATCCTTTTCTATGGTTCAGATCTGAATGCAAGTCAGATTTCTTGTGCCTGCACGTTTGTAATTGTGACCCACAAACAATCTGTTTTCGAGACACAGCACGATATTTGTAGGCCCCCTGGCGTCACCCTGACTCGGCACCCTGTTTGTTGTGAAAGCTGGAACAAAGTGGCATCTCTACGCTCCTAACTCCTGAAAATCCTGCAATAATTATGATGTGTAGCGAGTACCTTGCTGCATGGCTGCTCAACGCGCAAAACCGGCTGCTTGGTGCACAGTAGTTCCGCTTGTGTGCCCCGTCCGCCCGCCGGCGCCCGAATCTTTAAGAGCGTTCAGAGTAGCCAGTAGTAGAAGCCGATAGCACATGCGAAGAGTGCGCTGATTGAGGATCAGCCGCCGCGGTTGGGCCTGCGGCGCATGCATGGCCGGTGCGGCATCGCGCAAGGGCTTCAGTATTGCAGTGCGTCTCTGAGCCCACGCCGCAGGAAAGAGCTGTTGCCGCTTGATAGTTGACCAGCTCATAGCACGAGGTTGTTGACGAGACGGCTACAACTGCGAAGCCCGATGTGACTGCCCTTGCAACTGAATGCACATGAAAGCGCGATAGGACTGCTGCATGGTGCGCCAAGCGATCTGGCTGGCTGCCTGATTGCTTGAACCATCTGTGTAACCTTCAACTTTGTCATCAATCTTCGACAGGCGACCAGAGATTGACACGCCAACCACGCCAGCGGCATAAAGGCTTGGCGACCCGGGCATCAGCAAACTGGAGCCGAGCCAAGTTGCCAGGGAAGCTGAAAAGTCCAAGGGCAGCAAGCACGCTTCCGCCAGCTTGACTCTGTCTGCGGACGTGGCTTCATCAGCAGAGAACAAGTAGACCTACACCAGCAGACAGACCGACGCCAGCTGCAACATCGGGCAGTAGTGACCTTCTCCATCCGCCATGGCGGACCAGCAATTCGAATGCCTGCTGGCCGACGCGCCGCACATCGAGGAGGACGCGGACTCCTCGGAGTTCGGCATCTACTGGCTGCGGCATCACCCCACCCATCAGGCGCGGCAGCCAAGCTCTCACCCATGCTGCCCCTGCTGTTGTGCACGGCAAGCGACAGCTGGAAAAGCTGCAGCACACTTTTGCAAAGGACGTGTGGATCGGATGCTGGGGGGCCCAGAGGCGCATCCACCACATCCAGGTCGGCAAGCTGCAGAAATCCTTTGTGCTGCTGCATGAGCATGAACCGCCTGGTCTGGCACCCCGCTCAAGAATGGCTTATGCCGATACATGTGGTGGAGACATGCCGCATATGTTCGTATGAGGCATGACTCTCAAGCTGCAAGCCAAAGCAACACCTGCGTCCGTGCGGATGTCGGAATGCAAAAGCGATGCCGCAGACTGTCAATGTGCACCCGCAGGCAGGAGGTGGGGGCGTCAGAATCTGATGGCGCAGCAGCAGAGGCAAGAGCCACATTGCATAAATCTGCCAGCGATGTCATGGAGCTGCTCACTGGCTGGAGGAAGGGCAGTGCGAGTGTTCCAACGGCATTGCTGTTTTTGTTGCAGGGTGTTGCAGGGTGTTACTCTCTGGCTGGGGGTTGCATCGGCATCGTAAATTGCCTGACTCGGCGCACTCAGCCTTCTGCAGGGCTTTGGGCAAATGTCAGCGGCCACCGCTAGGCAGCAGCAGGTCATAGGGTGGAGGCGGGTGCCGTGATGGCGAAGCCACTGCGTACAGATTGGAAGTCAGCCTCATGCAAGCTTGTAACGTGTCATCGTAGGGTGCCGATGCACTGGCAGCGGTTGCCGCCCGCCTGAGCAATGGCTGATGCGCCAGACCACCTGCAGTATAGAATTTTTACCGAAGTCGCAGACAGACATTGCAAATCTGTTGTCCAAGATCCACGTTGCCTTGGTTCATGGATCCACATGCTGTCGCCGGTGTTCATGCAGGGTGTCGGGGCGCTGGCAGCGGACGACGCCAACGCGGGGCAGCAGCAGGAGCTGCTGGCTCAGGTCGGCGCCGCACAGCAGACGCTGACGGATGTCGCCGGCCGGGTGAGTGGGGTGTCGGGATGCAGGAAGGGTGTCGGGATGCAGGGTTCATGGGGCTCAGACGGCGCCGGCCACTGTGCCAAGGCTGGCGCTGCTGGCACTCTGCAGCCGCCGGCAGCGGCGGCGGCGGCAGCGTCGAAAGTGCAGCATGCATGGATCAGCAGGGCCCAGCCTTTGCCCAGGGCATGCACGCATGCTGGCGGCACTGTGATTGCTGCGCAACCTGCATGGCCTGCTGTGCTGCGACGGAATGCAGCGAGGCTGGCCTTGAACTTACGCTACATTTCGTCTTTCTGTTCATGTTTTTCCTGCTGGCTGGGTTTGTTGTTGTGTGTCTCTCTTTGGAATTTCGCACAGCTCCCAGTATGCTCGTCATGTGCGCAGGTGGAGGCGTTGCTGGCTCAGGCAGGCCCAGGTTGGAAGCAGGAAGCAGATGCAGCGCGCATGCTTGCCACCCTGGACAACGTTCTCCTGCTGCTCGACAATGTAAGGCTTTTACTCCCTTGGAAAACCAGTGGCAATGCCTGTCGTTGAGAAGGTGCCTCTGCCTGGGCACAACCTTGAGCACGGACTGGTGTGGGCCCCTGTTTGCTGGGCGCACAAGTCTTGCATCTGGGCGGAGCCGGCGCTGCACGCTGTCTTTGCCAGAGCCTTCATGACCTCGAAAGCTATTGTCGGTGGTCCGTAGCAGCTGCTGACACCGCAGCTCCTGCACGAATGCTGACGGCCTGGCCACAGCGGTAGTACCATGTAGTCGTGGTCAAAGTTGCTCGTTGTAGAATAAAAATCGCAAGCATAGCAGGTGCACCGCCCATAAGGCGAGCACGGCGGCCGATCGAATGTCGTCAGCTGCATGCTTTCAGACAGAGTGCTGTGGGGTTGCGAGCCACATGATGGATGCTTTGCTGGCTGCAGCATGTGCTTGCCGCAAGGGGTGGGCACATGGCAGCAGGGGTGATTTGCAGCGGGCAATCCCCATGGAAGCATGACATGCGCTCGCACACAGCAGCATTGATGCTGCCCGCAAACATCAGCGTCGACGCTGCACCCGACTGCTGCTGGTGTCTGGTCAACTTTCAAACTATCACAGTCGGAAAAGTTTTTGACGCTTCACATGAGGGCGCACGCCCCCGTCGGGCAGGACAAAGCAGCAGCGGCCGCTGCTGCTCTTCCCGCTGAGCAACCGCAACCATCTGCGGGCAGCAGCGTTGACACGGTTGCTGCAGCTGCGTGCCCCCGGGGGGCAAGTCATGGCGACGGCTGCCGCTGTCGCTCTTCCCGCTCTGAGCCACCACGAATGCCTGCCAGCATCTGTGTTGACGCTGCCTTCGGCATTCGCCGCAGGTGCGCGCGCCCGAGGGCCAGGCCATGGCGGCAGCGGTGCGCACCGCCCGCCGCGCCGCCGCCGACCGCACGCTGTCGCTGGCGGAGCAGCTGGTGGCTGCGGGGCGACAGGGCGACGCCGCCGCCGCCGCCGGCGCCGCCGGCGGTGACGGGTTTGGCTTCGGAGGCGCCCGGGACTCCCTGTGCGGCCGGCGGCTGCGCGCCGCTGCACGGGCGCCAGCGCCCCCGGCGGCACCGCAGGTGGGGCTTCCCTTGAGGGAGCTCATTCCAGCTCCAGCAATGACGGTCATCTATGCTGCAGGCGGTTGCCGCGGGCCGCTGCACTGATGCCCACGCCCCCGGAGGCACCGCGGGTAGTAGTAGGCCACGCAACTCTCAGTTTGGCGTCAAAACATGTTTGTGCTGCGGGCCGCTGCGACCCGCCCCACGCCCCTGGTGGTGCCACAGGTGAGCGGACTCAGACTCAGGTCAAAGCCTGATGTGTCACTGCTGCCACAGGCGGATGCTGCTGCTGTCGAAGTGCGCAGCTGGCGGCAACATCAGGCCAACAAGCCTGACACTGCCCGTTGTGTCCAGGTGTACGAATCAGCTCGGCGGTCTTCGTCAAAGGTTTATAGTGTTGCACGTGCTCGAAGATTCGGACCCTTGCAGCCTGTCGAACTGGTTGCCGGCGCGCGCAGATGTCAAACCTAGTTTCTGTTCATGGTGTCCCCAAAAGGGTCTTGTCAGTGTGGTAGGGTCACTGTGCAGCCGCAGCTTCACCGCAGCACATGGGAACCGCGCGTTTGATTTAACCCCTGCTTCCATTGCCGCAGGCCCCGGCCGCGGCGGACATCTTCAGCTTCGGCTTCTCCAACGAGCCGCACGCCAGCATCTCCGCCTCGCTGCAGAAGCGCCTGGAGACCGCGGTGCGCAGCCTGCCCTGCTGATCCCTCAACTGTCCTCATTATCCTAATCATACCCTCATTCTAGTCCTGGACACTAGCACTATTAGCAGCTGTGAGCCCTCGTGCCGAGTCATACTATTTAGGGTTTGTTGCTCTGGCCGCCAAAGAGGGCCTCGGCTCTCTATGAGAGAAGAGAGGGTTGCGTGCACGGTTCCTGCTGGTGAAGTAGGATGAGCGCGTCAGCTGCTGCTCCTGCGCGGCAGTGTTTGCATCCCTTCGTGATGGAGCCCGCCCCAATGATGTTGCTATGCCACCGAAAGGTGCTACAGGGGGCCGTAGGCACCAGGCATCCTGTGCGGCAGCCTGCGGTTTGTGCCGAGGACGAGGGCTTGCCTCGTGCAACCTTGTTGGTTCAAAGACATCACCTGGATTTGGCTGGCATGCAGACCCTGCAGGGACCTGCCTTGTAATTTAACCGGTTGTGCGTGCCATACGATCAACACAGACATTGCAGGCAGCAGCGCTGCCAGATGCTGGCATGGCACGGCTGCAGCAGCTGGCGACCCATTTGGCCAGTCGAAGCTCACCTTCTTGCCTGCGACTCTCCATCCAGCGGCAGGGCATTTGTCTGCAGTTTTGCAGGACCGTGGACGGGCAACAGCAAAGGGCGTAGTCACACCACTTGGCACTGCATGCAGCACGGCCAGACATACCTTCCGAAGAGACCTGAAGAGCGAATACTTCTACGGGCGGCACGGCCACGGGATGCGATGGCGGCGGCGCGGCGGCAGCAGGAGGTGCAGTGTCGATGACATACTGCAGGCCCGATAAGGCGGTTCATGACTTGACCCTGACCACCAATGCTCCGCAGGCGGCGAGGCCATGGGAGGCGACGGCGGCGCGGCCGCAGCAGGAGGTGCAGTCCACACGGCAGCCTGAAGCTCGGCAACACAAGTATGACGTGACTCTTGTAGTCAATGCTCCGCAGGCGGCGGGGCCGTGGGATGCGACGGCGGCGCGGCCGCAGCAGGAGGTGCAGTCCACACGGCAGCCTGAAGCTCGGCAACACAAGTATGGCGTGACTCTTATCGTCAATGCTCTCCGCAGGCGGCGGGGCCGTGGGATGCGACGGCGGCGCGGCTGCAGCAGGAGGTGCAGTCGCAGCTCATGCGCACAATTGACGTCCGCCAGGAAGAGCTGGAGGCGCTCAGCAAGCAGGTAGTATCACAAAGTGCCCGTGCCAAGTCCAAGATTCGCGATTGTGGGCGAAGCCATTCTTACACACGCCGCAGCGGAGCTGCTTCAGTTTGGGCAACACAATGCGCGGCGTGCTTGCTATGGTCAAGGTCTGGAGCCCGCATCGGTCTAGATGACAGGCTGTATGCCACCTGCTTTGGGCCAGGCTGACACGGGTCAACCATGTGCAGCTTTGACACGAAGTGCTTCCAGCTATGCTTGTCCACAGACTCTGCTGCAGCAACTAATTTGTGTATCAGTCAGCTAGCGCAACAACACTGCGAGTGCTGATGCGACGTTCCTTTGATGCGAGCTGCAGTGTGCACGGGCGGTTGACGAGGTGTCTGCGGCATCTGTAACGAGCACACCTGATTCCGTCTGCACAGGCCGACACGCTTGCAGCTGGTGGCGGCGGCGGCGGCGGCAAAGACCAGTTCCGGCTGCTGGAAGCAGTGGACCGGGTGCTGCTGGCGCTTGACGAGGTGAACCAATGTCACGTGTAGGCTCTGCAAAGGATATCATGAAGGAACTTTGCATGCTTGGTGGGCATCAGGTAGCGGCGCTTGAGCCGGCCCTGGCTGCAGGCTGCTGGGAGCAGTGGATTGATTGCACATGAATTAAAAATTGTCAATAAAAATACTTTGGCAGTTGATAAAATCACGTGCGCTGAGGTGAGCATTTTCGCAGCCAGCACATCACAACGTCTTGCCACATTTAGTTGAGGAGCATGCACCCGAACCTTAAACCCGAACCTTGACGGCAGACGCACATGCTCTGTGTGGTGACATCTGCATGGCATAATTGCTCCCGGCCACTTTGAAAGTGGGCTTTGAATGCTGGTACAGCAAGCCTGTCTCGCCTGTCGTCAGACATTGCAACGATGCTTGCACAGGACTTTGTGCAGCTGCACTTGCAAGTGTAGATGCATTGATCTCAGGCGTGACTGCCTGGCACCATCATGTTGTCATCGAGAATGCGCCCAGCCCAACGGAAATGCGGGAGAAGCATGATGACATCTTGAAGGCCACATCTCGTCCATCGTGCCTGCAGGTACATGCGTCTGGTGGTGGGCAACAGCAGGCTGCCATTGGTGTGAGCCGCCTGGGGTCATTAAAGCACGGGCCTGATCCTGCAAACACTCTTCGTGGCGGGGCAACCATCTTGCATTGTGTGACAGGTGCAGGCGCCTGGCGGCAGCAGGGTTTCCTCTGTGGTGCTAGCCGTCGCAACGATGTGGTAGAAGAAGCAAACACGCCACCCTTGAGCCAGGCTTTGCGCGTTGATCCCCTTCCTGCGCCCCAGGTACAAGCGCTCGGCAACATCAGGCTGCCGCGGGTGCCGCGCGCCATCGCAAGGTTGTGGCGAATACAGTAAACATGTTTGTCTTCAAACCAGATCTTGGAGGCAGCTGCACTTTCTATGCCCCAGGTGCAAGCGCCCGGCAACACCAGGCTGCCATCTGTGGTGCGTGCCGCCCGGAAGGCTGTTGTGGAGAAGGCCATCGCGCTGGCCACCCGCCTTGAGCGCGGCCTGGACTGCGGCGTGTGCAGCGGCTCCATCGGCGGCAGGGGCAGCGGCGGCGGCGGTGGCGGTGTTGGCAGGCAGGACGGCATTGGCCTGGGGCCGCCGGCGGCTGCAGTCGGCAAGCCGCCGCTGCCTCCGCTAAACCCTGGCGCTGCGGCCGGCGTGCCAGCGAGGCAGGCGCAGCTGTTCGTGGACCCCAACGGCGACATCCAGGCGCAGGTGAGACCTGCCTCCTCTATGCCCCTGCTGCATTCGCGGTGGTGCATTGCTGTGGTGCTTCCCCGAGGCCCATGCTGCCATGTGTGGCGGTCCCGACAGCACATGTTGAGCAGCACGGGCTGCGTGCACACTAACGAATCGTGTGGATGCCTGCAATCTTGCAGAGCCATACTGCAATGCTGTTTGGTGGCACTTGCCGGGTACTGTCAGCCAGATTGCTGGATTCAAATCGATGAACCTGGTGGCAGTGAATCCTGTTTTCCCATGCAGACCTTCTGGTGATTATGCACCGCTGTCTCAGCTCCTGATTGGGCGCTGTGAGGCATTTAGCAAAGTTCGCCTCCATCATGCTTTCAACTTGCTGGGCTGTAGGTGAACACCTGGCTGGATGATCATGCAGCAGCATGGCCGCTGCCGCCGCTGGTGGTAAATGGCTTTCCAAAGGTGCGTCCGCCACTTGCATAGACACCGCTACTGGACCGAGTTTGACATCTGCATCACAGGATGATGTATGCTCCACAGTGAGCAAATCGAGAGGAGATTGGCAAGACTTGGTTCCCTGCAACAGTGACTAGGATCCGCACATTGGCCAATCTTGCTGGGGAACTGCTGGTGCCCGGTGACCTGCTAACAGCACTGGTTTCCAATGTCACAGCATTCACTACTGGCTCAAGAGGTGGCAGAGGCGGCAATGGCCACACGTGACAGAACTCAGATATCAGCTATGCCTTCGCATGTGTAACACTGTGGTTGGGGCGGTCGCTGGTCATGTGAGAAGTGGTGCCGGAGCTGCTGGCCGCCGACGGCAGCGTGTATGTATCAAACACATCCGTCATGTCATATGTCTCCATATCTTCTGCTTCTTTGCAGCTGAGGCGGTCGCTGGTGGCACGGGATGTCGTGCCATTGCTGCTGGCCGTGCACATCGCCATTGGCAGCGTTTCCGTCGCACACACAGCAGACATGATATGTGTCTCTGCGTGTTTTCCATCGCAGGTGGGGCGGTCGCTGGTAGCACGAAAGGTGGTGCCGGCGCTCCTGTCACTCTATACATTTGAGAAAACATAGATTCGACATGTCTCCTGATCCACTGTTCCTTTGCAGCTGGGGCGGTCGCTGGTGGCAAGGGGGGTGGTGCCAGCGCTGACGTCGCCATTCACAGCGTTTCCCTATCATCCACAATATGTGTGATCATCAGACATGACATATGTCTTCACGTGCAGCTGGGGCGAACGCTGGTGGTAAGGGGGGTGGTGCCGGCGCTGCTGTCACTCTACACATTTGACACTAGTGCAGATTTCACGTATTTCTTGACCCACTGCTCCTTTGCAGCTGGGGCGGTCGCTGGTGGCCAGGGAGGTGGTGCCCGCGCTGCTGGCCGCCGACGGCGCCGCCGGCAACGTGCACCTGGGCCCCGGCAGCCGGCTGTGCATATGGGACGGCGCGAGTTCCGGCGCGGGATCTGCCCCTGGCCCAAAGGATGGGGCAGCACCGCCGCACCTCGCGCCCCTGATAGCCCGTCACGAGGTAGTTCCTGCTTCCTGCTTCCTGCTTCCTGCTCCTCGTGTGCGTCGTGGTGTGCGGCTCACGGCTGTCGGCAGCACTGTGCCTGGGGTCGGACACAGCGGGTGGGCCTGCGTTCGGACGCAGCGCTGGATTTCGGGTTTAGGGTTTTCACCACCCGCACGGCCCCTGGCTTGCTGCAACCACCAGAGCAGGCGGCGGTGCGCTCTTGGCACAGTCGCCCTCAATGCCTAGCGGATTGCTGACCATGACCTATGCAAGGGCTGCGCGAAGGCATGAGGCAGCAAGTTTCAGGGAGGCAACCTGCTGGCGGCTGCACAGCTGCTCCTCGACCACGTCTCGATTATAAGGCCCTTCGATGCCAAAGAACGCTGCTACGTCAGGCATTTGTAGGATCTGCGCTCATCGGATGGGGGCAGAGTGCTGGAAGATGACCACGTGCTGGCCGCGGCGTGGTCGAGTCGTGACTGCATTGCCAGCTCGAGGCCTGCTTGCCTGCAAATTGCCAATAACATCTGACGCCCCTCCGCAAGACTGTGCACACAGGGCAGCAGCGCCTTGGGTTCAAATCTGTTGACAGCGGCGCACTTTTGTGACTTATCTAACTCGGCTCTGAGGCCTCAACAGTGTCAAATGGAGCTACATGCGAATGTGCAGGGCCTGCGCACATGGGGCAGCAGGGTCCTGGGAGTTGACCTGCCAGCGGCGGCAGCTGACGGCACCGGCATCGGCGGCGCGCTGCGGTCTGCCCTGGCGGAGCTGGCGGCAAAGGTCGCGCCCGACTGCATCGTCTTCGTGGAAGATGACTGGCAGGTGACCTCTCGTGGCCGAGCTGCTACTGGCGCTGACGTGCGTATTATTTTTTTTAAATCAATTTAACCTGTGGGCGGCTTGCACTCACACATACAAAGCTCACATGTGATGTTATACTGGCGGCGCTGGCGGTCCGAAGCTGCCACTGGCATCGTCGGATTCGTCCACAGACCTGCAGTGGGGGAATGCTCTGAACCTTGCAGCGAGAGTACCGGGGTAATACAACACTTGATGTGACCCGATCGTCAGCTCCCCCGGCTGCAGCAATTGGAGCTACCAGTGGCCTTACACATGTGGCGCTGAGCTGTCGCGGGAGCTCGTGGGCAGGAGAGACTCCTATGCTGCAGTCAGCAAGTCCACGGCAAACAAAAGGCACGTCCGCTGCCTCGCCACGGTTGTGGGCCACAGCCATCGAGAGGCGGCGGCGCCGAAGTGATTGGACTAAGGACCCTCCCAGCCACACAACAATTCATTTGCGACTGGTGCCCTGACGGACGGCTGTTTGTCTTTCCTGGCTGCAGCTGGGGCTCAATGGCCCGATGGGCGGCGTCCAGAGGTGGCGCCGCCGTGGCAGCATGCCACCGCACCCCGACCTGACGCACCATTGAAGCCTGCAGTCTGCTGCATGAAGTCATGACCCCGGCCCAGTTGCAGCCAAGGGCTGATGGCTGCCACCATTACAATGTGGCACGGCGGGGTTGCCTCAAAGTTACCTCGGTTTGCACATGTGGACAGCATGCCGATCACAAAATTGATTCTTTATCGACATTGCCTCCTGATTGCAGCCGGACACTGAGGCTCGCCACCCAAGAGTGGCGTCCCTGTGGAGGGACACGGTTCACAGGGGAAGTGATCGCAGAACCCTGCATCCTGCTGGACTCGGGCTCATCACCCAGAGTCTGCGTGCTACGCCACAGCCGCAGGTGGCGGGGCACTGTGGCAGGATGTCATCCAAGACCGCACGCATACATCATTTCACAGCCTGCCGGCAGCATGGGGGGAACCTGAGTTTGTCTTTGCTCACCATTGCACCCGGAGGCTGGTGACTGCCACCCGGAGGTGGCGGTGCTGTGGCAGGACATCATCAACAGTCATGCACAGGAGGAGGGAACACAGAATCCTGCAGCCTGCTGCACTGACGCTCGCCACCCAGCATCTGCATCCTGTGTTGAAGATTGGTGTTGGTTTCCTCGTCGTCGCAGCCGGAGGCTGACGGCTGCCACCCGGAGGTGGCGGCGCTGTGGCAGGACGTCATCCGGGATGGCCCCCGCAACGCCGTCTGGGTACTGGCGCCGCGCAACCCGCTGTCCGCTTACGTGGCTCTGGCAGCGGGTGGTGCGTCTTTCCAGGTGACGCAGGCACTGTTGGGTGAAAGGCGTGCCTTCCACATGCGGTGGACTGAGCCATGGCACAGTGACTGCCAAATGTTGAGAAGCTCTGTATGTTGCCAGCTGGGTGCAGCATTGGTGCTGGTGCTTCGTTCCATATCTCGTGGTGGTAACGAAGTCGGTCATTGGTGGTGTTTATGATCAATGCTGCACACGCCTGCTCGGCAAAGTGGTGTCAATGAGTGGGTCCTGCGCCTGGCATTGCTGCCGCAGCCACAACTTTTTAATTGTTATGTTTATTTAATTATTATTATTTTTTCGGCACTTTGCTTAGATGTGCATGGTTGGCGGTCGACACACCCCCTCCTTGCCTCTTGGGCTCCGCGCAAGCTTGCCATCCATGATGTTTGACACTTTCTCAGGGACAACAATCGCTCATTGGCCTTTGCAACACCGTGTCGCCGGGTCCACTGACCGCATTGCTCTGACACATGCCGCAGGAGCGTGCGGTCGTGCTGCCGCTGGCGTCGAAGCTGGACACCTGGGAGCGAGAGGCGATGTGGCGCCACATATGTGAGCAGCGAGTCAGGTGCGGCCGCCGGCTGTCCTGTGACGCTGCAAGGCTGTTCTGTGAGGCTTTGGGCATTTGCAAAATATAGAAACTGAGCAGCATATGTTGGCCAGAATGTCTGTGTTGACAGTGTCCCAGCAGGCGTCCCACGTGGAAGCATTTGGTGGTCTGCTGGTGATCCCAGCATGCGGTGCAGCAGATTGGCTCGGCTTTGCAGGCAGGGCAAGGAGGCGCCGCCGCCGGCGCTGCTGGAAGCGGCGGAAGCAGCAGAAGCCGCACCAGCGGTGCTGGCGGCCCTGGCGGCGGCGTGGCCGCTGGCCGGCGACCGCTGGCGCTCCGACGCGGCGGCGTTCGTGCGGGCGTGCAGGGAGCGCCTGGCGGCTGCGGTGAGACGTTTGTCTCTACCTTCCTGTGTGGATGCATCAGCGGGCCGGACGTGGCAGTCTAGAACGCTTGCGACTCGGACGCTGGCGGTCCGGCCCGGCGGCGTTCGTGCGGGCGTGCAGGGAGTGGCCGGCGGCTGCCGTGAGCGTCTGAATTCTAAACCCTCAGCGGGCTGAGCCTCCTGTCTTGCTGATCCGCCAGCTGACGCCTGCGGTGCTAGATGCAGCGCCGAGCGGCGGCGTGTGGGGGCACACCAGACACGCCGTGCCCAGACTGTGCACCCGCAGGGGGACCCGGTCGACTGACGCTCGCTGCACCCCGGCGACGCGCCCTTGCGCACGCCGACATGAGTACAGCTGTCACATATAGCCAGTGGGGTAGTCAAAGAGCTTTTTCCTTCTCTCTTTTCTCGTTTGATCACCCCTGACACGGCCACCTTGGCAGGTGGAAGCCAAAAACTGGCGGTGCGTGGCCAAAAGGAGCAAAACCCTTTTGGGGGAAAACCCTAAATCCTCCTCGGCACAGCCGGCAGACTGCGCGCTGAACCACTGTTGCAGGTGGAAGCCGACTGGCGGTGCGTGGCGCACCTGCTGGATGCAGCGGCCAGAGGCGCCCTGCAGCGGATGGCCGGCTCGGGCGCGACGCCGCTGGAGGTCAGCACGCTGCCGCCCATCGTGCAGGTGCGTTTGAGAGTCGCGCTCCCCCGCATGCCTGCCCTGGAGCGGTCGCGGCGCTGCCCAGAGTGCAGGCGGGCGGGAGCCGCGCGCGCGGATGCTGTCCGGCAGCCAGCGTGGTCGCGGCGGCCGCTGCCTCAGCAGACTCCACGCGTAGTCATCGTGGAGTTCCTGCTAGGTCTCAGACAGGGCGTGTCATCGCGGGCTGCTGCAATCGGGTGCACCAGATAAGCCAACTTAAGATCGACTACTCGTGCTGATCCTGCTGTCTGCAAGCTTTCTCAGCTCTGTGCTAACACAAACTCGGGCTGAGCTGCTTGTGCGAGACCTTTGGAGGACTTGGCTGTGCAAGGGGAATTACTAAGTGAGAAACAGCCACCCTATAAATTGTCCGCTTGCCCGGGCAGCTACTCAGCAGCAAGGTGCCACCAACGACAGCGGAAGAGTTGCAACGCTGCATGTGCTGGGAAGCGATGCCCCACAGGGCTTGATCACGCAAATTTGATGATGTCCTTTTGCAGCATCCCAGCACCGTTGCCGTCAAGCGTAGCCTGACGACCATGGATTGCCTGAGCTCAGACAACATTCAAGTCGAGAGCAGCCTATAAATGGAGCTGTACAAGCAAGCTCTCAGATCGCCTCCCCTTGCTTCACAGGCAGTCCAGCAGCCCTGAACCACAGAGCGCAGCCTGATGGACGAGGACAACAAAGCGCGCTGACATGCAACTGCACTTGAGGGTGGCTCTGCACATGACGTGTGTCACACGGGCTTCGCCACATGTGCTGCAGGCATTCCTGCGGTCCTCGGTCGCCGCCAATGAGCAGGGCATCATGGCTGTGGGCACTCCCTCTAGCTTTGCGGCTGTTCTAAAGCACCCATTTTGATGCGAGGGTTCTACAAAAGGCTCTCATCTTGCTTGTCCACCTGCTTGCAGGCGTTCCTGCAGCCCTGGACTGCCGCCAACGAGCGCGGCCTGGTGATTGTGGACGCCGGCTTTGGCGCGCGGCTGCTCGAGGTACGCCGCCACCACAATCCTATGCAGTTTGCACAAATGGGGACGCTTTTCCTTTGGCCAAACCACGAATCCCGAGACGGACGGCGTCTGCTGGGGGTTCGCATGTCTCATTGTCAATGTTGTCACTTGGCTGCCGTCCTTCAAGCGCACATGCACAATGGGCAAATCTTTCCCAAGCGAGGCCTGCCGGCGGTTTATGCCTTGCTTTGACGCGCTCATTCAGCATGGTGTCAATGTCAGCCAGACCGTCACATTCTTATGCCGGAGCTCAAACACTTGTTATCCTGCCAGTGCGAGCGGTCATGCCGAGCGCACCTGGGCCAGCCAGCCAAGCTGCAAGCTCTGATTAGCTCTGTCAGCTGCCCCGAAGTTTGGTAAAGCAGCCTCACGACCCCACGACCTGCACTATCAACGAGCAGTGATCGAACAGGCTGCATTGCACCATTGCAGGCGGCCATGTCGGCCACCCCGAGGCCAAAGCCGGAGCCGCACACCCCCCGGGCTGCTGAGGCACAGCGCATACAGCAGCAGGGCCCGGCGCTCGGATCCGACAGCATTGGCCCCACGCCTGTCGGCCAGGATGAGGGTCGCGGTCGCAAAGTTGTTGCCGGCGTCGGCGCTCGTGCTGGTGGCGGTGGCGGTGGCGGCGGCGCTGACAGTGACGCAGCAGTGCGCGGCAGCGGCGGCGGCACCGGAACTGCAGAAGAGCCCGTCAAGCGCAAGCACAAGGCCAGCAAGGGCACAGGCGGCGTGGAAGCTGACGGCAGGAAGGCCGGGGCCAGGGGCGACAGGCACATCAAGGATGCCGGCAGCGGCGGCGCCGACCACAGGCAGCGGCGGCGTGGCATGGGTGATGCACGACCTGCAAGAAGGGAGGTCGAAGCCAAGCCAGACGACGGCGGCGGCCGCCACGCTGGCGGCGGGGAAGGAGTCGGCCGCAAGCAGCATCGGCGAGGCAAGGGTAGTTCTGTACCCGGCACTGAAGCATCACAGCTTGAGCAGACTGACAGCGGCAGCGATCGCCGCGGCGGCGGCGGCGGCGGCGGCAAAGATGGCGCCAAAGAGCAGCTGCTGCACGGCACGCAGCACTCAGGATCTGAGCACACAGGACTGAACATCCGTGGCGGCGGCGGCGGCGGCGGCGGCGGCGGCGGCGGCAGTGGAAGTGCAGGAGGCAGCAGGGCAGGAGCCGGTCAGCAGCGGAAGGTGCAGGGCCGGCAGCTCATTCCGGCGGTGCGGCCCCTGCCTCCTCACCTCGCAGCAGGTGCGCGACTATCGACTCGCGTGCATCTGTCAGATGCAGCATGCAACGGCGGCTGGGCTGCATGCAGCGGTGATGTAAGACGCTGCGATCCAGGCGTGAAAGATGTGTGTCATCTTGTTGTCAACAGTGACAGCATATGGCAAGAGTGACCTCGTATGCCTGATTTATCTTGTGACGGAGCATGTGAAGTAAGGCACCAACCTTTGCGCGTCAAACCTGCCAGCTAATTAGCTCATGGCAGGACCATAACCTGCCATGCAGATCGCGACAGTGTTTCGCAGGTCCCAACAGCAGCTGCATGCCCCACAGGGTGCCCAAGTGCCACATCAGCTGCTCCAAACTGCATGCTGCGCACATGGAAACCCTAAACCCTAAACACCGACATGGATTTCTGCTGCGCAGCCCTACAGCGCGGCGCTGGCGGGGGCCTCCAGCCGCATCACGGTGGGGCGGGTGCAGGAGCTGCACGCACCGGCAGCGGCGGTCCCGCCGCCGGTCGTGGCACAGCCCAAGGCAACCGGCCTGCAGCACCGGACGTCATCGCCGCTGGAATGGGCCCCAGTCGGGCCAGCTCTGCAGCGAGCAGCGTGTCCGACCGCGACGCCGAGTACGACACGGATGCGGGCAGCAGCCTCGGCGGCAGTGACAGCGGCGCTGGCGGCAGCAACAGCGGACACAGCAGCCGCACAGATGGCAGCACGAGCGGCAGTGCACGGAGTCACGACGGCAGCCGCGACACGGAGAGCACATGCAGCTACAGCGGAAGCGAGAGCGGGGTCAGCGACACAGATGGAAGCGAGGCGTCCGGCAGCAGCTGGAGCAGTGACACAGCTACAGGGGGGGCCGCGGCGGACCTCGGTGCTCCCAAGGCTGCAGGTCATCTCGGGGCGCCAGGAGTGTTTTCAGCCGACAGGTACAGCGTTGACAGCGACAAGGTCATGCAGATGCTGCGGCCCCGCTACTGAGGTGGATGCCCATGGACCACAGTTCGAAGGCTGCATGCTGATGGACTGGGTGAAGTTTAGTTTTGATCGAGCAGTTGCAGTAGGACACTGCATGTGTGTGTATGTTGGGTAGACCTAAAAGTCCGAGACCTGACCAGCAGAATACCAAGTACTCAACACAACAGCACCATGTATGCGCGGTTCTTCGATGGAAAACCTACACATGTTTGTCAGCATTGGCGGTGCAAAGCAGCAAACATTTGTGAGAAGTGTGAGGTTGATCTGCGTTACAGGTTGAGGGTTATATACTGCCCGTATCATATTGCCACCAAATGAAGTTGCAAGAAAGTGTTGTGATGTAGTGCCGGGAGCATGCACACCAAAATGTTGCACCTATGACGCTCAACAGGTCTTGCAGTCACATGTGCCTTGCTCATGAGCTCCGAATCAAACCACATCTGCCTCATGTTGCAGCACTTCACTTCAAATATTATTGTGACCTTGCTTGCCCTGCGAGCTGCACCGCCGTTGCACCGTGAACGCTGGCCAATATCGGTCGCAGCAAAGACACTACTGACCCCGATCAACATCGAATGGCGCAACGACTCCCGCGCGGCAGCAACTCCCATGTGGAGGTCAGACCCTGCGATGACGCATTTGCAGGTAAAGTGCAGGGTCTTTAGAACTTACAGCCTCAGGGATTTTGCGAAGCGCGTGCAGGAGACCTCCATCATCGCACAAGCACACATGCACTTTCACATCGAAATCACAGAGCAGGAGCACGCTGGTGCATCTTAAACCCACCCGACCACGGTTTTCAGGGCTGCCGCTTCTGTGGGTGTGATCGTGGGCGTTGCCCCCGCAGCAGCCGTGGCCCCGGCCACGGGCATGTTGGTTATCGGAGCTGGGGTTGGAGCGCTTGTGGCCGGCGCCTGCGTGGGCTCGCCGCTGGGCGCCTGCGTGGGCATGTCACTGGACGCCTGTGTGGGCGCGCGGCTTGGCATTGGCGTGGGGGCGCTGGTTGGCATTGGCGAGGGCTCGCTGGTGGGCGCCTGCGTGGGCTGGCTGGTGGGCGGCGGCGGCGGCGGCGGCGGGGGGCAGGGCGGCAGCTGGACGGTGTGCCCGTGCATCGTGATGCTGCCTCCGCATGCCGGCGCCGGCGAGCTGTGCTTCTTGAGGCCGACCCCCAAGCCGACGCCCAGGCCGACGCCCAGCAGCAGGAGCACCAGCAGCCCGCCGACAGCCCACGGCCACCAGGTGCGTCGGCCGGAAAACAGCTCCCCGCCGCCGCCGGCGCCGCCGCCGCCAAAGCCGCGGTAGCCAGCCGGCGGCGGCGCGGGGGACTTGATCGGTAACGAAGGCGGGCCGTACGGGTCTGCAGTGGGCGCGCCGGGGCCGTTGAGGTAGCTGGCGGAGCTGGCCCCGGAGCTTGGTGCGGTATCAGCGCCTGCGGCCGCCTTTGGCCGGAATTTTGCATGCTCCAAGTCAACATACTGGCGGTCGGCTTCGGCGGGCCGGGGCCTGAACTTGGCGTCTTTGATATCCACGTACACGTCGTCCATGTTGACTGCACAGCAGGACTGCAGCTGCAGCTGGGCACCGGCAGCAGATGTGCGAGATCTCAATGAATGGCGGACCCTCGATCACACAACGCTGGGGAACACGCACGATCAAGAGGGCACATTGCAGGCATTAAGGTCATTACTACTGCTTTGATCCAGCCCTTGAAGCGTTTAAAGCCATCACAAATGCTGCAGGTTGTGAATCGCAGTTGGTAGAGAGTTGGGATGCCCACCGTTACGCTCAGGCGTCAGCAGGTTGGAGCCCCTGACGAAGCGCACAAGCTGGCCCCTATCAAGTCAGGTAATACTCAAGATTCATACATGGGAGTCCTCTGCACATTGAAACATGGCAGCGCTGAACGCGCTGTTGCTTGTCAGGGTGACTACGGGAGGATCTCAATCTCCGTCACCTGTCAGCAGCGAAGCGCACTGGTGCAGCGCCGTATATGCATGAAAAGTCGGTAGCACAATTGATCTGGACTTCTTCTTAATGCTGCATGAGCAGCCTGTGGGGGTCGCGTCGCCACAGGGTCGGCGAGGTTGCAGCTGTGACACACCGATCGCAGCACAGTGGGCATGCAATCGCAGCAACCGCCAACGGCCCACCCCAGCGCCGGGCTCTGCCTGACCTGGCAGGCCGAACTGCAGTCCTGGCGACAGCCCTGCGGCCAGGTCGCTGCCCTGTGCGCTGCGCTGACTGACAATGCTAGGCGCCTCAATGCGCAGCTTGCAGAGGATGGCGTGAAGGGATCGGCGGACTCTCTAGGCAAGCTGAACGTTTTGATATCTATGCTGACATTTCGCTCGACGCTGAATATGATGCAGTGTGGTTTTGGGAGGCCCGGACGCACTGCAGAGCGCATGGTGTGCCGCTTGCACATCAGGCATTTTCTTCTACATGATAATGGCGGAGGCGGCACGTATTATGTCACGCGTGCTGCAGCAATCTCGGAATCCTGTGACTCGTGTGTTCATCGGAATCATTATGTGCATGCAGGCCTACTGGACGGTGGGATCCAGCTGCAGCGTGCCATTCTGTCGTCAGTGATGGCGGCCGGCGGCAACCCAGCGACGCCGGCGGCCGAGGCTCGGCGGTGGCTGACGTGGCACTTTGCCCGTTACTGGGTTGCAGCGCTTGCAGAGGTGAGCTGCCGGCGGTGTCCACATTCATCACGGCGGCCTCACACCAGTGATTCAAGTAGTGCGCTGGAGCCATGCCGGCACCGGCACTCGCCCACTGCAAGCCACCTCGGGCTTCGGTGTGCACGCTCGACCACCTGCGAGCATGCATGTCCGCAGACGTTCCTGGGCGTGGAGGGCGCGCCGCCAATGCAGCGCCACGCGCTGCAGGCCACCCTGGGGCGCCTGGCCGCCGGACACCCCGTCACAGTGGCGGAGCTGTCCGACGGCGCTGGCCGCGCAGCGCGCGCGATGGCCGAGCACGCCCGGCGCGCCGCGCTGCAGACGGCGCACTCGGCGGAGCCCCGCGATGCCGAGAAGCTGGCGGCCAACCTGACCGCCTTTGTCGGCAGGCTTCCGGACCCCGACCACATCGTGCAGCAGGTAGGCAACCTCCGATGCCTGCGACCTCCGAACCCAATCGCATTCTGTTCACATGACGCAGCTTGACGCAAAAGAGGTAATGTTGCCCTCTGGCGCAACTGCATGGATTTTGCTGCCCGCACGGAACTCTGCACGACAGACTGATGCCTGACTGTGCCCGAGGCGGAGCACAGTGCCTGTTGCAAGTGTTCTGAACGCTTCACGGCCTGACATGCAGGTTCTCAGCGATCTGCCAACGCAGGGAGCCATGCCAGCAGACTCCACAACAGGTGCACATTTCTGTGTGCTGGGTATATCTGCCGTTTGGCATGACGATGAACAGCCCATGCTGCTGGACAGGGTGACGGTGCTCTGCATAGGGCTTCCAACATAGATGCTATTTGACAGCTGTGTCGCATTCCAGCAGCCAGCCGTGCTAAGCAAGGTGTTCAGGTGCCGTGATTGGCCAGAGAGAGACAGAGAGAGAGAGATGTCTCAAAGACCTCGCTGTCATGGTGTGGCTGTGACGGCAGTTGCGCCCTGCCTACAACCTTACTTTGGTAGATTTTTGCAGAAATCTTTGATTTTTGTAACAAAGTAACAAGTCTATGTATAACAGGTAACTTCGTTACCAAATTGCGCCCTGCCCTGTGCAGCCAGCGTGCACGACCCGACCACGGGGCAGCTGATGGTGGACCCTGTGGCCTGTGCCGACGGCGTGACAAGGTGCGCTTTTGACGCCTCCAAAGAGTAACCTCATCTGTGATGTCAACTGTGACATGCGCCTGACTTCCTTCTCACGCAGTGGTACTTGTGACAGCTTTACTCGTCAGCTCCAGATCAGGCCGTGGCTGGTTGGCGAAGATGCAATGGCCTTGCTCAGCACCTCAGTTCGCATGTTGCTCGCCAGCTGCAAAAGATATCAGAGCCCGGTGTGCTGCAGCATACAAATTGTCAGCAGGGGACCAATGCAACAGTCTGTGGGCTGGACTGATGACTGCGCCTGGCGCTGCAGGTCTTAGGGTTTAAACCCTCCTTGAGAATGGTGTCCGCTGCCACAGCTGTGACATGGATTGCAGGATGAGAAGCCGTCCGCGGTGCATTAATGCTTGAAGTGTGTCTTGCGTAGGACTCACTTCGTCATCACGTCTCACTCCAGGACAGTGTACCTATAAAGGATATAGTACAATGCAGCGGGGTGCGAGAGGCTGGCTCAAAGCAGTACAGTTCTTGCGCGTACCTGCTGTACTTGATTATATGCAGGTGCCGCTTTGGCATCATCGCGCGGGCGATGGCGGCTCCGGGCTCTGCGTGTCCCCCGATATGCTGCGATGATGTGGCGCTGCGCAACCTGCTGTTCCACCGGCACCCGCAGCAGCGTCATGTGATCCCCTCTCTCACCAATTGTAAAGCACGCTGTCTGGAAGCAACCAGCACGACGACATCTTGGATACACAGCAACATCCCTGTGTCAGGTGCGACATTGTGTTGTAAAAAGCTGTTATGGCGGCCGTCGCCAGCCCGCAAATTTTGCGTCTTTTACACGAAGATGGTTATTGTCCCAGGATGCCTCACACATCGTCAGACTGGCAAAAGCTCGATGCCACTTCGCACACCCGCAGTCAGCCACCTGTGCGATGGCACGCATTAAATAATCTCAGCAGTTGCTGCGCTTACCGGCCGCGCCCTTCCAATCCGTCGGCAGTCGTCATCTCCCAGCGAACAGCCAACCATGTTTATCAGCACGGTCTGACGGCTGCCGTCTGCTGTGCAGGCCTACGAACGGGCGCGGCTGGCGCTGTGCAACCGGGTGCACGATGCGTTCAAGGCCCGCCGCTACGACGAGGGCCGCAGACAGGTGCCGTTGCTCTTCATCCCTACTTCATCGCACCGACTTCACATGTTATATCTAGTGAGGATCGTATAGCGCTTTGCCACAACAGCTGCCACGGCAGGAGTGCGAGCACCGCAACCCAGCAAGCATGCGGTAGTGACATTGTCTTGAAGTGCCGCTCTCTGCACGGCGTGTCCTCTCTGCCTACAAATGAATGCCGGTGGCAGAGCCCCTGCCGAGGAAGGCTGGGGATGTGCCAACGGAGACCAACAGGCGATGCTAAGAAATTTTCGGTGGAGCAGTGCGCAAGGGTTTTGCAGGGGGATTCTTCGGAGGCTCTCCTGTGACAAACATTTGCTGCAATCCTGACAAGACTGCGATGTGAATGTGTCACGAATCATGTCCGCTTTGTGATGTGTACGTACCGAGTTTCGAAACCTATCAAAGCTGGAGCCAGATCCTACCTGAGCCTGAGTATGTTGCTGCAGGACTTGGGAAAGCGGCCCGAGGCAACAGCCATATACACTCTGCCTAGTGTCGGCTTTGTTTTGCAAGGTGTCACGTTTACTGTTAGCATTGCAGGCGCTGTTCGCGGAGCAGATGCTGCGGCACTCTGGAGAGCGGTCCAAGGCGGCAGCCATCGCCTCCAAGCGCGCATTCATCGAACGCAAAATGGTGAGGATCCACGTGTTCTGCTGCATGACTCAACCCAAACATGCATCTTGGTTGTAGCCTCGCTCACAGCACTGGTGGTCGTGCCTACAAGCGCATGGCGGTTGTGTCAAGACCGGTGAGCATCTGCACACACATCGTGCTGCAGGCAGGCACCTGCAGACATTCGCGCGTATGCTGCATAGCGGCAGCTTCACCTCTCACAATGCATCCGTCCCCGGAAAGGGCCCTGCACACTGTGCCAGTAATGTTATTCATCTTCAGCCATTGCTGCATACGAGCACGCATGTAACCCTCACACTGCTACAGCTGAGCGGTGCTTTAGGGTTTAGGGTTTTGAACATGACCACCGACACCCGCGCTTAGCACCGGCATGCAGCAAAGCAGCATGAATGAGGTGACGTTGCTGATGCAAGTGGCTGTTGTTTGGTATGCTTGCAGATCAAGACGGCTGCGCCTCCGCTGATGGCCACACCGCCTCTGGTGAAGGCCTCACCTGCGCCCAAGGTAGCCCCGGCTCCGTCAAATTGGCCTCTAATGAAATGTCCATCTGTACACTCCTGTAGGGCTCAACGCTTGGTGGATGGCAAAGCATGTGCTTGCCCTCATGGCGGACGGCATACACGCTCTGTCAAAGACGTGGCGGCTGGGCTCATTCCAGCGGGTCTGTTGTGCCAGATGCAGGTCAGCATGGGGGTGCCTGCCAGCAACGAGCAACCGCCAAGCGCAAGCAAGGCGTGCTGCGTCATACAGTGACTTGCAGACTGAGAGGTTAATCCATGGGGTCGGTGGGAACATGCAAGGCAGGCAAACACGAGAGCCCATCAGGAGGCGACTCACAATCGGATTCACTTGGTGTCACAGAAGAGATGTAACGGGAGGATGGTGCAACCTGAAAACCCAAGCTAGATTTGACAAGGGCTGACATGTCTGATTACATCCCTGTCATACAATCAATCAATCTCGCATTGTTGAACAGCTTTGGAGTGTTGACGAGGAGTATACGAGGTGCTGGAACTGTGTCTGATAGGGTGATTTGTATCTACGTGATTGCATGCTGGAAATCATCGCACCACTGTGGACCTGCGTCTGCTGCACAGATCACAGCCTTATCTGGTCGTATCAAAGCCGTGTATCAAAACCTTTGCCCTGCCATGGGTTTGCAAAACCTGCCATGGGTTTGCAAAGGATGACGTGGCTCCATCACGAGATTGTGACTGAGGTGTGACCTCCGCTGTTGGCCTCGGCTGTGCCATGTCGCATGTTGTCCGAAGCTGCAGGCATGCCGCCAGCCATCGGGACCGCATCATCCACCGTTGGCCCCTGCGCAGGATGAAACATGTTCTTGTGCATGTCAGGCCGTCAGGTGGGTAGGCGCTGCTCTTTGTCACGAGTTTGCGACAGCTGGCAGCTAGGCTGTCGCTCTTCAACCCCAACGTCGGCACTCGCTTCAGCCTCCCTGTGCTTGGCATCATCGTCGCGGTGCCACACGCATGCAGTCACAGATGTCAGCTGACCAGACCACGACCAGGTGGACAATGACCAGCAAAAGGCAGGAAGGTGATGGAGAAGCAGGTCAGACAAGTCGTCAGACTCACTGGTGCAACAGAGGCAGCCGGCGCTGGGCCCCGCCGCTCGATTCGGCTGTGCATGTCATTGATCCGCCGCGTCGCAGCCTTGCGAGCACCCATCACCTGCACCAGACAACACCCTGTTGCTGGCAATCTGCAACGGCTGTTGCATGCGCGATGCGCATGCGTGACGCCGTGTCACACTGGCTGCCAACACATTCTGCGGTGTGATTGCCTGTCGTCATGTCTCCCTTGGGAGGTTCGACTTGCTTGCGCAGATGACAGCCGCACATGGGGCAGTCGGGGACCCGAAGGTCAGGATGCATCTCGTTGCAGGGTTGCTCTGTCCATGTTGTCGCCTCACCTGCGGCGTCAGCTTGCGGCCCCCGGCGGCGCGGATTTCGTCCAGGCGGTACAGCTGCCGCTCCAGGGCCTCCAGCAGCTGCCTGTCCTTGCCGTCAAAGGCTCCCGAGCCCGCCTGCAGCTCGGTGTTGTGACAGGCGCGGTCAGACAGAGTGTGGCGGGTTGTGTGCATGCTGAGACTTTCGTGTGCTCGTGTCGCAGCAAGGCTCGCAGCAGCTGCTTGGTCTTGCTGTTGAAGGCGACCAAGCTGACCTGCAGCCAGGCATTATGACAGTTCTCATCCTAGTCAAACTGATAGTTTGCTGGCATATCCGGCAATGTCGTGCTGCAGCAGGGCCTCCGGCTGCTTGCCATCGCCACTCAGAACAGCCTGAGGTTGCCTGCATTCCGATGTTGGCTCATTGAGAAGGCAGGGGCGGGCTTGGCTGGTCACATAAAAATTGTCTTGGACGACCTGGTGCGTGTCAAGCAAATGCAGCGGGTGCAACGCACCTGCTGCTCCAGCTCGTCTACCGCCGCCGTGACATTGTTCACTTTGCCCAGTAGCTCCGCCTCGGCTTTGGCAGCCTGCATGCACAGCAGCAGCCTTCACACTGCATCTTGTCACGTACTGCCAATGCTGATGCGACACGAGCGCAGCACCTGAAGTCTTCGTGCAAGCAGCATGTCAGCGCTGCGGCGTGCCAAAGCGCAGGCGGCGGGGTTGTATGTGTTTCGGAGTATTGCTGGATCCGCAAGGGTCTTGCCGCCTGATCTGTCTGGCAACCCACCTGAGCACCAGCTGCAGCTGCCTCGTCAGGTGCCTCCACCTGGTGCAACAATTGAGCCCCGTCATTGGGCAGACATGTGGACGGAGGCTGGATGTGAGACCAAGCAGGCAGTTCACTTCCCGCCAGAATGCATCTGCCGATGCGTCTTCTGAAGTTCGGCGTCATGCTGGTGCGAGGCCTGACGGCAGCATCCTTTCGATGATCGAACACCCACCACGCAGTCTATCAGACCGTTCTCCCTCACGCCAGTCAGCGCGCTGCCATTGATGTCACGCAGTGGCTTTTCGCAGTACCTGCAAAGAAGGGTGGCACCGTCTCAGACTCTGCCAGAGGACCTGACATGCGCTTGTGGCTCCTGTGCATCTCCAATGCATACGCAGCTGTGCTGCAACACTCACAAGAGTGTCAAATTGTCCGGAGGGATCCTGCTGCCGAGTCTGTTCTCGATCAATGGTCGGATCTCCGCCTGTAATTTGAGCAGAAAGCTTGCATCGACGGATTGCGGCTTCATGGGCCATTCGAGTCATGCAAGCGGCGACTCTGATGCCACATCACCTTCAAGTCGGCATAACTCATGCCGCGCAAAGCAGCGACTCGGACAACATCCTCTTCGTGAACCACGCGCAATCGCAGTCTGCCGTTCAGGTTGTGTCCGGCCATGTCTACATCATCACAAGCAGCGCACACCTGCAGGTATGGCCTGGTGTTTTGCTCGGTTGCCTTTGTCAGGCTGACACACTGGACTCGGTCCGGAGATCCTCCCGGGAGATCCTCCCGTACAACATCTGTCATCAGACCGTTTGGACTTTGCTCCTTCTATTCCCTATCCGAGGTCCGCCTGACAGCGCACCTGAACACAAAAGTCTGGATACTACACAAGTCACTCCGTGCTGCTCAGCGTGTGGATTTGCATGCGCATTCAGAATGTTGCCCGTCACCGTATGCGCCACATCAGGACAACGTGCAACAGCAAAAAATCCACTTGTGATATGGTTAGCGATATGATCCTGTATCATGAGAGTCTTTGCATTCAACATTTGCAAGCGGCACGTCATCATGGTGGTATATCAGGACTCTCAGAGGTGCCAAAGTTGCTTTTCAATTTTGAGGCTGTACATGTCTACAGACGGGCCACGACATCAACAGAACTGGTGATATCCACGTGCAATGTATGAGTTGCGCAATGGCACCACCATCGAGGTGCAAGAATGCTGGCATGTTGCACTTTTGCTGCGGCATACGGCATGCATGTCTTAACTCAGCGCCATCATGATCAGCAGTGCTGCGGGACGCGACAGCAGGTGCTGCGCTCACGCTCAATCGGCGGACACCACCAAAGGCGCCAAGCAAGCATGTGGCAAAACGAACACGAGCAGAGGTGCACGGATGATGCAACTCTGGCAGAGCATGTGTGGTTGAGGGCTAAAGAGTGGTTAAGAGGTTGAGGGTTAAGAGTGGTTGAGGGCAAACTTAGTTGCTGCTTGCGATGCATCGCCCGATTCATGATCAGCATTTGCAAGAAAGACGCACATCTTTGCGGCGCGTCCACCATTTTGCACAGATTACCAATGCACATAATCATCGGAACGGTGAGCGGGCGATGAAACTGACAAGCTTGTGATATCATCCCGTGCTGGATTATTTCTGACCTTGATTTGTGGCTCGTGCAATCGAGGTCAAAGCTCATTAGGTAGCAAACAATGTCACCAGCGTGCGAAAGGCGACACTAATATACACAGAATTGAATGCACAGAATTCGCGAAGTGGTGGTAGCAAGATGGGAAATAGCAAATTATGGAAGTTGGTTAGACGGTCGAGCTTCGCTGTCGTGCATTTATGGACTGTACGCGTGAAAGACCGTGCCTGTTGAACTCCCAATACTAGGCAGTAATCCCTGTAGAAATTCTTGAAGCGGAGGCGATTTGCAGAGAGAAGTTTGCGCTGCATGGAATAATTCCTTTTCATTGCCCACGAACCACCATGGCCAAATGCACCCCGTCAATCGCAAACAGTCGTGATTGCAACACACGCTCGTGTGCGTGCCTCAAATGTGCGCCGCCACCTTCGATTCAAGCTTTCACGATGTGCGTTCACGCTCCTTGCCAAAATAAGCATCACATACGTACGCTGGGCATCCGTCTGGAATTTGGCGACGATTTTGGTAGTCAACATTATTAAAGCCAGCAGCTACAGTGTCCAGATGCACCTATAGGCCACATCGCCATTTGCATCCGATATATGTTGTAAGGGGTGGTGGTTTCGCCTGTTGCTGTACAACATACAAGAGATCAACGAGCGTGACAATGAAGCTCTGAAATAGTGACCAGCACAGTTGCGCTCCAACAACCATGCAATGAATGAGCTGCAGTTCCAGCGTGGGTCCCTGGTCAAAATCGAACCGGTCGATGATATTTCAGTTGGCAAGATTCCGTGGCTGATCTTTTAGAAACAGTTGTCCCACTACACACAGGCGTGTCGCGTCACGGCAATAGCACATTTCCAGTCTATACCCAAGAAATTGACGCTGTATCAACGACATCAGATCGACAGTCTGCAGATCTTGCTTTGATTTAACCTACATTCCACGGTCTCAACTTATGACATGCAGTTGTCGAGCTGCAATCCTGTCAAAGTCCCGCATGTTTGAACCCTAGGAAGTAGCGAAGCCGTCACCATGTGCAACACCCACTACCCTTTGCAATGGTCAGTGCTTGCCCCGCCAAGCTCGGATTCGAGACGTGCTGCCACTTCAATAGTGCCACGGCTTGGCATGCACGCCAGACCAGTGGCTACGACTAGTGTGATGAGGCTGGTGCATGGCGTCACTCCACATCATCGTTGATCAGCAGTAGTAGTAGTAGCTGTCGCAGGAGTTGTTGTTGGACTGATGCAGGACACCAAAAGTCAGACTGGTTTGCCAATGATGGTAGAGCATGACTGTCCCGCAAGGCGCAAGATGCGCGCAGCTTGGGGCAAGGAGTGCAGATGCTCACCACGACCACGGCCACGGGGATGATGATCGCAAGCTCGACGACAAGGATTACGGCGCTGAGCAGCCATGCAATCCAGCTGCCGCGAGTCCATCTTGGGTACCTGATGACATTGCCAACATATCGGGATGTCAAGAAACACACTGTCTTGCTGGAATTGTAGCCTTGGCCACATTGGAGTGTAGAGCTTGGAAAGCAAGCGCGCATAACGCTGTAAAGCACGGCCACAACATCTGAGGCAAATCTTGCACATCTACATGCTGGATATGATAGCAAAACTCTGCATATGTTGAGGGTGTCAAGATGCACAAGCGCACCGGCAGCATGGCAGGCACAGGTTGATAATCAGGAGGACGGGGAAGATGATGCCAACGCCTGTGCACGAGCAGTGTCATGCCAGTATTGAGATCACCGCGACATGGTTACCCGTCCTTCCGTCAAATCATACACGCGCTGAACATATGCTTGTCACGACGAATTCTCATCGCCTTGTCACCTTCGGCACTGAGACAGGGCGTAATCACAGCTCAAGGCGATGTGAGACCACCAGGAGGTCATGTAGAAAACAAGTAAGGCATACGCACCAAACAGCACCCACGAGAGAGTGTCCTGGTCATGGTGAGAGTGAGGGGCGCCAGGCTGAGACGCGTCCTGCACAGGCACACCGTAGGCCGCCGGCGTCGGTGGCTGCGGCGGGCCCTGTGCACCATATTGGGCTTGCTGCGGCGCCTGATACTGCGCCTGCTGATACTGCGCCTGCTGATACTGCGCCGGCTGCGGCTGCGGCTGCGGCTGTGGCTTGACAGGGTTCTGGTACACCTGCAGCAACACCATATCACAATCCACAAGGGTGCATGTCCTGCGGTTGCATGCTGCTGCTGCATGATGCTTTGTGCACAAGCAAACAATCGTAGCGGTGTAGTGTCCACACCCAATTGCAGGGATTTACCGCATGCGTCTTTTGCATCCTCCTTTTGAATGCAATTGAGTGGCAGCGTGGTTCCGCAGTCAGATGCATAGTGACCACTGCAGCGGATGACCTGCTCGTGCTCCTCCCTCAGCGCAGGTGGACTCGATGGATCAGGGTAGTTGGCGATGGGGTTTGGGTAGGCGTTATTGTTTTGTGGCGGCTGCCTCACAGGCGGCACCTTCACTCGGTCCATGTACATGATGTGCAACTGCAGCAAGTGAGCAGCTGAAGCAATCGGAGTACTGATTACGCACGCAGCATGTATTCTTTGCACAATGCATGTGCCGAAGTTGATCACGATCAGCTCAGACATCTGCCGTTGCACTCCCTACGCAGAGTTCCTGAATACAGATTGCATATCAGAGCAGCGCATGTGTGCATGGTGTGCGGACTCAAAGGCTTCCTGCAACATTGGCACCTGACCGAGCGAGGTCCTTTCCGTGGCTCGGGCTGCAGTCGCTGGTGGCTGCCCACGACACCGCAATGAATTTACAGATCTGTAAACTGCTGTGCTGTGCGAGGTATGTGAGCCTGCAACAGCCGGAACGGTGCGAATTGAGCGCGTGAGCGGCGTCCGGGTCACCCTGACACTCCAGGAGATGTCACCCTGCTTATGCCCCTGTCACGACGGCGTCCTCTGTGCGCTGCGAGGCGCAAGGAACCTGACCGAAACTCGAATCTACTGGAGAATCACCTCATCTGGTGAATCATATTCGTTTCAAATCGCATATAGCTCGCCAGACAGCGGCTTGTGAGGAACCCACATGTGGACGTGCGTGACATTGACTGCATGCACCACAAATTTGAGGCGCAGCCCAGATTTGTGCACGTTGGAGTGCCTCTGCCATCCACAAATGCCCTATTGACCTCTTCAGATGTCAATGACAGCTTGCCACATGCAGCAGCCTGTTGAATGTGGCAGACTGGCACTGTGGTATGGTACGCTTGTATGTGTGCGTGCATGCCACGTCAGCACTGTTCCATCGGCCAAGCTCTCCTAGCTTGCCTCATCATACCGCACAAGGCTTGACAGATGCTGCCCTTCACAGAAGGAGAGGATGACAGAAAGTTTATGATCTCAAGCTGGTTGCAAAGGCTCTCCCATGGATCCCGGGCGTGTCAGCATTGCCCACTATGCTGACCACTTGCACATGCTGCTCGTTCACGGATGTGAACGTTAGTGAGTTGAACCTTGCAAGAGGTTTCCTTGATGACTCTGAAGAACACAGCACCACCCAACCATCGTGACTGTGTGAGTGCGATCAGCATGATGACATGCATACATGTGCTCACAACCTCCGTAGATACAAGGGAACAGATATCCAGCGCAGGTGGCCCGCCATGCACTTGCGGCGGCACATGTAAGCCACCAATGTTGCCGGCAACTGCAGTGCACGGTCTGTGTGGCAACGCACAACACCCATAGTTTACAAGCCATCCAGGGGAGAGCCATCCAGTGGAGAGCCATCCATTGCGTCCAAGCACGCAATGCAACCACAGTAAGTGTACCACTTAGAGGATTTGGCACAACCAACATGCTGTTGAGGCTCGCATGTTTGCACCAGGTGCAAAGGCCATGTGAACATGCAAGTGGTCACGTCGGGCGTAGATCAGACCAGATCCATAGTCGGCATATCCGGCCCCTTGCATGCTTGATTGATGATGCGGCGAACCGCACGCTCATCTTGCAGCGGCGGGCGTGCAGGACTGTGATGAGGTAGAGAGGAGGTGTCGTCCTACGTATGCACACACTAAAACACTCTCACGTCAGACCTATCCGGTCAGGGCCAGGCCAATGACAACGTTATGAGTGGCAGCCATGGTGTCTCGATACAAACGAGACATGCCCATCATGAGCAGCCCAAGGCATGACACCAGCAACAATGAGAATGCAAGCAGCAGGTACGCGAACCGTGACACACTCTCCAATCCGCGTCTGTCGTCAGACAATGATGAACCTCATCGGTCATGCTAGAAGCCCTGGCTCACCTGTCGCACGTCAGCCAGCCAGGGGTGCTGCTTGATCTGCGACATCGTTATTCTGTTTTGAGGGCGCGGGCAGAGGATGCGGCGGATCAGATCCCGGCACTCAGCGCTGACCGCCACGCCTGGCGGCATCTGGTAGGCTCCAGCGGTGATTTTCTGCACAAACAGAGGCGGGTGGTCGTCTCCAGTGCACGATGCACGGAACAGAGAGCGCAGGGTTTTCCAGATGCCCATCATGCAGGAGCACCTTTTTGGCGCCAGCAACGATGATGTATGACTACCACAGCGGGTTCCTCAGCTTGCAATGACTGCCACAGTTGACACTGACGGAGTGATCCTTCGGTTGAGTAGTCAGCCAGATGGGAACATGCTGGCACAAGTCGTGTCAGTTGTTCACAGGTAAATGAGTCAGCACAGGCAGGCCCGACGCCAAGCAACTGCGGGGACGCTTCATTGCAACACTGCTGCATTGGTAGCGAGAAGGTGTGGCTGTGAGTTGCACACCTTCATCACGGCGCCGAGTCTGTTGTTCGATGATGTGTCGAAGGGGTACAACCCGGTCACCAGCAGGTACCTGCGCGTGCGAGACAGATCTGTTTCAATTCACAGTTGCACTGATTGCGGCCTCATTCTGAACACGCTATGCTGCTGATCTTCGATACAGACGATGCAAGCACTGTGGCTGGCATGCCATGCCGTGATCTCCCAGAAGACATCCAGCACGCCTGACGCATGATGCTACGGTGAAACCTTCCGCTTACAATACTGCGTGAAATGTGCCAGGGCCGCAGGCCAGAGTGAAAGTCAACCAATCATAAGAGGGAGTCGGCGCAGCAAGATGCCTGTGAGGATCAGATGCCGCCATCATGCTGTTTCCCTGCAACATGCAACTCTGATGCTGGGAGGGATGTCTCGAAGCAAAGGAAAGCAGGTCGGTGCGCACAGGATGACGCCGCAGGACCAGGTGTCGGCAGCCTTGCCATCGTACTTCCAGTGCCCCCCGCGCAGACCCGCAGCAATGACCTCCGGCGCCATGTAGTCGATGGAGCCCTTGAAGGAGTGCGGCGCTGAGTGATTGATCGAGTGCTGCAGCCCACAAAAAAGCTTTCTCGCAATTGAGACTTCACATGAAATTTTGTCAGCGCTGCGACTGCTCTGAGCCCACACACGTCACTGGCGGCTTGAAGCCGAAAGTCAGCAACCTGCAAGCGCGCCGGCATGGCCTGCCCTGGAGCAGGCGCTGCCACATGCCACATGCTAAGGTGGCCGCCTTCTGATGCAAGTCCGAGCCAGCACAAACCATTGCAGTGGCCCCTAGCCTTGTGCGATGTGGTGCACCTCAGGCTGTGTCGTCAAGGTCAGTCTAACAACCTCCTCACACACATGAATTGGTGGGTCAGCCCTCCTTGCCAATGGCCAATTCTCCCGACCTTGCAGACCTGATGTGTTGTGCTGGTTGCATACTTTCACAGGCAACTCGACAGCATTGGCATTTCGAGTAGCGGAAGCCTGCCGATCTCAATGTGCCTCGCTGATGGTACCTATTCTGCGGGACTCCCGAGCGGCTATTTCTTCTTTCAGCGAAACTCGTTCGCATGCCTCTGGGGTCCTGACAGCTATGTCAGAGCTGGCTGAGGACAAAAGGGTCTGTACGCTGTAAGTACCGGCGTCTGTGCGCCGCATGCCGTCGCACAGACGCTCGGGCTCCCGAACGTCTTTCGGGTCTGCCAAACTACCTCCTGAAACGTTTCCTTGGGGACTGTGGCAGCTGGAGCTAACCCACCTTGGAGAAGCCAAAGTCCGCCAGCTTGACCTGCAGCTGCCCGTCCGGCCGTAGGTGCAGCAGCACGTTCTCGAGCTTCAGGTCGCGGTGCACCTGCCAGTGGAGGAGCGATGCGGTCAGGCGACAGCAACATGAAGCACAATGCCGATGCTCGTACAAGCCTTGGCTCGTCCCAGCACAGGGCGTGGAGTAGCAGCACGCTCTGCAGCGTCACGGAGGTCACGATACACCTGTGCTCATATCACGCGAAAGTGATGAGGCTGCAGCAACCATGTGAGAGACATGTCGCTGAACGTCAACTTCTGCCGGTGCCCTCCAGGCCGCACTGCTTCGGCACTGATGGCACCTTCAGCCTCACGGTGAGGCGCACCTGGGCAAACAAGGCATTTTTGCCTGCGCAAGGTCGCAGATGTCATGCATGCATTGGCGTTGCAACATTCTGCCATCGGTCCATGAGTAACTAGAGCGTCCAAGATGCATAGCACAATGCTTCACTCAATGACATGCTCATTCCGCCTACGAAATTCACTCAGTTCAGCATCAATCGCACATCTTGCTCAGCATATCGCTGCCATCCAGATCAACACAACATGCTGCACGGGCCACTGACCTGAATCAAACAGGACGAGGGGCGTATGCAACATGGCGCAAATCATTCTCGAGGGCCGTCCGGCAACCTCGTCCACTTATGCAAACCCTTTGTAAACGTTTTGGTCAAATCTGCCCACGCAACCCACCACGTGGACGCCATGACAGTACGACACCGCGGCGATCAGCTGCCGGAACAGGTGCCGCGCGTCATGCTCCGCTACAGGGCCGCCCGATGAAAGGATGTTGAACAGCTCGCCCTGCGACGCCAGCTCCACCACCACGACCAGGTGCTCGTCCTTGATGTAAACCTGCGAAACACACAAACAGGTTCACACACACTTGTCGTGGCTGACTTGGTCTTCACAGCGATGGCGTGCACATCGCCATGGACCACTCCAATGGCATGGTCAGTCACACGACCGGATCCTCATCACATGACAATCCTGCGCCGCATCACACAACGTCAGCAGGTATGCTGTGCTGTCCCGCCACAGCATTGACTGGCTATCGATGTCGTCAATGGCATCCTCTATGTTCGAAGACCACTGCCAAGGACCTGGAATCTGACAAGCCTCAGCCACAGCGACATGCGCTCACTCGTCGCTGCTGCTGGTGCTGGCAGGATGACATTAGCTACCTGGTTCTCAGACCCGGCAGGCGGCTGACTGTCCTCGACAAGATGGGGTTCCAGCGCTCCGCCTCCGCTGCCAGATGGCCTCCAGCATGTGCGGTTACGCTTTGCTGGCTGTGAGCAGCTGACCAACAGTGCCAAATTTCGAATCCATGCAGTTGCGATGATGGCAGTCCAGGCGGACTGAGGTGGCGTGCGTACCTCATGGAAGCGTGTGACATTCTCGTGGTCCAGCAGGCGGTGGTTGAGGATCTCCCGCTCGACGTCCTCCGTGATCTGCACAGTCACCCCACACAAGCAGTCAGATGTGGCTCTGCGCCGCTCGGGCCTCGGCTGCTCGACGCAGCGGCAGTCATGGACATGAAAGACACGAGCCACAGCGAGCGAACCCTGTCCAGCAGCACCCAGAGGCAGTCAGCACACAAGCAGAGGGACGGGTTCGAGAGGAGCTGCTGAGCCGCAGCCACATGTCGGGCCTTGCACTGGCAGAGACAACAGCCGACGATCTGGCCACTGCAAGGCGGCACATGCAGGCCAGCTGTGGCGCCTCTGCACCCTGTCATTGCACCATCCTGTCACAGCGCCCTGTCACTGCACCATCCTGTCATTTCACCATCCTGTCACAGCGCCCTGTCCACTGCACCCTGTCACTGCACCATCCTGTCACTGCACCACCCTGTCACTGCGCCCTGTCACTGCACCACCCTGTCACTGCACCCTTTTCCTGAGCACCTGGGTCACGGGAATGAATTTGCCGGCAAATCGCACGCCGGTCGTCCTGTGCACCAGCAGCCGTGTGACGCCAAAGGTTCCGCGGCCGAGCTCCCTCCCCTGGTGCGGCAAGCAGGCATAGCATGTTGCGTCTCATATCATGTACTGCCAGCCGGATTGGACGCAGGTGTGCACACTCATGTGATCGAGCATGCATGCTGCGTCACATGAAATGACAGGGATGCAGCTGCAAGATTGAGTATCGTTGCTGCATGGATCGCTACACAAGCTCATCAGACCACTATGTAGCTGTCGGCGCCGCTTGTTGCGATATGTGGCAGCGGCATGTCTGCGCGTGTCGGCTGGGCATCTGGGTTCAGTTGCACTACTGCAGTGGCGACTGCCGCCAAGCTCGCGCTTGCGCAGAAGAGAGCGTGGGCACGGCTACACAGGATCGCCTATGCTGCAGATCGCTCAGCACCGACCAACAGAGGGAGCAACTTGTGTCTGGGCGTTCAGGCCATGCACCGACTCCAGCAGTTTGCGAACTTGTCCGGCTGGGCAGCAGTCATTCGCAGGTGCAGGGCAATGCTCAAGCGTGAGCTGCTACTGAAGACTGCCGTGACGATGCAACACCAGCGGGATCTGCTTCCTCTGTACCTGCACTGCCCGTACAGGCAGTCAGCCTGACATACTGGACTTGTCGCACGGCGCTCTTTAGGTACTTCATGGCTGTCGCAACCTCTTAAAGCTATTCAGCAGCATCGAACTGCGTGCCAAGTCGAGCGCCGGTCAGCACTTCGCTGGGACTGGCATCATCTCTCAATACGGTATCAGCTTGTGTGTATGTTTGTTGGATCCCACCGGTTTTGGCTTGCGCTGCCTCTCCTAAATCCTGTCCGAAACCTCCTCGATACATGGCTGCACGCGCTCTCACAGTCTGGAGTGCAAGTCCCCAAAATCAAATGCTGCTTGGCACGACTTATAATGCACACTGTGACGGCAGAGGCCCATGCCAGATTGCCCGTCCCATACCTCCTCAAACTTGCACGTTTCGACACTTTATTGCAAACCATGCCTACGGAGCACATCGCTTGGTGGGAAGACATCATTTACGGCAGCTGACAAGCCCCGTCGAGCATGTCCCTGATTCGCGGCCATTAGCAGTGTGGTTTTGCCCGCCACGTATTGTGCGGTTGGTGCGGCGGAGAGGCCTCAGCGGCGTGGCGGCGCCGCCCTGCGTGCCCTGTCGAGCACGTCCTCGATGACCGGCCGCGCCTCCGGCGTCGGCGCCAGCATCGCGGAGATGAGCGCCTGCAGCTCGGCGCTGCGCGCGGGTTTGACCCGGGGCTGCCGCGGCACCAGCGTGTAGTCCACCTGCAGACACGTGACACAACTACATCTGTGAGATGCATCTTCCGAAGGTGTCCCTTGTCCAAAGGTTGTGCGGAGTGTATGTTCTGCAGCTCAGTGCTTCGCGCGGGGCTGCCCCGGGGCTGACCCGGCACCAGCATGTGGTCCACCTGCGCGCAATCAGGGGTCACTCATCCTCCCCGGGAACCACCACACACAGCGTGCCTGTGAAACATGAGTCTCGGCCCCCAGAACACCGCAGTGTGCCTCCGTAATACTTCCCTGCCCCGCACTCTCTCCGAAAGACTTCTCTCTCTGCACTCTCTCGCTGAGCATGGCATCAGCCTGCGCATTGGCGTGCTATGTGGCTGCTGCACCCTCGGCAGGTGATACACCTGCACGCCCAGCTCCACATCCGTGGCAGGCATGTTCATCCCTGTCCACTCAGGTGCCTACAGGTTTGGGGGACATGGGCAGCTTGCCTTTTGCAGCCGGTGTCACATGGGGTTGCTTGGGCTTCCGCAGCACCCCCATGTGGGCCACCTGCATCAGCTGGAAGAGTCTGGACATGTGTGTCATGCCAGGGTGACTGTCAAAACACCAATGTGGCGCCAGACCGTGGCTGCAAGTGAAGTCCACTCCTGCAAGTACAAGCAGCCAAACTTGGGGGTCTGCACAATGCGAAAATTCATCTGCTAGACTTGTCAGGGTGCATTCCCACTACCATTCGATACCACATCGACAGGCTGGAAGTGTGTCATGATTTGCAATGCTGCATGTGACTTTGGGCCAGGGCAGGCAACAGGTGAGGAGCGTTTGTGACCCTGATCAATCACATCCTCCTTGCGCCGATCAATCACATACTCCTCGCGCCGGCAAACCCCCGCCAGGAATGGCAGCCTCCGGGTCCCTGTCTACCCTCAGCGCTCGCCAGGTCGTTCTTTATAACGCGGTGAGCAAGTCAGACCGATTTGGAGGCTGACCAGGCTCAAACTTCAGGGGAAGGTTTGCAGCACCCGTCTTGGTGAACCTTTTCGGCAAGATCAATATCAACATTGTAGCGGGGCTCACACCTGGAACCACTCCTTTGAGTTGGTCAGGAACGGGTGGTTGAGGTAGGTGATCTCCCACAGGATCACGCCCAACGCCCACACGTCCGATGCCGGCGTCGGCCATGTCTCCTACAGCAGCGAAGCCGAAGGGGTTGTAGTCGCTGCTTGAGCATCAAATAGACACTCCGAACCATCGGAGACACATACAGAACCTCTTGCTTGCAGCATCGCGCCCAGCGCTCAGGTGTTGGGTGCCTGCGTTGGCCAGGTGTTCTACAGCGTTGAGGAGAACGGGAAGATTGCCGAATCGCATGTTGCAAACAGGAAGCAGCACAGCATGCTTGTCGGACGAGCTGTGGAGGCGACCCCAGCAAGCGAGTGGCCCAAGCCGACGCCAAATGCACACCCTGCAGCAGGCGGGATCAGGATCGCTGCTGACCGGGCTGTGAACATGAGAGCACAGCCGGCGCGCTGGATGGCGCGTTCTGTGCCCTCGACAACATGGAAGGCAGGCAAAAGGGCCCGGACGCCGGATGTGTTGGCTGCAGCTGGTCTGCCTACATTCCATGCAGGACCGAAAATGCCTGCAGGTCGCCGCTCAAGGTTACCTTCACGGAATTTCTGGCGCCAGGTGGGATTGAAGGCAAGGTCTTCGACTATTTTTAGTAGATGAGCGCGCCACATGTCCAGGGTCTGCGACTGCAGCCTGGCTGTGTGCCACACAAGCGAGGCGTGCCGAATCCGCACCTTGTTGCGCAGCATGGCCTCCACGATCTCGGGCGCCATGTAGAAGGGCGTGCCGCACGCGTGCGTCTTGCCCGCCATGACGGTGTGCCCTATGCTGGACCTGGTCCGCGGCCCCGTCGGCTCTGCCAGCGTCCGCGCCAGCCCAAAATCCGCTGCAGCAGGCAGCCAACATGGTCAGAAAACAGGGACTGTGTGTGAAGAGGAACGGCGCTTCCCCACGCATGTCTGCGGCCCCGTCGGCTCTGCCAGTGCCCGCGCCAGCTTGCAGTCCGCTGCAGCAGACAACAAGATGGGTCACGAGATACAAACTGCATGTGAAGGGCAAAGACAATTCACCCCACTTTGGGTCCGCAACCCCGTCGGCTCTGACACGGCCTGCGCCAGTTCAAACTCCGCTGCAAAAAGACAACCAAATGGATTAGACAAGAGACCATGTGAAGGGGAGATAGAACATCCCTCACTTGGGGTTCACGGTCCCGTTAGCTCCAATGACGCCTGCACCGGCCCAAAGTCCGCTGCAGCAGACAACAAAGCGGGTTTGAAAACAGGGACTGCATGTGAAGGGGCAAGGCAATTCTTCACTTCGGGTCCGCGGCCCCGTCGGCCTCGATGACGCCCGCGCCAGCCCGAATTCCGCTGCAGCAGGCAGGAAAGATGCAAGATGTTTGGACACTGCAGTGGTGAAATGGAAAAAGCAATTCTGACTCGTTTTCAGGTGCCCCCGCCCGGGCAGAGCGCCAAAATCCTGGCCAACCCAAGGCCCGCTACAGCAGACGGAGCATCATGGTCGGGTTCTGCCGGGGACAGGAGCGAAGCGATGCCTGCTCTTCTCAGCAGGCGCGGTTTTCCGGCAGAGCCGCTTTTATCCCTGGCCAGCCTCAGGTTCGCTGCATGCAAAGAGACACAACTTTTTCCCGTTATCAGACGGGGCTTCTTGCGGAGGAGGAGCGGTTGCCGCGCATGTGGGGTGCAGCTGTCCCGTTTGGCTTCAGCCACCCCCAAAGGCTGCTGCAGCAGCATGAAAATCCACACTGGGAGCTCAGCTCTGCTGGAAAGGATGGAGCAGTTTCCGGTCGTCCGAGGTGCAGCAGCCCTCACCGCTTTGCAGCGGCGCCCTGGCTGTGGCGTCAAACAACAACGCAGGGCAGGGGCACTCAGTGCATTGAGCTCCTGCAGCGCGTACGCAAGCAGGGTTCGTAACTGGCTGCTGCACGGCCGCTGCTGCCGAGGTTGCGCCCCATCAAACCGCACTTTCAGCCCACATGTCTACCCAAAGATCGACATAAGTCTTTCCCAAGTCCGCTGCGTGGAGCAGCTTGACACAGGAGCCGCCTGCACATCCCCAGCTGCTTCGTCGCAGGCAGGTCCCAGGCTGCTCCCAACTTGCTATGCGAGTGGTGACAAGAGGACAGTAGCCTCGACTCATGCACATGAGACACTAGCCGGCTGCCTCAGTGGCATTCAGGCGCCGCCGCTGCCGCCCTCTTCGCCACTGACACACCGGGACTGGCTCATTGATCGGCCGCTGCGGACCGTCAGATTCTGGTCGTCGACTGCAGCACATCGCCAATGCGTCTGCTACCCAGGAATAGTTCTACCCAGGAAAAGCTCTGTCCAGCAGCAGCTGGCCGTACATCATCACGGCAGAACCGTCGGTGCGACGGCCGCCAATCTGAGGAGGCATCAAAACTCCTGAGGAGGGTGCTGGCAGCCGCTGCACAAGTGCCAAACACGAGGAGGCCCTGTGATGCACGGATACTCACCAGCGTCGCAGTTTACTCCAAGCAATGTGCTCTGTTGCTGCCCAGGCGCTGAGGCCCAAGCTGCGGTCATGTCAATGAACAGCTGCGTTCGTGTCCGCGACAGGAAGCTGGTCAGTGGCGCACTGATTTTGGTGGTGACGCGTCCGCCCGGCTCCTCAAAGATGAGCACGTTGTTGGGCTTCAGGTCCCGGTGCACGATGCCATGCGCGTGCAGGTACGCCAGCCCACTTGCCATCTGCATCGACAAGACCCAGATGAGTGAGAATCGAACTGGATGCTTCGCGCTGGGTAGAGGCCGTGGTGCACGATGCCGCGCGTGTGCAGGTACGCCAGCCCGCTCGCCATTTGCATTGACAAAACCCGGACCAGTAAGGATGGAAAGTGGATGCCGTATGCTGACATGAAGTGTGCTGACATCAGGTCCTGGTGCTAAACGCCGCGCGCCTGCAGGAGCGTCAGCCCGCTGGTCATCTGTGTGAAAAAGCAGCAGGTGCTCGAGACAGGAGCAGGCGGCTCTGCGCTGATGTCGGGCCGTGACGCAGGATGCCGCACAAGTGCAGGTGCGCCAGCGGGTCTTGTTCGGGCCGTCGCATCACTGAAAAGCATTCAAAGCACATTGGGGATCTGGAGATTTGCTGGAAGACTTAGTCACCTGGCGCAGCAGCCCCCACACGACCACCTCCGGGTGCATTTCCTTGCTGCGCTGTCTGCACAGGCAGGGGCAGACGGACGTCAGTTCAGCTCATCTTACTGCAATGGCAGGGCAGAGGAAGACAGGGTTGGCCGGTAACATCTGCCGCCGGCACCAAGACCGAGCATTGAGCGTCACGCTGCGCGGGCAAGTGTACAGTTGGACAACAGGTGCACGCTTCCGCAAGCTGCCACTGCCGCATGACTGAAGAGCAAGCCTGACACTGCTAGTGGCGGCGTCATCATGACCCGCTGGCTGTGTGCATGCTTCGCCGTGCGTGCGGGGAGTGGGGTGTGCCTTGGTGAACTCACGAAGCTACATACATACTTCTGACGAGTTATCCCACTCACAACTGCAAGGCTCCACCTACCGTAAAATATTACTGTGGCAACTGCCCAGCGCAGCATGGCTGAGCTAGTAGCCGCTGACCAGAAGCAGCTTCCGATGCCATCAGCTGAGTCGCTTTGCCTCCGCCCATGCACAATTGTGGGCAAACACAGCCGCAGGGAGCCCCAGCCGGCAGAATCTGCCACAAAGCAGACCGCTGCACAGATACCTGATGCACCCTCTCACACGCACACGAAACCAGCCGGATGCACGGCAGCGTGCCGAGGCCAGCAGGAGGCTTGGCGCCGCATCATCCACTACGTTGATCATAAGACAAAATTTCTATGTTTACCCATTTGCAGAAGCGCCCACCGGGCGCGGATGTCCCTGAAGAGGTCACCGCGCCGCGTGAGCCCCAGCAAGATGAACAGCTTGGCACCAAAACTTCTTACTGTGCTTTTATTAAAACCCTGAATGTGACCCACCGGATGCGGATGTCCCTGAAGAGGTCGCCGCGCCGTGTGAATTCCAGCAGGATGAACAGCTTGGCTTCGTCCTGGTTGTAGAACGCCTCGGAGCACTCCACGATGTTGGGGTGGCAGCACCCCAGCAGCGTGATCGCCTCCTGCTTCGCCTCCTTCCTGCATCCGGTTCAGGCGCGCCAAGTCAGCCGTGTCAGACGCACGTCGTCTGCCACATGATGACAGCAGGTGTCGCACCTGGCGCTGCGCAGCAGCGCCGCAGGGTCTGCCTGCAACTATGGGACAATCTTAGGTTTATAAATCGCAGCGTTGTTGGTGGCAGGCGACAGTGGTGTTCAGGGCTTCATGCATTGTCGCATGACGGCAGCACTCCGATGTGGCTGTGCAGGTCGGTCTCCAACCTATGGTATACAGGTGCTGGCAGAAGTCCGGCAGGTCGTGGATGACCTGCTGGATGACAATCACAATGATGCTGTCTTACTGTCCCCGCATTTGCTGGTGGTGTTCTGACTCTCAAACGCACATGTTGCTGCGGTCGATCTTCACTTCCTTTTGCGCATACTCCCGTTTGTTGCACTTGCCGATGACCTTGTACCTGCAGGAACGCAGCCAGGCTCTCGAAAGCTGCAGAGTGACTAGCACCAGTTTGGTAGGATCGAGCCAACACGTTGAACATGCGACATCTGCACCGAAAAATTATTGACGGCGGTCAGCCACATGATGCTGCCCCGTGGTGTGCCGCATCAGCATCACCATGCCAAGCTCGAGCAACAAGCTTGTAGCGTCATTACACACATCACAAACCCTAAACCCTAAAACAGCCTACTCACACTGTGCCATAGCCTCCAGCGCCCAGCTGAGTCTGCTCAGGTTGCGTGTGCAGGTACTGTTGCGCATGCGCAGGGGTGAAATCTGCAGCGGCAGAAGCAAGATTAACTTCGCAATTTGACAGGCTCCTCCAGGCTCAGATTGCTGATGTTCTGTTGTCACTGAGGCAACACAGTACTACAGACCCAGTCAGCGCCGCAGATGCACAGTTGCGACTCGCAAAGGGAGGTGGCCATTGTTGCACAGTCACAGCGTTAGTTGGTCTCTGCACACAGCTTCTGTTGTCATGTCACTCTGTTTGCAGAGGGCCATACCTTCCACGATGCCAAAGCACATGCCGCTGGGCTGATGTTGCACTTCCTATTGAAGCCACATGGGAGAAAGCTCTGGATAGGTCACGCCCAACAGTATCACCTCTCACGGCAGATACGAACATTGCGGTGGTTCGTTGTTGCACCTCCACATCACACAGCTTGCAGAAGGAGTCCCATTGTCATGCTGCAAGTCTATACGGCAGTCATACCCTCTATGCTGGGGCACGCATGTGATTCTGATTGCCTGAGGTGCTTCCAAAGCTTGAAGCTCAGGACAGTCGGAGTTCGTGTGATGGAGCCGTGAGGTGGTGGCGGAGCTGCACCTGCCATGAGGCGGCTAGACATGCCCTTCTGCAGTACACCCACCGCCTGCTCTTCACGACTCGCAACAGTAAAGGCAAAGCAGAGGTTGGAAGTATCAGCAACGCGTCCAGTGCGGGAGCTGCACCTGCCATGATGCGGATGAACGTGCCCTTGAAGTGGTGCCACGCCTCCTGGGGCGGCACCCCCTCTCAAAAGTGACTTCTGAGGTGGATCTGCGGGGTTGAGTCGTGAGTTTGATGCGAGAACTGCACCTGCCATGACGCGGATGAACATGCCCTTGAAGTGGTACCACACCTCCTGGGGTGGCGCCCTCTGGCACTTGCCGCACAGCACATAGTTGATGACGTTGACCGTCTGCAAGCAGCAGGGAGGCACGGTGATCATGTGTGGCGTCCTGCATGGACGCTGAGTGGGATTCAACAGCTGCACCGCCCCTGCTGGCGCTCTGCAGAGAGGGCCGCGGCCAGGAGGCGTGCACACCCCTGCGTGGATAACCCTGTAGCGGCGGCCCGTCTGCAGCGCGTTCACTCCAGCCGCAGGCAGAGGAGCAGAGCACGGCGGTAGGAGCAGGTTTTAACAAAAAGTCTTCAACATTCCAAAAGGCGACGCACCGGGCCGGGGATGTTGGCGCAGCACGCTGTGCACCTGACGTGCTGCGGCGGCACATCCAGCAGCCGCAGTGCTGCGGGCAGTCACACAAACGTCACGATTATTATAAAGTATTCAAAAAAAATTCACCCGGTGACAGCAAAGCCTTTTCATGATGAGGGTGTTTGTTCAATGCACTGACACCGGCACAGTGGGACGACATTCAGGTCGCCACAAGCTCAACAGAACGACGCAAAGGGTGCAATCAAATGGCTGCAGGCAGTCAGACGTGCAAGATCGTTGCACAGGCGACAGTGCAGCTATCAATAGAGCCCATTGGACGCACTAGCCCTGTTGCAACTCGACAAAGCCATCAGGCCCAACCCGAAAAATATACATCAGCACTGCGCTGTGACAGCTTTCAGCTGCTGAGCTGGATGACCGGCAGCCTGGGAGACGGTGAAGACAAGGAGCCTCGCAGCTCAGTCATGATCTGCTTCAGGCCCCCACCGATGCATCAGAGGCTCTCAAGGCAGCAAACCCTGACCTTGCTCGTGCAGGGCGGGCGCTGTTTCAGGCTGCCTATGAGTGTCAGCAGCTCAGTGGGACCACCCCTTGGGGCTTCCAGTCAAGACGTTTTCCTCGTGATCTGCAGTGGCTGCGAGGACGCTCACGGATGTGGCGGAAGATGTCGTCCGGCTTCACGGGCCGCTTGACGGGCGGGAAGCTACAGGGCAGCCGTCGCACCACGCCGCGCAGCAGCCCCGGCTGCGCCGCGCAGGCGCTGCACGACAGCATGATTATTATGTCATCTTTATTATGCCAAAACATTCATCATGTTTTTGCATTGAATGTTTTTGCATTTGGTACACAAGGTTCACTCCAGGGTCATGCTGCAGGGCAAGCGCATCGTGACAGGCAGAAGCCCAGGGCCCCCCTTTCCGAATAAATCATACGTGCTCCTGGCACCGCTTTCTAGCATGACAGCTGAGACAGAACATTGTGGCGACTGCAGTCCCAGCTGGTCAACCAGCAGCGCAAGGTCTCTGCCACAGGCAGCCAAGGGGGGGAAAATTGCCGAGTAGCCAAACATGTCGCACCTGCAGGTGAGGCATGGCAGCAGGAAGGCGGAAGGCCCCGTCGGATCCATGCACCCGTCGCACATGGGCTGGCTTGCGGCGTCATTGCCTGCACACAATACATTCGAACCGTGATTGTGTTGCATATGCTCGATAGTCACAATCAACTTCACCACCTGCGCAGCATGCAGCCTATGCAATTCGTGCGCCAATGTTGCGCGGCTTCGTACATGCAAAGCTGTGGGAAGGTCTCTGGGCAGTGTGTGTGCCACAAGATGGCGTGAAATGGATATAGGGAGCCGACAAGATGCGCGGCACAGCATGCTGTTCCCGAAAAGCATCGGCGCAATGCTGTCATCCGTCAGCTGACCGCTAAATGCCTCTCAGCCGGCACGACGGCATGCTGGGGCAATTGTCAAGCAGGTAAGATGGCTGCGCTTTTCACAATATGGTGTTGGCCGGGCATGGCTTTTGCAGGTGCTGCGCACACAATGCAGCAGGAGTGCCCTCAGCCCACGGACACAAAAGGGGAAGAGTGAGCTCGTACCCATGGGCCTTGACAAACTCTGGACAACGCCAGCCGTGGCTGAGTGCGGAGAGCAAGGACCTGTGGTGCCGAGCTACGCCACAGCAGGGCAACAGCAGAAGCAGGCGGACAAAATCAAACAGGCGCCGGCATTGACGCGCAGCGGGCTGCGTGTACGGGGTCCTAAAGTATGCCCACCATGGCATACGCTGAGGCGCGTAAGCAGAGCTGTGCCATACATTTACGTTGTGCACCGGCCTGCAGATCTGTTCCCACACAGCCCAGGAAGTCGACTAACATCAAATTAGAGCTAACGGGCGCCGCACCGGTGCTGAGGCGCGTCAGGTTGGTGGTGAAGCAGCGGTACACGTCCTGCGGCGGCATGCTGTGGTGGCACTCCTCGCACAGCTCACACGCGATGGCGCCGAATTCCGGCTCGGAGTTGGGCTGCTGGCACAGGTGGCACACGTGTGGCGGCGCGCCTGCATGTCATGCAAGAGCGGGTTGAAACCCTAAACCCTAGATTTGCGGCGTCGCAAGAAGTGCAAAGACTTCGGATCGTCCCGCACTGAGCGGGAGGCGGCTTCGGGGTCTGCGGGCGCTGCACAGCTGTTGCGAAGCTTTGTCTGGTGGCTGACTCAGCGGACGCTTGGGACGATACTGGCCTGCCGTGCTGGCGCCCGCGGCTCACCGAGTTGCATTGAAGTCCTGCGCTCCCTTGCAGTGGTGAGTCCCATGCGCCCTCTGCCAGTCGCAGAGGGCGCATGCACGGAGATCTTCATGGCATGACCGATAAACGTTGCAGACGAACCCACCACCTGCCAATGCCCCGCAACCTAATGCTGCTCACGCCGCTGCAAGCACTACTGCCGGACCAAAAGGCCATATCCACATCCCCGCCGTCGAGTTGGTGCACCTCAGAAGTGCGCGTGCCAGTCTGCTGCCAGGCGATATGGTGCAGAAAATATGTCTCGAATCTCGCCTTTGAATCGCCGTCGGGGTTGCAGCTCCTGTGCATGCGGCAGATCCAGCGGCGCAGCAGTGCCTGTGGCATCATGCCGACGCAGGCAGCGTCCGCAAGCTCGGAAGTCCAACACGTAGCGGGGCGCTTTCTTCAGGTCCGTGCCGCAGCAGGCACAGCGGTTGCTGCAGCAATAAGCCATGGTGAGCGAGAGCACCAAATCGATCGTTTGGACCACAATCAAATCGCAGGCCGAGCTTGCGGTGATGTATCACAAGTGAGCACGGAATCACACGCTGCTTCTGCGATGTCAAGCTCTGTCCAGATAGCCGCGAGCGTCCACAAATGTTGTGACACGCATGCACGGCCTCGCTGTGGCCACAATGTATCGATCCAAACGCTGAAGGGGTACGCGTCCCGCTCAGATATTGCTATTGAATGATACAACGCTTGAAGTGTGTCTGGAGACGTAACTTTGTCACCAAGTCACGGTCACCCTGACAGGATCTCGTGTTGCCGTACAAAGATGGTACAATTTTGGTAGCGCCTTGTTCGCCCCAGTGGTCACCACATCTGGATCGGTTGCAACGGACGGCTGAAGTGCGTCATTTCCGTCAGTCTGCGTCTGATAGCTTCAGATATCATCAGTCGGCTGGTTTGGTGTGGCCTGAGAAGCAAACGGTGACATTGATGCCTGCACACTGCAGCGCTCCCCAATACTCCAAGACCAGCAGCTGAGTATCAAGCGGCTAGCGTCAACTTGGACGATGTAGAAGTCCCGGTCCGGATTTCCGGATCACGCCTGCTGTCGGCTGGTTTCAGTGTTAATAATGATGGAGCTGCAGACCACCCGGGCAGCAGCACAAGGTAGATGTCAGCTGCCATGCGGCCAGCGTAGGCGATGAGGAGAGAATTGCGACCCATCACTCTGCAGGGCGGCTCACTGGCAGCTACTGACATCGCAGATCAAGTCGTCATGAAGCTTGCCGCCGCCGCCGCTGCCGCCGCCGCAGGTGGCAGCAGCACTACAGTCACATGCATGCTGCTCAAAAGACATGCATTAGGTACAGACACGCTCTGCTGCTGCAATGCCTGAACATTGAGTGCTTGCAGGCGCCTTTGATGCAAGGTGTTCACATCAGCACTGCGAGCTCGGGGCCTGCAGTGAATGCATTGGCGCCGGCCCGCAGTTCCGGCAGGCAAAGCTGCATATCTCTGATTGCAGAACTGCAGTTTGCTTCATACTGTGAATACGTGTTTATCTTGCAGATGGGGTGGGGAAGTGAGGCACAGTCTCTCGCAGCCCTGGAACAAATACCACGGTGCAGCATTGCGCCGGCATCAGCATGATCTCTGGCCATGAGGCGGCGTGCAAGCAGCTGGTGTGCCCGGCAATGGCAGCAAGCATGCTGTAGAGCAGCGCCGCAGCGCCTGTTGCCTGCAGCTCTTGGGTAACATGCACTGCTACGAGTATGCCATATCGGCAGGGATGGCATGGCTTCGCGGTGCACAATGGTTGTTGTAGCCAACGGTGCGACCTTGTTCTGACTCACACATGTTTTTGTTCTTTGGTCTCACAAGGTGGTAGCGTGGGCAGCAGTGTCGGCGTCGCGGCGAGCATGCACAGTGCTGTCATTTGGCGGACAGTTGGTCTAGCGCTTGTGTTGGGGCAGCGGCTGCAGCGAAAAGAGATAGTGGGTGAGGGTATGCAGCCCACAGAGGGCGTTGCTTTGTGATGTCACGAAGGGAACGTTGTGAGAACCATCTGCTGGCCTTCAAGCTCAGTGTGGTGGCAAGACCATCATCATTTCTTCTTCCTCGAGCGGACAACATTGAACTCATAGCATGCACAAGCAACACAAACATCTCACAAGGTTATTCTCGAACAAATACTGCGCAGCTGACATTCAGCATGACATCGTAGCTTGTACGTGTCAAGCACCAGTAGTCTCAATATCATTGTGTGAGACTACTGGTGCTTGACACGTACTTCGCTACCCTCAAGCAACCGTTCATAGATCAGCGGTGCTACACTTGCACTGCATCTATCCCGTGGTACCCACTTAAACAATGCCATGCGTCGGCATCATTGTTTGTGTCCAGCTGACGGCGGTCACGGCCACGATTTGTCAGCCATGCGGCCATCATGCGCATACCAGATTCAGGCACTGCAGGCTGGCGCACTGGTAGCCTGCAGCGGCGCACGGCTGCCCCGACGACAGCAGGCACACGTTGGACTGAACGCCGCAGGTGCCCGATGCGCAATCACTGTCGCTTGAACAGGGCGCCTTGTCCGCTGCCTTGGAAGTGCATACTGAATTCACACAATTGTTGATACATTGATCGCTTCCGTTGCAAGATTTGCCATCCGCCAGCTTGCTGCTGCTGCTGCCGCCGCCGCCGCCGCCGCTGAGGCCAACCCCCAGGCCGGCGCCCAGCGCAGCGCCGACTACGAGGATCGCCGCCACGACGACAAGGATGATGAACAGCTTCCGGCTGCAGCCGCAGATGCGGCGGCTCGTCGGCGGTGTCGGCGGCGCCTGCTGCTGCTCGAAGGGCTGCGGGTGCGGGTCCGGCTGCCAGGGCGTGGGCTTGACGGGATCTGGCGGATAGTAGACGGGGAGCCCATGCACATAGCTGCCATTGCTGTCGTGCACTTGGCTCGTCACCTGAGCGAACGAACGAAAAGCTGGACAACTGGCAACATGATGCAATGCGCTTCGGTGCAGGCAAGCAAGCGCTTCCGTGTTCATGCAAGCGCATGTGCCATCAAGGCACCAAATCGGGTGTGGTATCTGTGCAGATCCATCAAGAAAGCCTTTGTAGTCTTGTCACACAAGGTGCAAGGACACTGCAGGTGATGACGAGAATGACGACGCAGCGGTCCTGACCGCCTCAGGGTGCTGTGCCGCCTCACCTCGTGCTGGGCGGATTTCGACAGCGCAGGGTCCGCGACTACCTCCCTCGGCGCCTCCACCGATGGCGTTTCTTCTGCAGCGCTGGCGGCTGAGCTCGGGGCGCCGGGACCCTTGTTGTATGCGGGGTCGGCCGCCGACACCATCTGAGCTGACACCTGCAAGTGAGGCATCGACATGCATCAGTGCCGCAACGGATGCCGACGGAAACAGCTCAGCCAGGCTCTGCTGCTGTACACAGGCGCTCCAGTGACACCACTGCTTGACACTCCGAAGGATGCATGCTGCCAACCAGCATTGGCGTCAGTTGCAGTGAACGACCGCATATGACATTGAGACGATACCGATGTCACGAGATCCTCTGAGGTCCAGGTGATGTGCCCTGTTTCACGGCGGCGTGTCGTGGTTGCTCAGCATCCGAGGTGCGATCCGCCCGTTCCCTTTCGCAAGCAGCCGCAAGGGCGACGAAGGACGCTATTACAGGTGGAGTTTGCAGTCTGAGCGCTAGACATGCAACAGTTGGACGGAAATTCGTTCAGCAATCGCAATGTCTGCGCAACCGGGAGTCAGCCTGACCGAGGGATTTGCTGATGTGGCAGTCCGTCAGGGTGACAGGTGCCCCTAGGCTGACGATCTGTCGCCGCCTGCGTCTGACTTCAATACTTCAATACTTTTGCCCTCCCTGCTGCCGTTGCTGGACCTTACACTTCATCCTGCTCGTTCGTGCTGAGTCCATTGGCTGCTTGACGTCTTGTCCAATATGTGGTGTCCCGTTCGATGGGTGCTGACCGTCGCCACCGTCCTTACATTCATGGCCACCTCCGCGGGCCTGGCTGCCGCTCAGAGCCCATCAATGGGTGCGGGATCATGCCGACGCGCCCCGGCTGCTTCTAGGCGACAGCACATGCACACTGGGCGTTGAATGCATATGCACGCATGCGGCGCTCATCGTGCATCCCACACTGAACACATGCAAGCCTGAGCATTTCACTGATGAACAAACTGGCTGTCTGCAGATACAGAGATTGCCATGAAAATTGAGTGCCTGACTTCCACTCCGAACTTCAACGACACGTGCGGCGTGGACATTGCCAATGCCAGCGACAACAATTCAGCATTCGAATGCAGGTAGGTGCCAGGGTAGGTGCCAGTGAACCGTTACACACGTTGCAAAGCTGCTGCGATCCCCTATCACACGGAGGTTAATGCAAGCAAAACACCCAATCATATAGAACACTATTTCATTTTGCAGCAATGGCTGTGCGAAAACCCTTGCCAATATCATTGAGGTGCGTTGTGCGGAAAGTATTGAACGTCGTCTGGGTGCTGTTGAATGGGACTGTATGTGTGATGTCAAGCAGCCGCTCGCACGAGGAAGCATCGCATGCGAGGTCAATGATTGATGATGGCGCGTTTTAAACTTCGTCTTGGACCTCCAACCGCACGTTGTGAGTGCTGCAGGACAATGTGGACTGCGTCACGGGCTTGCTGAGCGATCCTGAATTGGGCAGCACTGTGTGAGTCCAGCCTCTTCCACCGTGCTACCACATTTAGGGTTTAGGGTTGGCACACACACCATGCTCGACCTGAACATCGCACATGGGCTTGCGTTGCAGCATGTCGTTTATCTTGCTCCGCTGCCGTGTCGCAACACAAACACCAATAAGTCGATGTTGGTGTCACTGCAGGGCCAACATTTTGACACTCTGCGGATTTGATGTCCCGTCATCCTACTCAACAGCGCCGTCATCAGAGAGCGGGGGACCATCATCATCGTCTCTCGAGTCAGGTGCGTGAATTCAAGCAGTGAATGCGCATGTTGTATGCCCCGAAAGCGGGCATGCCCCTTATGCCTGTCTGTTAGTGCAATGAGTGGCACACCGGTTGCCATTGCTCATCGCCACTTGAATTCACATTTTGCTCCTTGCAGCTCCAGCGTCAGGCCCTAGCGAGGTTGATGCGGCGCTGGTCTGTCTAGATACCGAGGGGGATTTGACCGCCTTCCAGAACGCCTGTGGTCAAGCTATCTTGGACTGGAGCAATGGAGCTGAATTTCGTTGCCCTCAGTCCTGCGCAAACTTGTTTGACGAGTCGGTGAGCGCTGCCCCCCTCCAAGTGGCTGTCATGATGCTATGACATGCACAGCCCAGCACTCCCTGCTTCAGTGAGATGCTGGCCGACATCACGAGCTGTTGGGGTTTAGGGTTTAGGGTTGCCTTGCCCTGTACCACGCAGGTGTCATCGAGCTGCATTGACGACCTTGCTTCGGAGCCTGCCGTCAATGGTACATTTACTGTGCTCTATGGCGCCTGTGGCATCAGCTACACCAAGTGCGCTGCATGTGCATAGCAACCAGAGATGTCGGTTCATGTATCAGGGTTGCAAGCTGCGACATGCTGCCGGTTTAGACACCTGAAGAATACGGGCTTCAACCGTAATTGTGTTGTGCTTCGTTTGTAGCTCGGAGGGGGAACAAGTGAACCCTCAGGGACAAAGTGCGCCTTGCTGTACAAAATGAGATGGTTTCCGAGAAATCTAGCATTTTGCTGTGCAAGCGGGACCTTGAGCCATGCTGTGGCAATGCTTAGTGTACGCGTGGCAGCATGCGCGCTGTGTGTCGCATTGGTGCATTTGCAAGTGAATACACAATCAAAATCAGTCTGATGTGTGCGCCCACATGCATTGTGCAGTCGCTTCAGTGCCAGCAGCGGCCCCTGCACCCTGCGACAACGTGTTCGGTTGCCTCTCCAGCACTCAGGCTGAGAACTTCAACAACAGCTGCTACACGCTGATCGTTCAGGCGTCCGACAATCCGAGGGGCACCTTTGTCTGCAACAGCCAATGCTCCGCAGTCTTTGACAAGGTGCGCTCCCACACCATCCCTGGTACACTACTGCACGCTCGTTTTGCTTCAGGTGGCTCCGCTTCCCTTTCTATGCGATGGGGTCAAGGAAGATACTGACAACTCAATTGTCAGTGCTCGTACTGTGATTGCCATGCGACATCCCGTTCTGAAATTGCAGGTGTCTCAGGATTGCATCAATTCCTTGGCTTCCGATTCCGGCGACTGCTTTCCCACTTCGTAGTAAGTGTAAACAGGCTTATGTGAGGAGCACAATGGATGAGCAAGTGTGTGTAACGTCTGCACAGGATATCTTTATGGTTGTATGTGTACATACGGTATAACTTGTGAGCCGACACTTCCGCCATGTGCAGTCAGTATATCTTTCGGGCATGCGGCATAAGCTACAGCTGCATCGGATCCTGCCCGTGAGTCGTCTAGTGCATACCTTTCCTGCTTGCCACTTGCAAACTTGTGCTCTGTGACATACCTCATCAAACCTAGGTGTCCCAACATGCAGTGACATGTCTATGTTGGCATGCATTGCAGATCCCTCCCGCCGTAAGTGGCATGCAGCATGCCACTGCGTTTAGATCATTTTATATGTTCCAAATATTGCTCGCTTGACGTCAAGCTGAATGCTTCCTTGCTCTGAAAACTAGTGAATCACAGCGCCAAACATAACGCAGTTCAACCTCAAAATGCCGCAGGATAAGCGCGCCACCAGCTCCTCCACCACCGCCATCATCATCGGTGGTGCACTGTAAGGTATGGTGCAAACCCGTTGTCCGTGTCGATGCTGACAAACTGCAATCACAAGGCGCACACATTGCCTGGAGAAAAAGCACCCGTCAGTAAAACTTGCATTGAGACCACAGTGATCTTGCAGGCTGGCACCATCTTGATAATAGGAGTGCTGTCGGCGGCTGCGGCTGTTCTTCTCTGAGGCGGAGTCATTGGCGGAACAGATCCATGACTTATTAGCGGGCGCAATCTTGATAGCAGCTACGTGCGACTCACAGGATTGATGACGACCTCACGATGTGAATGGAGTCAGCATGAAAAATTACCTGCTGAATCTGTAGTAATTGAACTAGTAGAGCAGTGTATCAGCCAGAAGTCTCCTGACACCATCACAGGGAGAGGGAGGGAGGACAGACTCCATATGCAGCTACACCGCACTGTGTTTCGTCAGATATGTCGGACATTGGGTGTATTGTCCTCAAGTTGCCACAACACCAATCTGCGGATGTCACCAGGTTTCGTCAAAGCTGAACGTGATCACGGCATGTCTCGTAATTCAGTGTCAATAACGACATCATCTTGCAGCAAAGTGTTGGTCTGTCGCGGCAAACTCTGCCTTTGCATGGTGCCAGCCGTGGATTTCCTGTATGACATGCCCGCTCTTCGTCTCCTCAGATTCCTCTACGGTGCATTAGTGCCCTTTTCGGAAGAAAACTTTCGAAGCGCCTTCATGGCTGTGCTACCTGCGGGTGTTGCCAGGCTGGCAGTGCAATGCGAAGTCTGATGGAGCAAGTCTCGTGCAGGGCTACCTCTGTCGTTTGAATGGACAGCCAAGGTCCAGGTGTGGTTCTCATCAATCTGTGCTCGATTTAAAACATCTTCTCGCCTCGTCTGCGTGCACTGCGTGCTTTCCCCACGACTATCCAATGATGTCAGTGATGGTGCAGGTTCATCGCAAGTACCGCTCATCATCTACATTGAGTTCATGGGGTGACGTTCTCAACATGGCGCCCAATGGCTTTGAGCGCCAGAGATTGTTTCTGCATGTGGTTCCGCTGCAAAAATGCCCACATGCAGCCGGTGGGTCACATTGAGGTTGCGGGCGCCCACGCCCCTGTCAGTGCGCCCATCTTGATGATATGTCTGTTTGAAGGCCGTCTGAGCTTCGCTTTTGTGTCGTGCTCCGCTCAGACTTCCTCAACGCTGCAGTACAGCTGCCGTGTTGTATCGATGGTCTGAAGGTGATATGCACTATTTGCAGGCTGGCGAAAATCATGTGGCAATACATAATATGGCCACCATGTGCTGGTACCACCGGTGTGGCCACACCGGTGTGCGTGACCGGCGGCGCCTAGGGCGACCATGTCGCTGCTCCACCCCCGGCCAAGCCCTTTCAGGTGAGGATGTGATCTTACAATTCTGGCGATTGCAATGATGCAAAGGCTGCCCGGACACCAACGTGGCTATCGGCAAAGGGTGGGCACCTTGTCGATGATATAAATGCTGATGAGTGGTAACAAACCCTCTGATTACCATATGCAATGCCCAAAGCCCCAAGGAAGGGCCTAGACGTTCGTGGGGAGCTTTTGCTGCTGAAAGCATCAGCTACAGCCCAGGCTATCGCATGACGGCGATGTCTGCCCGTTGGGCTTGCTGAGGTGCAGGTGCACAGCTGGACATACTCCTATGTCAACATTGCCCCTGCGTCAGCAATCTTGCATGGTGCCGTGAGTAGCGGTGTCTCCAGCCAGCGACCGTGTTGCAACTGGTGACGCTACTGGCCGCGTCCTTGACAACCCATTGGCACAGCGTCACACCCGCGGTCATCGCTGCCGCCGCTGCCGGAGGTGGCAAGTCAGCCCAGCGAAGCCACCCTGCAGCAGCAGAGTGCAGCGGCATCAGCAGCAGCGTCATCGCTGGTGGCGACCACGGTGCATTGGCGCTCGCACACGGTGCAGGTGCTGGCCCTGGGCCTAGACGCGCAGCGGCTGCGTTCTGCTGGTGATGAGGCAATGCTGGTGAGGGTCACTGCTGTTGTGCATCTTCTGTTCTTCCGCAAAGAGGATGAGGGCATGTGGTGCGGGCATTGGCCTTCTGCCTACATGGCCAGCGGCCTATGTCTGATGGTGATTGAGCAATGCTGGTGGTTATCTGGTGCGATTGTGTATTCTGGTGTCTGCTATCTTGAATGTTTTCCTTGTGCTACAAAATCAAGTCAGGGGCATGATGCGTGCACTAGCAGTCAACATGGAAGCTCAGTGGCTGCCGGTCGGCAATGGTGAGGCGGCACAGGTCAAGAGGTAGCAGCCTGATGCGCAGCTTACTGCCTCACCTATCATCACCAGGCCGGGGGCATGGTGTGCGTGAGCAGGCTCTCGGCCAGGGCGGCGGGGGGCTGTCGCCTGGTGGCGATGCAGCAGTGCTTCATGGCACGCCTGAGCGCGCCGCCGACCGCCGTGCTGCTGCCATGACATCGTGCTGACCGACAGAAGGCGAGGATGGCAGCCTTTGCCGCTCTTTCCGTGCGGCAAATGTGCCACATGTGCCACATCGTCCTTGGTGAGTTCGAATGGCCACTACTTTGCTGCTTGCCCCTTAAGCGGATGCATTGTTAGAAGTGCACGTAACTTGTCGATTTGCACCTGATGCGGCGAATGCAAGACGGGCTTGTGATGGTCATGTTTCTGCACTGGCAAAGGTGCGTGCAGCTGGACCTAGCGGTGACCAATGATCCATCTGCGCACACGTAGGCACATCAAAAAGCGCTCGGTGCCTACCTAGGGTGCCTCGCAAGTGTCAACAGTGTTGCGCGGCACGCATGCAACTCAGGTGCTGTTGTGAGTCTTTCATACTTATGGCTGGCGGCCAAGGTTATGCAAAACATTTTTTGGCTCTTTGGTCGTGCCTTTCATGGTAGCAGGTGTGTGAGGATGACACGGGTGGACAAGAACATCAGATCTGGTGCGGGGTTGTGCTTACTTCACGAATTACTTCGGTGAATCCCTTCATGCATGGTACATCTTCTTGCTGGCGGATCACCTATCTTTTCATGTCGGTGGCAACACAAAGCCTGGTCAGATGGTGACTATGGCCACCGCAGAGCCAATGACTACTAGGCAGGCGGCTGCCAGGCGGCCGCCAACAGCTGCGGCAGACGCGGTAGCATTCGTGATGGTGCCACCGGGTTTGGACGGACTGTTGGTTGGACTGCCTGCGGCCATGCCGTTCTGTAGGAACGACACAGATCGAATAAATGAGTGGCAAGCTATGTTTGATAAAGGCTTCACACAAGGCGGCTCGGTTTCATGCATGTGTTGCAACATGACTTTGCAGCACTCCACCATGTGACACCTCCGGTAGCAACATACTCAACAAGAATATCACGGATGTTGGGAATGACCGCAAGGGCACAGATGCTCGAGACTCACGACACAGGTGGACGAGGTGGACGTGCAGAAGGCGAACGTGTCTGTTTGCGGTAGGCATGCCCCACTCTCACATTCACTATTGGTTGTGCACGTGGCACAGTCGGGCAGAGAGCCCCGCGTCGGACTGGAAGTCTGCAGAGAGGGCACCCAAAGCAATCATCTCATGGTCGAAAAGTGGATGGAAAAACCAAAACCGTCTTGCCAGATGGCCGCCATGCACTTGCCTTACTTGCCGCGGTGGCGGCAAGTACCCTATGCATACTGTCACGACACCATGTATTAACGAGCACCAAGCGCCTCACCGAGTATGTGCAGGGTTCGCTCGGGTCGCTCGAGGCGCAGGTGTTGAAGCCAACGATGGCATCAACGGACGGATCACCGCATACTCCACTCGCACAATCGGCATCCGTGTTGCACATTTGACAGTCAAGGACCTTGCCGCTTCCAGACCCACTCCCGGCAGCAACTCCGGTGAGTAGGGTTGCAAACAGCACCAATGCGCTCCACAAACATGCCATCTTCTGCATGCCTGCGATGTCAGTAGTGCATCCTTACTGGAATGGTTGTTGCACTCGATCGAGTCAATGGCATACTGGCGATCCCAGCCAATACGATATTGCAGCGTTGAAACGGCATAAACACACGTCACAGGATGCATCCATTCACAGGCAGACAGCCTCACGGCAGCATGCATAGCTCGCGCGCCCCATCGCCATTTGCATGTTTTGCGACCGCCCGTTGAACGCGATTGAAGAAGGTGAACAGCCTGGTAGAGGTCTGAGACATTTGAATTGACTCCAAAGGCCTTGGGAACTGTGTGTTCGCACCACGTTGTTGGTACAGCTTGCTCGTCACACGCTGGTCACACGGTCCTCGCCGTCTCACCCGTTAATGACATGCAGGTGATTTTTGGAAGCACGCTCAGTTCGATGAGCAAGCAATCTCTCTGGTGATGTGTGAGGGCTGCAAGCTGCACTGGCTGGCGTGAGGAATGTCCAGTAGTCAGGCTGACTGACACTGTCATGCTGACTGACACGGTGTCAGCCCTGTCCGTGACTGACACTGGTGGTTCACGTGAGCAATCTTGCACCCCAGATCACAATCGACTGTCCTGATCCCAGATCAGAGTCTGGTCCGTCATCAACATACTCGATGTGTCTGACAGTTAATCAATTGATACCCTTTCTGCCCTGCCCATGCGTGGCCCGTAGCTCAGTTCATCTGCAGCAGCCGTATGACCAACCCACGCTGCAGCGTGTGCTCATCCTTTGGCTCCCGCAAGCGCAGTGTGATGGAAGGCCTTTCTCATCTGCAACCTGGACGTCAACCTGAACCTGCTTCTGCACTCATATTCGTTGAGATACGTGCCTCAGCACACCGCGCTGTCATTATGCATGTACACCGCACCTGCCGGTTTTTGCACTACTCTCATTGCGGACCCTTCTGGCTCTGGTATGCCTGCGTTGCTGCATCGTTTGCTGCATCGTTTGCGAGCGAGCCTGACCCATGCAACATGAGTTGCGCAAGAGATGGCCGGGTAGCCGTGAGCCATGCGCGGGCTTTGCATCCGCCTGGGCTGGTCCGCACTTCTGCGCAGTATTTGTGCCTGACATTTCTACTGTGAGTCAAGATGCAGGTCACAGCTGTTGGCACTCGTCACCTTGCCGGCTGTCGGCGGCGACTTGGCCCCACTTCCGCCTGTGCTTGGGTGCCCGCCAATGCAGCAGCAGCTGCGGCATGCTCAGCATTGCACAGCGCTCTCCTCATCGCCCGCATCAAACCCCTGGAGTGCAGGGGTTTTGAGACACTACATTTGCAACAGCCTCGGCCCTGAATCGGTTGTGATCGTGTCAGGATTGGCTGCCGTACAGCATGCTCAGCAGTCTGCAGCGCTAGCGCACTCACCGCCCTCATCAGCCCCCTGGTGCAGGAACAGTGCTGAGTGTCTGTCTCGAGATGCTGTACTCAGCAGATCTTCACAAATGCTGCCACGCCAATGAGTGTCTGCTCTGGAAAGCACAGCGGATTTCGGACAACATTCCACGCGGGCGCAGTCGTGTGGCTGGTGATTAAAGACATTCTCTCAACTGGCAGACTTGCGCAGGGACTTGCAGTCGTGGACATGTATACCAGAAGGATTGCCCCATTGCGTGGGTCACCACGCAAACAGGGACAGGACGCACAGCCACTACCTGAGCTGCGCAAGCGCATTGCGTATCTTCTGCAGACTTTCCTGTCAGATTTTGCAAGCAATTCGCACCTCACAGTTCGCAGGCTGACCCCTGTTGCGAAGCACTTGCGAATTACATGCGAAATATGTCGTTGTCGTAGTGGGTGGTGCCTGCCAACGTGGTGGCGTTGGTGCCGTATACAAAGGACAGTCGCATCAAGAGCCGCCTCCTAATTCAAACTGAATGAAGCTGCTGGCAGCAGAAAGTTACTGGCGTTCTGTGCTGGGAAACAAAGCATGCATGAGTACAGTAGTGTCCGAGGACTCCAGGCTGCACCGCAGATGCCTGTGGTGGAAAACCTTGCCGGTTCCCAGGTTGTCTACAGCACTGGGGAGCCTACCACTGAGCTTGCAGCAAGCTTTTGCTTCCTGTGTACGGGCGCATCCTGTGCAGCCGGCTGTCAGCTGCCTGACTTATCACATACTGTAGAGCTTGTGCGTCCAATACAAGATTGTAAGGTTACTTACGGGTATAACATGTCACGTGATCACTCCTAAATGCTGACAATGCTCGAATGCATCAACGACTGCACAGTTCTCCAATGGGGATACTTTTTACAGACCGGGAGCGTTCGCTGGCGCTTTCTGCGTGCACTTGCGATCTTGCGTACAGGTAGCTATGGCACTCACGCCGGCCCCTCCCTTGCCTGAAGTTCTAACCCCTTTCGCACCTGCCCTAAAGATATGCCTGCACTCTGCTGTCTGCCAGGGATCAGGGAGACCATGCATCTGCTTGTTATGCATGTTCATTACTCTCAAGCATATACGTCACCTAACTGCCGGGCAGGGGAGGCCCCCCCTACCTGCCAGTGCTATGTCAATACCCTCGCACCCTATGCCCACATACGTGGTGCCGGAGGTAGTAAAATGAGGATACAGATCGACGGTACAAACGAACAGTCACTTGTATATGTCCCTGCGTGTATATGTCCCTTGATGACTAAAGATTGCATTAAACGAACAGTCGAAAGTAGATATATTCAGGCTGGCTTAGCGATAACGTGCTCTAAACTACTGCCCTAAACCCTAAACCCTAAACTCTGTTGCTCGTGTTCGAGCGCTTCGAGCGCGCTGTGACGCACGCGGGGCGTTCCCCGCGACTCAGCGTGGTCGACTAACCGATGTTGGCCGCGGACGGTGCGTAGATCGCGCTTTAGGTGCCGCGCGACGCGCGGCTCGCGCACGGGAACGGTCAGGGTTTAGCTTAGCCAGCCTGAATATATCTAAATTCGAACAGTCTCTTGTATATGTCCCTGCGTGTGTATGTCCCTTGATGACTCAACATCGCGGAATCACTACACATACTACCTGCGAAGCGCAATATCAGCATCCCGGATCAAAGCTGGATGATTATGACTTTTCATTCAGTTTAGCTTGTTAGCGTCTCGCCCGTATCACAGGTGCAGCTTTGGCGGGGAAGACACAGGAGAAAACGGCGTGTGTCTGACTTCTGTCTGACACGGCCTGTCACCATGACAGCGCTTCCAAGATCTCCTGAAGACAAGCATCGTGCGTGCAGTCAACGTCGCGATCCATCTAGAGTCTCAGGCGAGAGGTTCAGTAAGAGCAAGGTTGTCTCGAAACAGTGCTGCACGCGTTCCGGCCGGGTCTGCTGTGTCGCTAAATCGACGGGCGCCTTCCCCCCACACCAACATGGCGATGGTACGAAGTCAGACTTGCGCCTGATTCGAGTAGCTCCCAAGTATGCAATCAAGCAGCTGCGTTCCGCGTTATGCGTCTTCTATGTCTCGGCGCAGTTCCATACCCTGCGCGCTGCTCCCTGCGTGCTGTCATGGCTGCATTTATTCGCACTCGAAATACATGAGCTGACGCTGAGCGCGAGTCTGGTTGCCGGACACCAAGGATGTCCGTCGTGGACCAGCAAGTCCTTCCCCACATTGTCTTGTGAATCAGTACTCAGGCACGTGTGCCAATCTGAGCGTGGCTGGAGCGGAGCGTTGTGTCACGCCATCTGATACGTGGCATGCATGCAGCAGATGGCGGACCTGCGGTGCGGCTTAGTGGTGCTCGCCGCGCTGCTTGCTGTAGCTGCTGCTCAGAGCGGGCTGGGCAAGGGCAATGTTCTTGACTGCCAAAAGTGCAGCTTGAACACCGACTGCCTGAGCGGCGTCTGTGGCAACCCGAGTACCGACACCGTCCTAGGTTTCACCACCTGCGCTTCAAGCGTGCCTAGCGACCCCTGCGTCCTGGTGGTAGGCCTTTCCCTCCTAAAGTGTTTTGGCATGCATGGTCCTCTGGTGAGTGCAGCAGCGGCAAATGCAATGACATAGGTGCCCTGATGCCTTCGATTGGGATTGACAGCCGCGCATCAACAAGTGTTGACCTGCAATGACGAAAATCCACCATGATTGTGCACCTGTTGTGTTGACACGAAAATCCACCATGATTGTGCACCTGTTGTGTTGACAGAACCCCTCGGCGACCGGCTCGCTGTCAGACTGCGCAAACTGCATATCGAATGAGGAGTGCCAGAGCGGGCTTTGCAGTGGACACACGGCGGCGACGTCATTCTGTGTGTCCGCCACCAGCAATTGTGTTGTGAGTGCGAGCGCCATCACATGTGCTGAGCATACGAGCGTTGTGAAGCAGCGCGCGTCCCTGTTGTGATGTCTGGATATGCCATTGCAGGCATGCTTTATCCAATAGCAGAGAGCATGACACCAGACGATTTGCAGTCTGAGACATGCATTGGAAACATGGGACAACATTCTTACTGTTGTCAATTTTCTGCTCACCGAACAGGCTGTGCCATCAGGAGCGACACGTACCGTTGTTCCCAGCCTTGCTGCTGGCTGCCTCATCAGCGTTGCAATGTTTACGGTGGCGGCAGGTGTCATCCACATCCGACCCTAGCTAGCTTGTCGCCCGCGGGACGTGTATGCGCCCACATTTGTGCCGAGCACATGACGCTACCCAGCTCTGCAAACTTCTTTAGGGCTATGAATGCCAGCAGAAGGCCGGGAAGCATGCAACAATTGTCCGCTCAAATCCAGCGGCTGTTGAGAAGTAGAAGCTGTGCGAGCCTTGAAAACCGCAGCAAACCTCGTGTGAAGCAACACCATCAGCTCAGAAACTTGCAAGATTCGTGATGTAATTTTGAATCTGAATTGAAGTCCTTTATGAGTATGTAGTCGTTAAAGAGTATGCAATGCCCTGTCCTTTATGAGTATGTAGTCCTTCAAGAGTATGCAATGCTCCAATTGTTGAATTTGTAGTCCTTTATGAGTATGTAGTCTTTTAAGAGTATGCATTGCTCTTAGTGTAAAAAGTTCTGTGATCGTGATGCATCGCACCAAATATAAATACTTGCATGCATGTTAGTCAAGGTCATCAGATATTTCGTGGTTGCATCCATCATTGAGATAGCAACGATCCAGTCAACATATTTCTGCAAGGCATTTGGTGCAGATCCATAATTCGCAATAATGGTGTCGGCCGGACTTCTCAAGGAAGTGCAGGAAACAAGGGTATTGGAGTATCGCATGAGCAGCTCTGTCAACGGCATGGAAACCGTGTCATCCCCAAGTCAGAATCTCGCTTGCGCGACGTCAATATCACTCGATGTGTCTTACAATTGGACAGCTGAAATTCTTTTCGTCCTGCCCATTTGTCGTGTAGAACATCTGCATCAGCAGCCAAATGACCAGCTCACGTTGCAACGTGTGTTGATCCTGTGGTTCCTGCAAGCGCAGTGGAATGAAAGGCCTTTCTCATCTGCAATATGTGTGTCACTCTGAAAGCTGCTTGCGAACATACTCATACATGCCTCATCACACCATCACCATGCATTTGCAATATGCATTACATCTGCTGCCTTTATTTTGCACTTCTCTCATTGCGTCTCTCCCCTGCCTTTGGCGTGCTTACACCGCGCATCGTTTGTGAACGAACCCAAACACTGGGCGCTGGGGCATGACGCGCACAAGAGATCGATAGGCAGCTGTGAGCGTGGCATGGGCTTTGCGTCTGTAGCGCGGGCTGCATTCTGCTACAGCGTCCGCCTGGGCTGGGTCCGCACTTTGACAGAAGTTTGCAACACGCTTGGCATCTGCTGTAGACACACACGTAGGCTGCAGTCGCCAGCACGAATCACCTGGCCAGCTGTCGTCGGCGGCCGGCCCCCTCTTCCGCCTGTGCTTGGATGTCCGCCGACGCAGCAGCAGCTACGGCGTGCTCGGCATTGCGCAGCGCTCCCTCCACCGCCCGCATGAGGCTCCTGGCATGGCGCATCAAGACACATCTGACTTTGCTACAGGTCCCTAGGGTCATGGATGGTGAACACGTCAGTCCCCCCTTCTGCCGTCTCAGCCCAGCAAGCTGAGCGTTACGCAGCGCTCCCCTCGCTGCCCGCATCAAGCCCCTCATGTGCACAATAGGGACATGTCTCACATTTGCAACAGCCTCGGCCCTGAAATGGTTGTGATCGTGTCAGGATTGGCTGCCGTCCCAGCCGCAGCATGCTTAGCATTCCGGCAGCGCTAGCGCACTCACCGCCCTCAGCAGCCCCCTGGTGCAGGAAGAGTGCTGAGTGTCTGTCTCGAGATGCTGTACTCAGCAGATCGTCACAAACGCTGCCACGCCAATGCATGTCTGCTCTGGAAAGCACAGCGGATTCCCGACAACATTCCACGCGGGTACAGTCGTGTGGCCGGTAATTGGACACATTCTCTCAACTGGCAGACTTCCGCAGGCAGTTGCAGTCGTGGACATGAACACCAAAAAGGTTTGAAGGTCGCGTGGGTCACCATGCAGATTCGGACTGGACGCACAGCCACTGCCTGGAGCCTGCCTGTTTAACACGTCACATAGTTTTTGAATCAGCATATGTTTGATCAGCTGCATCATACCTGGCTTTGCGCTCCACACGGCCCATGGCGCCCTGCGCATACCGCCCCAGCTCGCTGACGGCGTGGTTGATCTGGCGGCCGCAGTCCTGGCTGACCCGCTCCACAGGGTTGCTGCGGACAGCAACCACAAGGCACATTATGCTTGCATGAGATGCTTGAACTCGTGCAGAGGCCAGCAGCATCCGCCCCAGCTCGCTGACAGCATGGTTGCGTGATCTGGCGGCCGCATTCCTGGCCTCCCCGCTCCACAGATTTGCTGCAAATTGTAGCCAAAAGGCACATCATGCTAGATTGAGTTGGTGAGCGAAACATAATGTGGATGGATGCCGGCAACATGCTACCCCACCTCGCTGACAGCGTGCATGAGTGATCTGACGGTTGCAATCCTGACTGGTCCACTCCACCAGGTTGCTGCAGGTAGCATCCAAAAGAGTTCATGTTATGCCCGATTGAAGCTGGGGATCTCCTGCGCATGGCGGAAATGTCATGCTCACAGGGCTGGCAGCTCGCTGACAGCATGGATGACCTGCCGGCCACACCCTGGCTGGCTTTTTGCATTAGGCCGCTCCACTCGCTTGCTGCAAATAGCATTCAAAAGTTGTAAATCATCTTCCTTTGATCACGCTTTCCTCGTGCAGATGCGTGGCCGCGCAGAATGCCCCAGCTCACCATCGGCCTGTTCGGTCTGCCGGCCACATTTCTGGCTTGCCGCTCTGCACGCCGAGGGTTGCTGCGCAGGAATGTGCGGGCTGCTCAAGTCACAGGATGATCGCATGACACTGCGCATGGCGCCCCAGCTGCTGCTGCGCCTTCGACCTGCTGCCCAGATTGATGCGGTGCTGGCTGCAGCCCTCCACAAGATGAGATTCTTGGATCTTCTCCACATCAGCATGCTGCGAGGGAGCAATCGCTGCAGCCAGCGCTGCATGAGACGCCGTATACTGAGGAAGTGAACACCTGGAGCGGCTGTTGGATCTGTTGCCCCGCAGCATGCGGAGGCATACACACCGCCAAGCCCCCTCTCGCCACGGATTCGGCTGACACACGATGAGTCCAGCAGGCTGATGAGTGCTCTGTGCGCAGACCATGCTGCTGTACACGCAGCAGATGACGTGTCCCCCGCATGTGCAAGAAATGTGTCTTGGAATTCCGCTCAACACCAAAGTCCTACCTGGGGCGACTCTCAGGTGCTTTGCGGCCGCGGCATCGGCGCAGCCACACCGCCAGGCCCGTAGCAGCGGCCAGCGCAAGTACCAGGACGCTGGGGTCCGCGTGCTGGCCGCCGGAGGCGTGCACTGGACGGCGATATCTGGCTCTGCCCATGGCCGCTGGCTGCATGCAGATTCTTGCGGAACGAAAAGCCGAGGGTCCTGATCGCGAGTTCTTGTGAAGTGCCAGTCCTTTGCGACGACTTGATGGGAAATATGTCTTGAAGTTCTCGGGAAACAGTCAGGCTGCCCATGCTGGCCTAGGACGGATCGAGGCAGCTCCACTCAAGTCTGCGTACAACCGTCGCACAGATAGCACTCGTTGGGGGATTGTCTGGCGGGCCTAAATGGAACTTTATGCACCCTGCGAGGCGCTACGTTTGCCCTTGGCGGCTGAATTTTGCCACATTGCATGCGGTCTGCCGAGCCTCAGATCAGACGCAGGTGTGAAACCTATCCAAATCGCTTTCACTGCCTCATCAGCGTGAAAACGCTGGCGAACATAACATTTGTTGCTGCAGTTCGAATTTTCTTTGCAGATAAGCATGGCGGTCGTCCGTTCATAGACCTTGTACACCTGTGCAAAGAACGAAACAGCAAAATTGCAGCAGTGATCCTGATTCGTGATGCATTCATGGTTGCACATCATTGCAGCAGTACGACAGCTGTATGTGCCGCGTGCAGGTGTTTCCAGCCATGTGATCGATGTGCGCCGCCTGCGCCGCCGCCGCCGCTGCATGTGGAGGCCAGGGCTGCTATAGAAATAGCTGACAGCTGATCAAAGCCTGCTGGTGGAGCGGACCGAACACTTGACCAACACGGACGGATTCGACAGCAAATATCACCTGCGCCTTACCAGTAGTGAGGTGCATGTCCATGTCTTCTCAGTGCAGGTAGTACTTCCAGGCCGCTGTTGCAAATCAGACTGTCGCTGCATCTTCCACCAACCCAGTGAATTGAATGTCACGTGCTGCGGAACAGCCTTTCATTGATATGTGTGTGCTGACCTCGTGCAGGAGCATGACCACTGCTGCGTGCGGTGCTGCGTCATCTTGCATGGCTGCCGGCGCCATGCTGAGGATGGCAGCCAGGTCGTTCACAGTGTGCAGCAGCAGGCCTGCAGTGTGCAGCACGCAGAAGCATGACAGAGCCACCGCGGTCGTCAGCTGTTCTGCAACACCAGCAGCTCTGCCGGCAAGCAAGGGTCCTGAAGTCACTGTCCGCGCAGGCAGTCATTGGCTGCGGCCGTGCCATGCCGCATCAGTGCAGCATAGCCGCGGTGGCGTCAGCAAGGGCAAGGGCGCTGACGGCAGCATAAGGTATGCATACATCTGTATGTCAGCTCCTGCTCCAGACACAAGCACGACTATATGCTGTAACTTTTACTGACTGAACTTTACATACAGCAGACCAGAACAATGGCAATATCTACTGTGACCCAAAATGTAGATTTCAAACAATTCATTTAGCAATTCCCATGTACCGCAAACCATGGACTTCTGGCCAAATGAATTGACAGGCAGCTGCAGTGTCTGCAGGAGTGAAGAGGCCAGCCAAGACCCGAATGCAGTACCACGCACGAGCAGTCTTTGGCGGGAGCGATTCAGACAGAGGCAGGCATCCAACAGCTGCCGCAAGGTGCAGCCGCTGTCTCCAGCTGAGGTGCGCGCAGCAGCTGTGGAGCAGACGACGCGAGAGTGCTTCCGCGTGGTGGGCGTCAGCTTCGACGGTCGCCGACAGCTGCTGGCAGATGTCAAAGCAGGTGCTCGCCTTTTAGACTAGCAGTTGAATGTTCTCACAAACTCACATTCACACACTGCACGACACGACAGACACTACTGCAATCAGCACATTCGATAATCAGCAGCCAACCAGATGCAGCTTGTTGCTGGAGCTTGCAGACTCATGCATTGCACCTTTTCTCAAGAGCCTCAAAGAGGAATAACATTCCTTTCTTGCAGGCCATGCAGTCATGCTGTTGCACGAGCCAAACAACCCCATAGATCCGGACACTAACGCGGTGCACAAACCCTAAAGCCTAGATAGTCGCTGAGCGGCAATAGGTTGGGCTACATTGCCGCCGACCGGGCGTTCCGTTTCCCGCAGCCGGTCACCTTTGGCCGCGTCGGCACCATCGGCCATTAGCTGAGCACGGGCCTGGTGGGCTTTCGGGTGGGACCTTTCCTGACTGTGGGGAGCATCGTGTAGTACATGTGCCACGTGACAGGATGTGGACATGACATCTATCTGTAGCCACTCAACATGCGCCTGAGTATGTGCCGACTGCAGAGTTCATGCTAGCGTTCAGAGGAGACATGTCTGTTTGTCACTGCAGATCGTTCTGTACCCGCGGCTGCCGAGCTGGCAGTAGATGCACTTTCCGAGTCGCTCATGCCGCACCTGGACCTCAGCACTGTGCTGCCCACCAAGAGCTGGAGCTACCTCAGCGACTGCGCCCTGACCCGGGGTGAAGGCAGGTGCACAGCAGAGGACCCTGGCCCTCTGCGTCTTTACATAGTGTGTGCTCATATTGCAAGCTTGCCCAAATAAAGAAGCTAGTGCAGCAGTGATTGAAACATCAGTCAGCAGCAAAAGTCCTTAGATGCATGATGTTGACCAATGCACCACGACCCAGCCTGGAGGTTGGCATTCTCCTCTGCAGATGTGAGATCACCAACGCAGCAGCGAGCGAGCCACTGAACCTGGTTGCGGCAGGCATGTGGTATGTCGACGACATGAACAAGGTGAGTGTCTTCTTTCCTAGTCTTTTGAAAATCGTAACTGACTTGCAGCATGACTGGGCACAATGCAAGTCACCAGCGCAGCTGTGCAGCTGCTTTCTCTGGCTGCGACGACAGCGACAAATCCACTGCTTTGGAACGTCTTTCATGTCAGTCACACAACCCCTTGCGATAATGCTCAATAGCATAGCCAGCATGATTCTATCTGCTGTGCTGCTGGTGGCATCAACAGCATGGACAGGTCTGTGCAGAACTTTCCCAAGGTTACATATCTCATCTCTGTGCTGCCATCTGGCGCTGCAAACGTGGAATGTTGCAAGCTGCAGGTGGTGCAGCTGATGTCTGTGGCAGCCCTTGATGGGCGTGGCTGCCGTGAAGTCGCTGGCTGTTCCACAGGCATGCACAGATGCAGCGGGCATGGGCCGCTCCACTTTGCAGAGCGTCAACAGGTGCGAAGGCGCATGCATACACACCTTATGTACTGCGCCCCGCTGCAAGCGCTGACCCTCACTTGTGAAACATTGATCACTCAGCGCTCGACATCAATACCATGCTGCGCATGCGCAGGCACTGCTGCACCCCTCCTTGCTGCAGCATAGTTAATGCACCAGTGGGAGACATTGTTTCATTTGGCAGTCTGTGACAGGGTGCAATGTCTGTGTCATGCTGGGCAAAATGCCAATCAGTGTCTTTTCGTCATCAGGTGGGCGCCAGAGGAGACTGCCACCTACCTGCATTACATGGACGCAAAGAAGCGGCAGCGCTCCGGCATCGGCTGGGCACTGGACGCCAGCTGGCTACGCGACCAGGGCGTCAGGGTGCCGCAGGCGATGAAGAAGCTTGCGCATGAGATTTGAATTTGATGGTCAAAAGAAAAGCGGCAGCGCTCCGGCGGCGGCTGGGTACTGGACATCAGCTGATTGCCCGACCAGGGCGTCAGGTTGCCGCAGACAATGAAGAAGCTTGCACGCCATCAGAATTGAGTGATATGCTGCTGCGAGGCATGCCTTCATGCACACAGGCACTGCTGAGATCGCCCTTTGCTTGCCGAGGTGGCGCTGCAACCATTTGCTTCACAACTAAGCCTCGCCCATCAAAGCTTGTCAAAAGTTGCAGAGGTTGGGGCGGGTGCTGACATAGTGGTCAATGCAGTGTGTGCCGACCTGTATGAGTACCACTTAACAGTATAAAGAGCCTAGTCAGTGACCCTGGTGAATTATCATTCACCCGGACGACCGTCAATGCTGCTGTACATCCACCGGAACTCCATTCCTGCTGTCATGTTGCATTCATGTAAGGCCCATTATTGCTTCCCCTCAATGTGCCTTCATACGGATTCCCAGTAACGGTCAGGCTCTGTCACGATGTGGTGGCCCAGCTGCCGCCCGAGCAGGGCATTGGCAGGCTTCAAGGGAATGTCGACCTCCACATTCGCCCACTCCTGAGACTGTGCGATTTCGGACACGATGGCAATCGGGGGTGCTCGCACTACCCGGGCGCCGGCGAGCTATGCCGTCTCCCGCACAATGTGGGCAGCCACGCAAGTAACATCTGGTCAGCGAAACCACTGAAAAGTATGGGTAGGAGCAACCTGGCTGGGGTCCGCAAACTTCAGCATGTCCAGCAAGCATTGCAATTGCTGGTAGTTCTGGTGCACAAATCAGGCGGAGGCGGAACAGTCGGCGCATCACCTCTGCTCGTCTATCCTCGGCGTCTTCGCTCTGCAGATACGGCAGCGCCAGCTGCTTCAGCGCTGGCATGGCGGCCAGCTTCCTGACAGCCGCCGGGCTGCGCAATCAAGGAGTTGTGGAGACCGTCAACACAGCTTTGCGTGCTGAGCCTTGCAACATGTCCGTCTCCAAAGCACTGCAGCTGGTGACTAAACAGCTAGTAGCGGGTCACCTTCAGCATGGCGAGACTTGCGATGCAGCTGAGCGGGGGCCAATACAACAACAGCCTACCCGAGTTTGCCACGCTGCCTGAACTGGTTCAAAACGTCCAGGCACTGGCACGACTGCAGCCCATCCAGACTCAGGCGGACTGACATCGCCCAGCGCCACAGCGACGTCTTCCGGCAGCGCAAGCTTCTCCGACAAGTTCAGCAGCTGCAGCTGCGACAGCGCGCGCAGCTCCGGCCGGCACACGCTGGCAGTGCGCAGCCCACCCTGCAGCGAAGAACGCTCGAGATGCTGGCAATCCGTCAGTACAGCAGCGTCCGCAAGAGGGCACAGCAGCCACATTAATATATATATAAACGCGCAGCCCGCCAGCGCAGGTGGACACCCGCAACATGGTGAGCGGTGCCGGCTGGGGCGCCGGCTGGGTTCACGAATATGTTCGACGGACATCCCGCCAGGTGCAGGCCAGTCAAGCTGAAGACGTGGAAATGCCCACTTGCAAATCTGCTGCAAGATCAGCTGTTCATGTCGTAAAACCCTTTGACAAGTCCTTGGGCAAGACGCCGGCGTCAGCCGCCAGAGGTGGCACTAAAAAAAGGAAAAGAAACCCCTGAAACAGTGTGAACGAGTGCATTGCATGCCTGGAACTTGCTCCAGACACTCAACGCCCAGCCCAACAGGTCCAGGCTGTGTTGGCGCGGCATGGTGCCGGCGGCGGCAGCGAGCAATGCATTAGAGCAACCCTCGACAGATCGCTACATGAAGGTGTTTGAGACGACTCCACATGCCTGGAAACTGCTTGCTTGACACATTCCAGCAAACTTCGTCGAAAACCCCACCAGGAGCAGGCTGCGCAGGCGCAGAATGGCGGCTGCGGCGCCCCACAGCGCCTGGACAGGTTTCAGGGTGACGAAACCGACTTCGGAATCGTCTCGAAAGTGCTCCAAAAGTTTGCGAAGGCATTGTCAGAAGCCCCCACCAGGTGCAGGCTGCGCAGGCGCGGCATCGCGGCGGCGGCGGCGGCCGGCAATGCCTTGGCTTGTTCTACATGGAGGGTACGGAACGACTCCAAGACTGCTTCATGCATGCATGAAGATGAGTCCAAAACCCCACCAGGTGCAGGCTGCGCAGGCGCGGCAGGGCGGCGGCGGCGGCCAGCAGCGCCTCGGGAAACTCTACATAAAGGTGTTCACAAATGACTCGCAACTGCTTTGCACGCGCAGTAAGTCGTCAGGCGTCATCATCCTCAAACCCCACCAGGTGCAGGCTGCGCAGGCGCGGCATGGCGGCGGCGGCGGCCAGCAGCGCCTTGGCTCATTGTACATAAGGACTTCAAATCGATTCCAAAACTGCTCTACACACGCATGAAGATGTTACCAAGACCCCACCAGGTGCAGGCTGCGCGGGCGCGGCATGGCGGCGGCGGCCAGCAGCAGCGCCGGCAGCGGCGCCGGCGCCCGCCGCATGCTGTGCACCTCGAGGTGCCGCAGCGCCGACGGCGGCGCCGGCCGCCGCCCCAGGAGCTCGGCCCCCGCGTCGGCCGGCTCGCCGCGCTGCGACAGGATCACCAGCCGGGTAAGGCTGCCCGCCTGGCCACGGCGCCTGCGGGCAAGCGTTCAGGCATGAGCAGGCGAAGTGGAGTGATTCAAACTAGAGGGTCGAAAGCTTTGACGACGGTGTCGGGCTGCCCGCCGGCAGCCTGCCTGGCCATGGCGCCTGCAGGCAAGCATTGAGGCATGAAAGGCGAAGTTAGATGACATGACTTGGAGGACCAAATGCGCCAAGCGGCGGGCCGGCAGCCCGGTGCACCCACAGCGCCCGCAGGCAAGCATGCAGGCATGAACTAGCGAGTATCAGTGAAGAAGAGTGAAGTGTAGAAACGGTGTGACAAATGTCGCATTGCCTGCCGGCAGCCTGCTTGACCGTGGCGAGCATGTTCAGGTCTTAGGCTGGCAAAAGCCTGTAGAAAACTGAAAACACCTGAATCTGAGTGAAATGATACATGGGGTGTCCTGCAAAGAGAAAGCATTTCAATGCAAGTGCATGAACCTCAAAATACACTGCGATAAAGTATATATAAAATATACGCACATCCGCGTCCAGGCCAGCAAAGCCTGCAGCCATACAGAAGGGTCTTGACACACAAGAGTCCGACTGCAGATAAGTCGGACATGGAGCCACACCAGGAGGGTGTCCAGGGGTGCGTGACGCCCAGCAGCTGGCGGTTCAGCAGCGGCCACGCTTGTGGCGCGCAGACGAGGGACAGCCGCCACAGCCGCGTCAGCGCGGCGAACTCGGCCGGCACGGCTGTCACGGCCGCATTGTGCACCGCCAGCGACGGCAGCGCCGTCAGGCGGGACACCTCGGGCGGGGAGCCCCCCCCCCCCCCCCCCCCTGTAGCGCCGGCCCGGTCGGGCTCCGCCGACCCGCACAGCGCCAGGGACCGCAGTTGCGGGCAGGCCGCAGCGGCGTCGCGCAGCAGCGGCAGCACCGCCGGCGGCGTCACGTTGTCACTGAACACAGCGGGAAGTAGGGGTAATCAACTGTAATTGATTAGTTGAGTACCCCTACGGGCGGCGGGTCCAGGGTGGCGCAGCTGAGGGCCAGATCCTGCGGGCAGGTCGGCCACTTCACTGCCAGTGCATATGCATCCGCCGAAAACCGTGCGTCGTCAAAATCGAAGCGCTTGGCTGCGACGCATCCGCAGCTGCAAGGGTTGCTATCCTCCCCCGGACATCACAGCTGTGCAGAACTGGGGATCGCAGGCTCTGAGGCGCTCGCCACATGTATTGATCGCCATACAAGCGACAGGCTCGCTGCAGTCCGTGCTTCAACAGGCTGTTGCTGCAGACCGTCTTCTGACACAACATGAAAGTTGAATGCTTGGAAAACTGGATATCGCCCATTTCCAGGAGGGGCAAGCTTTGCAGCAGCGCTGAGGCGGCCGAGTGCGGAACGCGGGACGTGTCCAGCAGCGCCAGCTGCCGCAGCGTGGCGCCAAAGCAGGCGATGCGGATTAGGCTGCTGGGCGTCAGCGAACAGCCCGCGGCGGCATCCAGCGCCAACGCCTGCGTGCCAGGGTTTGCAGTCGACCTCAGCCTCCAGAGGCATGGCAGGTATCGCGTGTGCCTGCACATTCAGGGTTTTAGGGTCTTGGAGGCCTCCAGACGCTCAGCAGTGCACGTGGATGACTGGAGCGCTCTGATTGTTTTTTTCTTTCTGCGGATGTGGAGCGCTGGACGCCATCGAAGCCCTCACAGAGAACCTTCGAGGTTCAGTCCAGCTTCCACAACCTGGGTGTCGCATGCACAGCAATCCAATCGTTGTGGACCTGACAGATCTCACCGCCAGCGGCGCGGCAGTCGCACCAAGTAGATCAAGGACCGCAGTCAGCAGGCCAGCGTCGAACTATGTACAGGAAACATACAGCAGAGCTCAGTATTGAGTGGCCGCGGCGAATTGCTCGCGGCTTGACTGCAGGATGCAGCTGCCAGTGTGCAAAGCAGACTCCACACTCGCCGTGATTCGGTTGCACGCAGGCTGGCACACAGCAGCACCCGCCTCTCGGCCCAATGCTGGCCCCGATGGGCAGCTGCCGAATCCGCGAGCCGTGGCGGAGCAGCCACCGCTGCAGCGACCGAAATTCCCGGGGGCCGTCCAGCGGTGCGATGCCGGCGGGGTGCTCCTCCACCGGCAGGACGACAGCCTCCCAGAGCGGGCCAACCTAAATAATGAGAGTCACACATTTTCAAAATTAGAAGAGGGTCTAGTGGGAGTTTTTTAATGCTAAAACCTACACAAAAAAATTGCTGCGCGGCGTGCGCCCGCCAGGCCCCGCAGGCCGACGCGGCCGTCACCCTGTGCATCATGTTGGCGCTGCTGGCGGGGCGGCCACAGGTTTGCACGTGGCGCACGCGGGCCGTGCTACCCGGAGTCACCACGCTTGTGCCTCTGCACGGGGCGCTCAGCGTGGAGATCAGCAATGGCGCACCTGTCTTGGAGTGGCGCAAGCGCCGGGATCTTCTCCAGGATCTCGGGCGGCACCAATGCAAGCCAGGCACCGTGAGGTGTGTCATGCATGCCTGCGAGTCTGCTGCACTGTACACAGGCCGTGAGGCCAAATCTACTGCTCTGATCGCAACAGTCTGCTCACACCAGTTGCGGCGCCTGTTCGCTGCGTTCAGCGCGCAGTTTGCAGCTGCGTTGGCACTGACAAGCTGAGTGGAGCTTGCCACGCACCAGCACGAGTGTCTCCAAGCGCAGGCAAGTGAGCCAACTGATCAACTGCAGGACTGCAGATTGCCGCAGCCGGACTATGCATCTTGATGCGTTGATTGAACGGTCGCTGTTGCTGCTTGCAACTTCCTGCATGCTTCTGAATCGCGACTTACAGCAATGCGAACTGAAGTGTGGCTGCCAGGTGCACATGATCGACAGCCGCTGCAACATATTCGGCGGCCTGCTTCACATTTCAAGGTGCATGGTGTCGACCCTCGATCCCCAGCGATCAATTCGAGGCTCAGCCAAGGAGTTCGAGGCAGGTCCAAGTCGATGCCGCTAACTCATTCGCGGAGCTTGACGCACTGCAAGTTGAGCTTGCATCACAATCACCTCTGTTCATTTGGTAGTATCTGCTTGACTGGCGGTGTTGGGCCCCGTTTGAACTTTGCAACAAAGACACGGTTGCTCCTGGCAGCATGGCGGCTCAGCGGCCCCTGGCCCTCCTGCTCGCAGCCGCGGTCGCCGCAGCGCTGCTGGCGAACCAGCGTCACGGCCTGAAGCAGGTCCGGCACTGGCTGAAAGACGCTCTCAGCCGGATTGGCGGCGGCGGCGGCGGCGGCGGCGGCGCCGCAGCTGGGGCGCGGGCGGCAGCCATCGCAGCCGTGTACGCCAGGGTGGGTGGGACACACCACTCTGTCGTTTGTGGCTGCTGCCCGAACATGCAAGCACACAATGACATGGGCGCATCTCCCGGACACTTCCCTATCGTTCGTGTTGCCTGCTCGCCGGTATGCATGCCGTAGGCAGACCAACAATCCGGAGAGCTTGTCTCAGAGGCTGACACGAAGCATGTCCAGACAACAAGCGAGCATCACTTGAGCGCTTGGAAGCCGGAGGATGCTGCAGCACATACATGTGTGTGCATGCCGTGGTTGTCGTTGCTCGACTGAATGGCCGCCGCACTTGGGCTCTTGTCTCGAGTTCGTTGCCGCACCGGCAAGGCCTCACGCTGAGTCACCCTGTAAAATCCTGTGGAAAAAATGCCATGTCCCGCAGGTCGAGCAGCAGATCATGCACGGGCGCAGCAGCGGCGGCGTGGCTTCGGGACTCGCCGAGCTGGACGGCGGTCTGCTGGCGGCGCTGGGCGCGCCGCAGGGGGCGCGCCAGCTGCGGGCGCACGCCCTGCTGCGCCTCGGAAGGTTTTTTTTTTGTTTTCTCAGTGTAAGTGAACAGTAAATCACGTTGTGACACCACACAGAGGTGGCAGAAACTGTTGCACTCTTGGCGTGCGTGTCACAGTGTAATGCCGGCGCTGGAGGCCCAGCCGGAAGCGGCGCAGGTGTGCGCTTGGTTTTTTTCCGCCTCTGCACCAAAACAGTTGTTGCAGAAGGTCTTTTGTGCAATGTTGCAGAAGGTCTTCTGCGCGGGCGGAAGGGCATCGGGATTTCATTTCATTTCATTTCGGGTCCTGATAGGCTGGGGCCACACCAGCTGCGGGGTGCTTGCGACGCCCTGCCATGCGTCAGCATGTGACAGGCCGCTTTGGTGGCGAAGCGCCCAGGGAGCTGCAGCGGCACGAGTCCGCAGAGTCCGATCTCGACGCCTGTGCATGCCCTGCTGCGTCTCAGAAGCCTTCCCAAATAATGTGACACCCACAGCCGCCTTTTTTTATTTTTTTATTTTTTTATTACATGGACGATGATGCTCTTGTCGATCGAACACCCTCCCTGAGGCGGCTGTATTTGATCGTGACCATCACGAAGGATCTCCACGAAGGATCTTCACGAAGGATGTGCTCCTGGATGCCTCCAGGGCTGGCGAGGCTGTGGCTTTGGACAGCCGGCGGCTGGACCCGCAGCAAACGGTGCCCGCTTCTGCCGGTGCCGGGCCATGGCTGTGGTGGACCCAAGTGCAGGCTGCGCTCATGACAGGCGACGTCAGCGAGGTGATGGAGAATCACCTTCCGCATCTCCATCACATGTGCAATAAACTCAAGTTCTGGGAAACATCCTGTTTATATGGAGGCTGCTTGGTTGCGCTTGGCGGAAAGAATCTGAAGTGCAGACAGTACTCACAGCTATCAACATTGCCAGCATCAGCGCATTTCGATATCTGTCCACCTTGCCAGTACTGCTAGCGCCACAAGCGATGACCTGAATGGGTGACACATGGCGTGGCCTGCCTGAGGTCGACCACATCATCAGCATCGGCGGGATTTCTGACTGGCATCATGTTGGATGGGTCAGCATGTCAGTTCGGACATGACGCGGCCAGCTGCATGGCTACACGCAACGCACCACCAGCGGCTCCAGCCTTCATACAAGCAAAAAGCGTCAAAAAATCCGTCTGAGTCTTTGCATGCAGGCCGAGGCGGCACTGCGATCGCCAGCCGCACGGCACCACTTTGCGGAGCCCGCGCCGGCGGTCTGCCGCGGCACAGGCGCATTTATTCCTTTTCATCGAAAATTGCTCGCAATTTTGCTGTGCTACTGACAGTCATACCCTGAAGTGCAAACTTCACAAATTTTCATTTGATTGTTGATAAGCTGGTTTTTTTTAGTCGTTCTGATGTGTTGAAAACAATCGCATCTCGTGTGCTCCGCCGATCACGCAATACACGACAGTCGGTGCTGGAGCATGTCACACATCATAGAAGTAAATATACATATATAAAATATAATCTTTCCAATACAATTTTCTCTATACATGACGTCTCATGGTCGTGGCACAGGCGCAAAGCTGCTGCTGCCGACGAGGGCCGAGGCGCTCGCGGCCGTCGACGCCGTGGCCACTGCGCAGCACTTCAAGCAGCTGGGCAACAGGTGCACTGGTGATCTTGTTTCTCTTTTGTTTCTGTGTACTCTGTTGCCAGCAGTGCACAACGGTCAACTAATTGTTCCATGTTAAGTTCATGCACAAGCATACAAACATATCGTGTTGTTTGACACGCCTTCCATGTTGCGCAGTACGCTGTCTTGTTGTGGATGTCGACACTCATTTTTTATTTCATCACTAGCGAGCCAGCGCAGTCCCCGTATGTATGAGCCATGACATGCCAGCACACGTGCACTCCATGTCTGCAAAGCAGAGCTTCCCTGACGAGCGACTCCGATCGGGGTTCTCGTTCGGGGTCGCTCATTAGGGAAGCTCTGCTTTGCAGCTTCGCTCGCGAGGCGCCGTGCAATAGAACCTGTTCTGAGTCACCACACCGTCACTGTATCCTGCAGGGCTTTCCGGGCAGGCGATGGTGGTGCAGCCGTCCGGCACTACACCGCCGCCCTGGCCGTTGATCGATTTTTTTTTTTATTTTTTTATTTTTTGATTGACCGCCGCTGCCGGCCGCCGCGGCGCTGCTGCACTCGAACCGCGGCGGCGCCCACCACGGCCTGGGCGCCGTCGCGCAGGCGCTGGCGGACTGCGGGAGGGCGTGCGCTCTGGACCCCGCCTACGGCAAGGCAATGGAAAAAAGATTGTCATGAAGATTTTGTTGGTTTTCAACCATCTATTATACATAATAGATATTTATCAAAAAAAATGTGTGCTACATCGTCTCTGTCGGGTGCCGCTGCAGGGCATCTTTGATGGCAACTGATGCAGAGCAGGCCGTGCATCACATGACGTACTCCATTCAGCCAGGTCCTGACGGCTGCTGGCGGCCTTGCATTGGCTACACAGATGCTGTGTGCTGAAACACGTGATAGTCGAGTCCATCTGCATTTGTGAATGTCCAGGCATGGTCCTGGTTGCGTTGGGAGCATGATCAATGTCGTCGTCCAAGTGCAGCTACAAAACAGCAGTGCAAGGGTTGTGAAACCCTAAACTCTGCCTCATAAACTTACTCAGGGCCACCTAAGGTAACTCGAGGCTTGCATGTTTTCACCAGGCTTGGTCGCGGCTGGCGGCGCTGTGGCTGGAGGCCGGCTACCCGGCGGAAGCAGCGGAAGCGCTGCAAGTGCTGCAGGGCATCTCCGCAGCGCTGCCGCCGGCGCAGCAGCAGGAGCTGGCCGCCAGGCTGGCGGCGGCCCGCGCTCTCGTGGCGGCGGCGCCGCTGCCTGACCACTACCGGCTGCTGGGTGTCCAGCAGAGCGCCACTGCTGACGAGGTGTATTTACTGGATGTGAAGTGAACATGTATGTTGTCAAAGTCCTGCACTGAAAGCTCGGGCACTGTTGGCGGCCGCGCCGCTGCCGGACGTCTACAGGCTGCTGGGCGTTCAGCGGAGCTCCACCGCTGACGAGGTGTATTTACTGAATGTGAAGTGAATATGTATGTTGACCAAGTCCTGCACTGAAAGCTCGGGCAGTGATGGCGGTTGTGCCGCTGCCGGACGTCCACAAGCTGCTGGGCGTTCGGCGGAGCGCCACCGCTGACGAGGTGCATTCACTTGAGGTGCCCAGCACATTCGATATGTATATCGAAGGAACTCTGCACAAAAGGCCCGGGCACTGTTGGCGGTGGCGCCGCTGCCGGTCGCCTACAAGCTGCTGGGCGTTCAGCGGAGCGCCAGCACTGATGAGGTGCATCCACATGAGATACATCGGACACGCATATTCGCTTCATGCTGCAAATGACACCCAGGGACTTGTGGCAGTCGTTCCGCTGCTGGACTGCTGTCGGCTGCTGGGCGTTCTGCAGAACGCCAGTGTTTACAGGATGCATCCACGAAAGAGAGACGCAGCGGGAATCGAGAAGTTCTGTCAAAGGCTGGCAGCTGGCAGCCGCGCTCGTTGGAAAATTGTCACTGCCAAATCGGCGGTACTGGCCTGGAAAGTCAGGGAGGCATGCACATGTGCATCTTGCTGTCCCTTTGGATGGTATATATGTATATATACATATATCATATATATATATATACATATATCATATATATTATATGTGCAGGTGCGACGGGCGTACAAGCGGCTGGCGCTGCAGATGCATCCTGACAAGGCCGCCGTCGCTTGCCGCTTTGGAACCGGCTTCCTGCCTGCCGCCTGCCTCGTGGGCGACGTCGCAACAATCGAGGTACAGTTCATTGAAAAGTCAGCAGTGCTGTTGCACGACTAAATACTACACACGGGTATTTGTGCCTATTGGCGTTGATGAGGTCTAAGGGTTCTGGTTTGTAAGCGCACCTCCGTCTGCCTAAACTTAGACTGGCCTCAAGCTTTCTTCCTGGTGCGGGCTGATTTTGAGCGGCGGTTGCAAAATACATCTTGCTGGGAGGCAGCTGTGTGATCATAGAGCACTTCGTGCTGCAGGTCCAGCTGTGCTGACAGACATATGCACTGTTGCAGCTCCATTGAGTGCTGCAGGTCGCGGCGCAGATGCAACCCGGCAGGTTTCCTTGCGGCCATCGACATCGCAATCTCAAACCATCTGAAAAACGGGCCGCACTCCATCTTGCTTGCGCATACAAGCCTGCCACTGTGTTGCTGATGCATGCAGGCGGCGGTTCAAGCCCAGGCCGGCCATCTATTTACCGCCATTGGGGGCGCGTGTTTGCTGCTGTCCGACGCTGCCCGCCGCAGACAGGTGCCACCTCCATGCTCCTTTTGTTGCAATCGTCTGCCAGAATTGCATGTGATGGTGAAAATGGGTGCCGCTCATTGAGTAACTTTCGCTAGCAAGCTGGCTGACTCTGTCATATGTGCCATCAAATTGGAGAATGTTCGCATGTGTGTGCGTTGCTGTTGCTGGCGGGCTGACAGCCGTTGTCCTGTTGTGGATGCAGTACGACAGGGCGTTTGGGCGATGACGCGGCTGCAACAGTCTACTCGGAATGGTCCACCTGCAGCAGGCATCGCACATTGTTGGCATACCTAGAACATGGACATGGGTCCGTACCATTAGGGTGTTATTGCCTGAAGCCACGGCCAGTCAAACAGCCGCTTGCCCACATCACCACATCTGCCGCACGATCCAGCTGCAGTAAGCCATGAGCATCATCATACGTCACGAAGACACAGCACGATGTTAGACACTGGCAGCCCTGTAGCGTCAAAGGCAGCCTCGGCAACCCCTCGTCGTATCGACCGCAGCTACCTTGCACAGTACCTACGCAAATTATGGGGAAAGATGATGCACCAGTCCCCCTGCAGCGCTGACGCAGGCGTTGCTGCTGCTGGAGGAGCCCCTGTAGCGAAGAGGGCGGCCTCTGGCGCATTGGGACGCCGCAGCCCGGCAATCGGCGCCGTTGCTGCGGGTGCTTATGCTTCCTGCTCGGCTGGGGCAGTAGTGATCACCTCGTGGGCGGCGTGATCGACCGTGTCAGCCAGCAACACCTGAGGAGGGGCAAGTGCGCAATTAGATGTCCTGGACCATGGCTCTTCCTATTGCCGCCCCCGCCCCTTGCCAGCGCATCTGTGGGCTGCTCGGCTGCGATTGTTTTGAGGGCCGCCAACGCCTCGTGAGCACGGCCGGCAGTGCCCGTCGATAGCGCCTGCGGAGTGTGATGACTGGAATGCAGCAATCTGCAAAGCAGAAGCTTCGAAGATAAGTAGTAACAGCCAGCACAACACTCCAACTTTGGCATAGCTGCACCTGCTCTGCTCTGCCAAGTGTAGTCACCAAGAGGTGTCAGTGCATATGCTGCAATCGGTTGGGCTCTGATGACATCAGCTGACTGTGCAATGCAATGAGGAGGATCTGTAGGAGGTTAAACCTCCTACTGAAACCTCCGAGGTTTCTGTATGAGATTCTGTAGGAGGTTACTTCGAGCACCAACATAACGTGACAGTTCTGGCACCTCTTTCTGCTGTCCCCGCCGTCCTTTCTGCCGTGCATAATTCCTCCAGCGGACAGCTTGTATTGAAGCGCACGGTCCCTGCCACTCAACTTTTGACCGGTGCAGCTGCTCTCCAATCAGTATGGAGGTCGCCGGCACAACAGTAGGTCTTGCACAGAAGGGCGTCGCAGAAGCGTTGAAGCATTATCAGAAGGATCGGGGCTGCATCATCAAAGTGCACAACAGGCTGCCCGGAAAGACGCTGGGTGGCATCAAGGACGCGGAAACGCAAAACCACCCCACGTTCCACATCAAGACCGGTGGTTCAAAGGAGCCTGTAGAGCCGCCAATCCTGAAGGTACCCAGCGAGCTACCACCCGTATTCGAGAGCTGCATGCACTACCAGCAAGACCTTGTCAAGGTGCACTTTCGTGCATGGGTGCCGACGCTGCAACTGTGCTAGCTGACACGGACTTGTGCAGACATCGTTCTCGGCCTGAAGTGCATCATGCATGCGCTTTCAACGCTGTCCAATGTGCATCATTTTTGCTCCTGCACTTGGCCGCAGCCAGGGCACCCGTGCAGACATCGTCCTCGGCCCCAAGTGCATCATGCATGCGCATTCGACGCTGTCCAACGTGCTTGATTCCTGCACTTGGCCGCAGCCGGGGCAGGCGGGCGTGTGGACGGTCATCAATCGGACGATGTCCCTCTCGGGCACAGACGGATACATCTGCTACCCCATCATCTGCGGGGCGGCGGGCGCGGAGGAGTCGCTCCTGATCTACTGGAATGTTGCGGGGCCTGAGCAAGACTCCAATTGCCTGGCCAGAGCAATCAGCGGGTACGCTGCATTGCAATGTGGCTTTGCTCGAGCTGTCTGCTGCGGTCAGTGTTCTCGTTGTGTTCCCTGCTTGCGACTGGAGGCAGCAAGCCAGTCTCAGCAGGCAGAACAGCGTCATCTGCTCTGGACGTGAAGGTTGTCTTCCTTTCAAAGTTCCTTAAATGTGTCTAGTCTGCTACTCGCTTCCATACTTGAGCATACGTACAGGGTGATGGGCAAGAAGTCGGACGCGGACCGTGGCTCACACTGGGCCGCACGCATCATGACCCACCAGGTGGTGCAACTCAACTGACCCCATCGTCTGCTTCTGAACATGCAATTGTCCAGGCGTCGTTGCGCTCCACAGAGTCAGTCTGCTTGCACTGTGAAGACCAGCAGTTTCGTCCACTCTTGCAAGAGTCCGGCTCCTCATCGGCAGTTTGGCTGCAAAGCAGGAGGCAGCGGCCAGCTACACGACGAGCAACGATGCCGGTGGTCGTGCGGATCACGAAAGGATCATCCAGGAGCTGTGGGACGGTGAGGCACAGCCTGCTCGGCTTCTTGCTCCAGCTGTGACCTCTGTGCGCATTGGTTCGACCAACATCGATCAGCAGCCGGCAAGCTGGTGCCTGGTGGTGACCACTATTGCCGGACGCTTGCAGCTCTTGGTTGCAGGGCATATCATGTATGTCGGTAACAATTTGATTACCTGGGTCAGGATGCGTCGTGTCACCCTGGCATTGCAGGCCGGCAGCATTGCACACCTACTGGCGTCCCGGCCGAAGTGCAGAAAGCGCTTGGTGTCACTGGCTCCAAGGTCCGCTGCTGTTCTGTCGACCACCCAAACAATGCAAGTCCTGATCTCGCCGTGAGCAGCTGCTCTGTAGCACCACAGCATTGGAGTCAGCACGACACGACGACTGGCTACTCAGTTGCTGTGATGACGCACGCATGCACAGCGGAAAGACTCACCCCACTCGAGGGCAGCAGGAATCCCAGTGTCTGCGCAGGCAGCGGCGGCGAAGTACCAGGTGGCTGCCACCATGATCCGCCACAACCACATGTACGTCATCGACCTGTACATCGCGCCCGCCGCCGGCACCGGCCAGCCGAAGCTGGAACCCTGACAACCTCAGACGCCATGCCCGTGACAGCTACAAGTGCGTGGAACATATAGGAAGAAGCATTTGTTAGGAAGATATAGTTTGAAATGTTGTTCACACCAGCTCGATATGATCCATGCAGCAAACCGTCACTGCCAGTTGCTGCTCTTGCGTGTTTGTGCAGGACACGAGCGCACAAAACATAGCAGGCCATAAGCAAGCCTGCAGCGAGCCTGAGCAGCTGCGAGAGCGGTCATCTGTTGGCGGTGTGTGACCTGAAGGACAAAAGCACTGCCGCTGCCGCTGTGGTGTTGTTAGACAGAGGCATCGACAGGTATCGTGCTTCACTGAGATCGGTGACAGGGTACAATTTATGTACATTATCCTGCCCATGAGCCGAGCCCAGGAATTCGTGATTGTGATTCTACGATTGTGATCAATTGAGTGTGATACCTCCGCAAGTGAGTTGCAACAGGTCTGCGTGAGCTCTGCTTCAACCATCTGTTGTGAGCAGTTGTGTAGGTGTTCAAGGTGTTTAAAACCTCCTTAGTCACGCCGCCGATCGAAACTTGACTGATCGACCAGCTCGGACATGCCGGTCCGGCTGCCATGAAGCAGCTGCATTCTCGAGCCGCCGCTGACCCACCAGCGGCTCTCTGCCGAAGATTCATCCAGCTGCCGCCGCCAGCTCAGGCAGCTGCCGGCACCAACAAACTCCTACGCCCGCAGCCGCCAGCTGGCGCTCGTCCGTCAGACCCTGGCGGCGGTCTGCTGTGTGTTGAGCAGCCCCAGCAGGCTTCGCGCGCCATCTGATGAGCGCGGATCTCAGCAGGATTGAGCATCTAGCAGTCCATTTTCTCTTGTCAGCCGCTCAGCCGCCGGCAGCGGCTGATTAACCGATGGCTCAGTGTCTGCCGTCAGCCGCTCAGCCGCCGGCGGCGGTCTGCCGGCCGTTGAGCAGCCCCAGCAGGAACTCGCGCGCTTTGTCGGACACGCGGCTGTAAGAGGTTTCCAGCGCCCAGGAGCTGCTTGTTTGCTGTCTGCCGGTCAGCCGCCGCCGGCGGTCTGCCGGCCGTTGAGCAGCCCCAGCAGGAACTCGCGCGCCATCTCCGGCGCGGGCCGCAGCAGGTGCGACGGGCGGTTGAACAGCCGCTTGGACGCCGCCACCGCGTTCGCCGCGTGGTCCACCTGTGACAAGAGAGACACACTCAGCATCCAACGATACAAGGTTGACGGCGCAGCTGGTGCGGCAGCCCGTCGCACAGGCGCCCGGACACTGCCAGTGCAGCTGCCACGAGCTCCATCTGCAAGAGGCACTGCGAATTTCTGGCATGCCGAAGATACGAGTATGTCGGGCCATGCGTGTACACATGACATAAGATAAGCGTGCTCCTAAATCAGCTGAGGCGGCTGCCGATCGATTTGCCACCAGTAGCCTTACGCTGCCGCTGCTGTGGCCCTGCATGCCGCCCGAAGTGCCAGAGGGCGGCCTCCGGCTCCAAAACCCTAAACCCTAAAACCATCGGCAACTCCTCCTCCGATCTGCTGCTGCTGCTGCTGATGTGTCTCACAGCCCACTTCCGAAGCAAGCCTCTGGAGCAGATGTTTGGAAAAGGTTTGCCCCGCTCCCACCTGCGGCGCCGGTGCCGCCGCCGCCGCCGGAGGAGCCGCTGTAGCGCCAAAGGCGGCCTCCAGCGCGTTCGGCCGCCGCTGCTCGGCGACGGGCGCTGCGGGTGCCGGCGCTCCGGCCTCCTGCTCGGCTCCCGCTGCAGCCACCACCTCGTGGGCGCGGTCAGCCGTGACCGCCAGCAGCGCCTGCGCAGAGATGAGAGCGTGATGTAAAGGCTCTGCACCAGTTAGGGTTTAGGGTTTTTCTCGGCAATGATTGCTGCAGCTGTGGGTGCTTCTGTGGCCTGCTGGGCTCCTGCTGCAGTCAGCCCCCAGTGGGTACGGTCCACCATGACCACAGCAGCACCTGCGCGTGGGCAGAAGCATGTTCCAAACAGGCGTGATGGTTGCTCAATGGTTGCTGCTGTAGTCGATGGTCTCAGACCCCGACCCCTCCTTTTGCCTGCCCTTCATCTGCGGCCGCGAGTGAACTGGGACTCGCCACCACATTGTGAGCGCGGTCTGCGTTGCCCATCAGCAGTGTCCACATGAAAAAAAGAAAAAAGAAAAAACACCGAGATGGAAGCATGATCACATGCTAGCTGTAAGATCACTCGGGGTTGTTGCTGCAGCATCTGCGCTGGCACTGCAGACATTGACAACTCCACCAAACTGCAAGCAAAACGTTTGAAATAGACGATAGACGCAATAGACATAGACGATATAGACTAGACATAGACGATAGACCGAGACGCCTAAGACATAGACAAATGATAGACGACTGAAGCACAAAAGTGCAGGCAACAGATCGTCCAAACAGCTCCGGCACAGAGCTGCACAACCTGCAGGGCCACACCTGCTGTGTGCCACTGCCGACGGCGACGAGGTGCGCCACCGGCGGCGTCGCCTGCCAGGCGCCCACTACACACCCTGTAGCAGGGTCCAGCCGCAGCACGGCATCTTTCCACTGGCTGCCGCGCCTGCACGAAAAAGGCAGGAAATCGTCTTTGACTGAGGGGCTGAAGGGTCTGATCGGGGAAATGCACTCGAAAATGTGCCAGGCGCCCACCACCTGCCCTGTAGCAGGGTCCAGGCACAGCACGGCATCTTTCCACTGGCTGCCGCGCCTGCAGACATATATTCTGACGGCCGGGTGACCAAAGCTGTGTAAGAGGATCCTGCAGAGAGAATTACCGCACTGCCAGCTCAAGGAGGTCTTGTGTGAACGAAGTCTGGTCGCAGAATTTATATATATTCAACTTAAATTAAAAACTTTAAATGGTTAGATAACATAGTGGCAGCCACTACAGCATATAGCAGGCTTTGCAGGCCACGGAAGACCCATGCTCGTGCTGCAGCAGTGCGTGCAAACGAGGTGGGACACAATGCGTGCGCAGCTGCCGTGGAACACTGCCCACGAACAAGCTGCCGTCGCCGTTTGTCAAGGCGTCCGATTCCAGCGCCGCCAGCAGCAGCAGGGCAATACATATTTGCAGATCTGAGATTCATAAGCAGTGATACTCCTGCAACCCACACCTGCCATGCACTGCTGCGACCAGGCTGCCGTCGCCGTCTGCAATTCTGCGTATATTTTTCAATATCAAGATTTGAAATAGCAAATGAACATAGATGATTTAAAAGAAGAATTTTTCGTAGCTGCAGAGGGGCCTGCCGCCAGCGCAGACAGCGGCAGTGTGGCGCTCCGGCACAAGCCAAACCAGATGTTTTGAGAGACGTTCCACGTCTTGTCGTGAGGTCCACAGAATGCTGCCACCGCACCTGCCGTGGACAGCTGCAACCAGGCTGCCGCCGCCGTCCGCCGAGGGGTCCGCCGCCAGCGCCGCCAGCGGCAGCGCAGCGCTCCAGGTGACGCCCAGCGTCAGCAGGTTCCAGGCGGTCAGCCGTGTCGTGCCTTTGCCTTCCGGGACTGCAGCAATCTGCAACAATTGAGGAGAGTCTAAAATGAAACACATTGAACACTCGAACATGGATTACATCGATAGCACTCCAGGTCACGCCCAGCGTCAGCAGGTTCCAGGCGACCAGCCGTGCCGTGCCTCTGCCTTCCGGGACTGCAGCAATCTGCAACAATTGAGGAGAGTCTACTGTGAACACATTGAACATTTGAACATGAACTACATCGATGTCCCATGCTGTACCTGTGGCAGCTGCTGCATCGGTTATTGTTCACGGACATAGGAACCCCCGAGGTGATCGTGTACAAAATGGTGGACGAGCACTCCAGGTGACGCCCGGGTTCAGCAGGTACCAGGCGACCAACCGTGCCATGCCTTTGCCTTCTAGGACGGCGGCATTCTGCACCAATACAGGAGAGTTGCGAGTGAACCATCATGTTGCATCCATGGCTTTCCACGTCACGCCCAGAGTCAGCAGGTTCCAGGCAACCAGCCATGCCGTGCCTCTGCCTTCTGGGATCGCAGCAATCTGCATCGACATAGGAACGTCAGGGACCGTCATCTTGAATGTATTGCGCTCCAAGTTGCACTGTTGTCAGCACATTTCAGGCGACCAGCACACGGAAGCCAAGCGTGTCCAGAAGTACAGTAAATGGTCTGCGCCAGGAAGGTCTGCGTCCTGCATCCCACCAGGTGCACGCCTGCTGCTGCGGCTCAGGTTGCTGTCAGCAGGCGCGGCAGCTGCAGCTGCTCAACTGCCCAGTCGACTTATGCACCCAGCCACGACATAGCCCTGCGGCTGGAGATACCACCTGTGTCACTAGCTGCTGGCGGCAGGTGTGGTAGCGCTGCTCGACTGATACAGCACGCTCTGCTTCCCAAGTCTGTTTGGGGCTCTCACCAGGAACGGCCTTGTGCCGATGGCCCTGTGCCAGGAAACACTGGGTGCGTGCGCGTCGCTGCGGCGGCGGCGGCGGCGGCGGCGTCTCTTGCCGTCGGCGGATGCGGCAGCAATGCTCAATCGTGACATTATGCTCCGCGCTCATCCCATATGTGCGCTACTCTCGCCAGGAACGGCCCGGTGCTGGAAAACACCAGGTGCGTCGCTGCGGCAGCGGCGCCAACTGCAGTTTGGGGGTGAGGCAGCGCAGCATATTTGTGTGAAGATGCTCCCTTCTCAGAAAGCGAGGATGCTGCTCACCAGGAACGGCCCTGTGCCGGCAAACACCAGGTGCGTCGCTGCGGCTGCGGCGCCAGGTGCTGTCGGCGGGTGCGGCAGCAATGCCCAATCGGGATATTATGCTCCGCTCTCAACCCATATGTGCACTAGGAACGGCCCTGTGCTGGCAAACACCAGGTGCTTCGCTGCGGCGGCGGCGGCGGCGCCGGTGGCTGTTGGAGGTTGCGGAAGTGCTGCTCACTCGTGCGCAAGTGACCTGCTTCCAGCTCGTACATGCGACGCTCTCACCAGGAACGGCCCTGTGCCGGCAAACACCAGGTGCGTCGCTGCGGCTGCGGTGCCGATCGCTGTTGGAGGGTGCGGCAGCGCCGCCGCCAGTGCGCCGGCCGCCGTGTCCCACAGCGCGACGGCTCCCGGCGTCGCCGCCGCCAGCAGCGAGCCGTCCGGGCTGAACGCCAGCCGCGAAGCCGGGGATCCTGCATAGTGTGACAGTGTGTCAGCATGGAATCGACTGCCTTTTTTGGTCAAAACGGTCAGATCTTGAAGTGTTTGCCGGCCGCCATGTTCCACAGCGCAACGGCTCCCGGCGTCGCCGCCGCCAGCAGCGAGTCGTCCGGGCTGAATGTCAGCCGAGAAGCCGGGGACCCTGAAGCGGCACGACAAAGCGGAATCAGCATGAACCTGGATGCTTTTGCCGCCGCCAGCAGCGAGCCGTGCGGGCTGGACGCCAGCCGCAAGGCCGGGGACCCTGCAGAGATACGATGACGGCGCGTCGGCATACGTCCAGATGCATCCATTTCTGCCTGCAGTGAGGCGTCTGGGCAGAACATCAACCATGATGCTGGAGTCACTGCGGAGACATGGCAGTGTGACACCGTGCATCCAGCTGGCATCCATGACAAAGTCCTCGCGGACATCGCTTACTCCTTTGACCATCTAGTGTGGTGTGTGACTTAGCTCACCTCGGCGCGTCCAGCTGGCCTCGGGTTATTAGACAATGGCGGCGCCATCCCTCTGACGGCAACAGGCTCCCTGCTCAATTTGGCAGCGTGGCCACTGACTTCAGCCTCTCGGTGCACCTCGGCGCGTCCAGCTGGCCTCGCAGTGGGTTTAGGGTTTTAGGGTTTAGAGTTTCCAGGTGGTGGCAGCGCCGGCCCTGCCGGCCACCGACGCCCACTGTGGATCCGATACTTTCTTTGACCACTGCATCTCAGCCTCCGGCATCTGAGCGCACCTCAATGCGTCCAGGTGGCCTGGCAGTGCCAGGCGGTGGCAATGTTGACGCCAGTCCTGCCGGCCACTGGCATCAACAGCCGCACTGTTCTCGATGTTCGACGGGCATCGCCTGTGGCTTCAGGAGTCCATCGGCTCACCTCGGCGATTCCAGCTGGCCCTGCAGTGCCAGGGGCGGCAATTTTGACGCCAGTCCTGCCGGCCACTGGCGTCAACAGCCGCGCTGGTCTCGATGGTTGACGGACACCGCCTGTGGCTTCAGGATTCCATCGGCTCACCTCGGCGCGTCCAGCTGGCATTGCAGTGCCAGGCGGTGGCAATGTTGACGCCAGTCCCGCCGGCCACAGGCACCAACAGCCGCACTGTTCTCGATGTTTGACGGACATCGCCTGTGACTTCAGGATTCCATCGGCTCACCTCGGCGCGTCCAGCTGGCCTGGCAGTGCCAGGCGGTGGCGATGTTGGCGCCGCCCCTGCCGACCACCGGCGCCCACAGCCGCACCGCGCCGTCGCCGCCGCAGGTCGCCGCCAGCTGCTGGGCTGGGCGCAGCGCCAGCCCAGACACCTGCGGAAAGATGAATTGGGAGACTCTTCGGTCGAGGACCTCAAGATCGAGCCCACAGCCGCGCGGCGCCGTCGCCGCCGCAGGTCGCCGCCAGCTGCTGGGCTGGGTGCAGCGCCAGGCCAGAGACCTGCGGAAAGATACATTGGAAGACTCTTCGGTCGAGGACCTCCAGATCGAGCCCACAGCTGCACGGCGCCATCCCCGCCGCAGGTCGCCGCCAGCTGCTGGGCTGGGTGCAGCGCCAGCCCAGACACCTGCGAAAAAATAGATTGGGAATTGGGAGACTTTTCGGTCGAGGACCTCAAGATCGCGCCCACAGCATCAATGTCGCCGCCGCAGGTCGCCGCCAGCTGCTGGGCTGGGTGCAGCGGCAGGCCGGAGACCTGCGGAAAGATAAATTGGGAGACTTTTCGGTCGAGGACCTCAAGATCGCGCCCACAGCATCAATGTCGCCGCCGCAGGTCGCCGCCAGCTGCTGGGCTGGGTGCAGCGCCAGGCCGGAGACCTATGGTGGGGCACGAACCACAACCGCAGTCACAGTCGCGGGGTGTGCTGCCAGCCCAGACACCTGCGGAAAGTTGAGGTAAGCACATTCACAGCATCAACGTTGCCGCCGCAGGTCGAGGCAAGCTGCTGGGCTGGGTGCAGCGCCAGGCCGGAAGTCTGTGAAAAGACAGGACATGACATGCAAAGAGGCCAATGTTGGTATGCCCAGCAACTGCACGATGCCTCGCTTCAAGTCACCACCAACCAAAAAAAAAAGCACTGCTGCAGGGCACACTGCTGACGCAACTCGGACGTGGCCCATGCGACCAAGGCGCAGCCAATGCAAAGCGTTTGAACCACTTGGCCGCTGTTGCGGGGTGCCTCCACTGCTGCCCGCAGCCCCAGGTCATCAGCTACCGCAACTGATGTAGAACCAATGAAGATGATTAGCTGACCTGACCGCTGCCGTGGGGCGCCTCCACAGCCGACTGCAGCACGAAGGACGGCATGGAGAGCTGGCGTGATCAGGACACAGCCAATCAGATATGGGCAACCACCCGGCCGCTGCCGTGGAAGGCATCCACTGCCGCCTCCAGCAGGAAGGACAGCACGGAGCTGATGCAATCAGGACACAGCTGACTGAACATATGCAGTCACCTGGCCGCCGTTGCCGTGGTGCGCCTCCACAGCCACACGCAGCGCGAAGGACTGTACAGAGCTAGCGTGAATGAGACAGAGCCAATCAGATACGGGCAATCACCTGGCCGCTGCCGTGGGGCGCCTCCACTGCCGCCTGCAGCACGAAGGACGGCGCCGCCGCCGACGTCACCCCTGCGCCCGTGTCGGCGGCGCGCCAGAAGCGCAGGAAGGTGGCGGCGGTGACAGAGCTGCCTGCGGATGCAACAGCCGACTGGCAAGATGCAAATCTGGTGAAGCTTATGGAATCTGTGGCAGCAGTTGCGCCGGCGTTGGCACCGACGGCGTGCCACAAGCGCAGGAAGGTGGCGGCGGTCGCAGAGCTGCCTGTGAGGGCGGCCGAGATCATCAGGCAACTTGTACGCTGTCAAGATGCACATGTCCATGCTGCTGCATATATTGCAACCACAGACATGGTCGCGCCAAGGTGACGGTATGCACATTCAGTCTGTCTAGCAGCGCTCACCATATATGACAGACACAAATACTTTATCCCGCGTGGGTTGCCACTCCATGCAGGTTACCACATGCAACCGGGTGAGGGTCAGCAAACCAGGTGAGGTTTAAGAGGCGTGACCGCACCTGCATCCTGCCGCGCGTCCACGGTCACCAGCAGCGCGCCGTCGGAGGAGAAGGCGACGTGCTGCAGCGCCGCGCCGGGTCCCTGGCGCCCCCCCACCACCGCCGGCGCCTGCTGCCCGACCTGCGTATGGCGGGAGGATTTATCAAATAGGGTTTATCAAATAGGGTTTATCAAGCAGTGGTGGCACATATAATATCGTTGCAGCGCCGCGCCGGGGCCCTGCTGCCCGACCTATCCACAATGAGGAAGAGGGTTTGAAGAACTTAGCGCTTAATTTAACATCATAATGCTGCTGCAGCGCCGCCCCGGGTCCCTGGTGCCCCCCCACAACCGCCGGCGCCTGCTGCCCGACCTGCGTTTGGTGGGAGGGTTTATCAAATAGGGTTTATCAAGCAGTGGTGGCACATATAATATTGTTGTAGCGCCGGGGCCCTGCTGCCCGACCTATCCACAGTGAGGAAGAGGGTTTAAAGCACGTAGCGCTTGATTGCAGCACATCACAATGCTGCTGCAGCGCCGCGCCGGGTCCCTGCTGCCCACCCACAACCGCCGGCGCCTGCTGCCCCACCTGTTTGCGTCAGAGGAAATTACACCATCAAGGGTGGGTGCTACAGCTCATGTGGTGAAGGGACTTGTATTGTAGATCTGGATATTTCGTGCTGCAGCGCAGCGCCGGGGCGCTGCTGGCCGCCCACCACCGCCGGCACCTGCTGGCCAACCTTTCCACGTCGGGAAGGAGGGTTCAGAGGGTATACAGGTGGCATATCACAGTACTGCTGCAGCGCTGCGACGGGATCCTGCTGCCCCGCCCGCCACCGCCGGCGCCTGCTGCCCCACCTGTCATGCGGGCTGGTGACATGACTGTCGACGAGTCAGACCTAGTCTGGCTTGTGTTGAAGTATGAGAGTTCCTTGTGCTGCAGCGCCGTGCCGGGGTGCTGCAGTCTGCCCACGACCACCTGCCCCTGCAGCCCCAGTCCAGTGGAAAATTAAAACCCTAAATCCCACCTTCATGTTTGAATTGAGTACCAGGCCTGCTCACTGCACTGGCGACGACACTGCCTGCATCCCAAGCAGCCCGCAGCTCCTTTTCAGGCTCTCCTTGCAGACACACCTGCTGCCCGCCCCATACACCTGCTTAGGTCAGGAATGGGTGATGACCACGCGTGCTGATATCCTGAACATATGTCGTTGATTTCACCTGGAGACGCCCCAGGGATCGGCCAGCAGCGGCGTCATACAGCTGCAGCACCGCATTCGCCCCGGGGCGAACCTCCAGGGCGCAATGTCGACGTGCGCTCTGAGCGCCTTGAACGGCGCTCCTTCTGTGTATCAAGGGCTGCGCCTTGTGGCCAGTCCTGAAGATCACCTGGAGGCGCGCCAGGGACCGGCCGGCGGCTGCGTCGTACAGCTGCAGCACCGCGCCCGCCCCCGCAAACGCCAAAACCCTGCCGCCCGCCGCTGCGCCGCTGCCGCCTGCATGGGCGACAGCCGCGAATGTGTGGTCGAATGTGTGGTCGATCGCGAATGTGGTCGATCGCGAATGTGTGGTCGAATGATTCGACAAAACGCCGCAAAAACAGAGGTTATGGCCCACGCACACACACCCAGCAGATGCCGACCGGCAAGGACGCCCGCCTTTCCGGCTTGCCCATTGGCCCAGCATCTCAGAGGCATTGCAGGCCTGAGGCAGAGATCTGCCGGTCCAGCACGGCATGTTCATCCAGCTAATCAAGAGCGCCAAATGAAGGCCGAGTCGTCCACCTGTGGGACGCCCCACCGGCGGTGGCGGCGGCAGCGCGCCGTCTGGACCCGGCGCAGGGGGAGGGAGCGCCCCGGCCGCGATGTCTGTCGCCGCGCCAGTTGCGGTGCTGACCTGCATCAAGATGTGGCAACTGAGACTCAGGGATCTGAATCTCATGGGACAGGTCCCGGCAGCGGCAGCGCCCCGGCTGCGATGTCTGTCGCCGCACCAATCGCGGTGCTGACCTGTGGAATGTTTGTGCTCAAAGTGATGGGTGGATCAGCCTGGAGCTTCACAACCGCAAGATGGCATGGTTGGGCTTGCATGACAATGTATGCTGCGTCCGCCTCGTCTGCTGGCAGCGACCGCTTTCGATCTTCTCATAAGTTACCCGCCGGGACAAGGTGTGCCAACCTGGCAACTCGCAGTGTTGGCATGTGCGACGATGTGCGCTGCATTTGCCTCATCCACCGGCAGCGCAACAGCCGTTATTCCAGGTGTACTGCCCGCCGAAACAGGGTGTGCCCACCTGGCAGATGGCATTGTCGGCACGAGCGACGACGTACGCTGCATCCGCTTCATCCGCCGGCAGCACAGCGGTCAGCGGCGCACCCAGGTGCGCCAGGAAGCTGCGCGAGTTGTCAGCCAGCCGCCATGTCACCTGCACGAATTGAGAAGAATCGTTCAGGTTTCAGGCTCAACATCAGCATGATGGTTTAGCAGCACAGCGGTGAGCAACGTGCCCAGTTGAGCCAGGAAGCTGCGCAGGTTGTCCGCCAGCCGCCATGTCACCTACACGCAAGGCTCAACATCAGCATGATAGTTTAGCAGCACGGCGGTGAACGACGTGCCCAGGTGGGCCAGGACGCTGCGCGAGTTGTTTGCCAGCCGCCATGTTACCTGCACCGATAGACGGGAAATTCTCAGACGAGGGGTGCAATCGACAAGCTGGAAGCTAAGCCCAGGTGGGCCAGGAAGCTGGGCGAGCTGATAAGCCGGGCGAGTTGTCCGCCAGCCGCCACGTCACCTGCATGTAGGTGTGAAGCTCAGAGCAGCACATGAGCGCTGAGTTTGACGTCTCGCCAGAATGGCGGTCAGCGGCACGTCCAGACTGAAGCAGCAGCCATATGCCGTTCTTGAAACCCAAGGTAACAAACATGTCAAATCTCCAATCGTACTCCAAAGTCATCGGCACCACCTTGTTGCCAAAACAGCGCCGCTGCGCATCCAAGCCGAAGGCCAGCACCCGCACCGCATGTGCCGGTGGTGGATGTCCAAGTACAGCGAGGATGTTCAAGTACAGCAAGCAAATCAGCTTAAGCCCCTCACCAGCACAGCCTCATCGCCGCCGGGCAGCAATTGCTGCGCATCCAGGGTTTAGGGCAGCACCCGCACACCATGCTGCAGTGCTGCCTGTTCACGTGCAGACAACAACACCAGAGCCAATCTGGCACCAGCACAGCCTCATCGCCGCCGGACAGCAGTCGCTGCGCATCCAGGGTTTAGGGCAGCACCCGCACACCATGCTGCAGTGCGGCCTGTTCACGTGCAGACAATCAACACCAGAGCCAGTTCCTCACCAGCACAGCCTCACTGCCGCCAGACAGCAGCCGCTGGGCGTCCAGGCCGGAGGCCAGCGCCCGCACCGCGTGACTTCAAGGTTTTCATAGGTGGCGACACGCCGAGTGCGAAAAAGCAGACGAAACCCACCAGCACAGCCTCATCGCCGCCGGACAGCAGCCGCAGCGCGTCCAGGCTGAAGGCCAGCGCCCGCACCGCATGACTTCAAGATTCTCATGGGTGGCAACACGCCGAGTGCAAAAGAGCAGATGAAACCCACCAGCACAGCCTCATCGCCGCCGGACAGCAGCCGCAGCGCGTCCAGGCTGAAGGCCAGCGCCCGCACCGCGTGCGCGTGCCAGTGCACCGTGGTTGCCACCGGCGCCGCCGCCGCCGCCGCCGACCCCGCTGCATCCTGCTGCTGCTGCCGCTGCCGCTGCCCAAAGGACAGCTGCTGGGCTGGTTCACCGGGGCCGGCTGCGGCAGCGGCGGCGACCGCGGGGGCGACATTATACCAAATCAGGATCCGGCCAGTGGCGTCGCCCGCCGCCACACGGTCGCCGGCTGGCGACACCGCCACACACTGCACCGTGCATGATTACCGTTGCAGTAACACAAACCCTAAGCCCTAAACCCTAAATAGGAGTGCATTAACAAAATGTATACAGCAGTGTCTGAGCGGCGTGTTCCCACATTGGCGAGCCAAACACGTGGCTGAATCTTGTGACAGCCTCGGCCGCAGCTGGGCATGTCGCCAGCGGGAGCTCCCCATGGACGTCAACACCCACCTTCTGGCGCTCGGACCATCGACATCTGGGTGTCAGAGGGGCTTTGCTTGCTGAGCATACCGCATTGACATGGCAGGGTGCCCACCCTTTGTAGACCGCCACAATCATGGCCGAAGAGCCTTTACATCATCGCTGCCGTCACAGAATTCGTGGAAGGCGCCACTGCAGGCGCCCCCACACCCTCACCTTGAAGGGCTTGGTGTGGTGCAGCGCGAGCGGCGCCACGGCTGCCCCAGGCGCCGCCGCCCACACCAGCACGCGGTGGCCGTCGTGCGTGGCCACCAGATCCCGGCCAGCCTGCAGGCGGGGCAGCTCACTCTCAAACCATCAACACAGGCGCTGCGCTGCAGCATGGAGGTGCCCTGAGCGGGGCACCTTACAGAAAGCCAAGCTCGACACGTCTTCAAAGGACATAATCATCAGTAAGGAAGTTTTTTTCGCACCGCCAGGGGAGTAGGCGCCGACAGCCGGATGGCAGGCTGCAGCATCTGCCCGTCCGGCAGCCTGCAGAACCGCACCTGCAAGTGCACAAGGAACAAAGTCTTGCATGCAGTGAAATCGCTGGCAGTGCACACAGATGCCTGTGCATGCCAGTCCTGCAGCTGCGCAAGACACGTGGTGAAGCGACCCAGCACATCGTGTCAAGCGCAGATGTGAGCGTGCCGTGAGTTCCCAAGGCTTCATGCTGCATCATTCACGGAATACGACTCGCACCCGGCCGACGCCACGGTCCTTCCAGGCTAGGCTGAGGTGCACGACGTCGCCGCCTGCAGGCGCCGCCAGGCTGACAATCGGCTGTCCGACCGCAATGTTGCGGGACAGCGCCCCCGCCTCCACGTCCCAGATGCACAGCGTGCCGTCCGCGGACGCCGTGAGCAGCTGCAGATCCGATATTCCAACTCAGGAAGAGTCTGACTTCCAACTTGGCGATGCCTAACCCAGCTGTGTGCGGGGCACTGCTCACTTCGCCGCATCCGCCCTGCAACTTGCCTGGCTATCGCCCTCGCCGGCGAAGCGCGCGGCCGACACCGGCTTCTGGTGGCCGCGCAGCACGGTGAGCAGCGTGTGTGTGGTCAGGCTGTAGACGTTGACGGTGTTGGCCGCCGGCACGGCCAGCAGCCGGCGCTGCAGTGCGACATCGGCGCCCGGGCCGTTGAACTGGCCGCTGACGGCGCCTGGTTGCATAATCCCGTTCTTTGTGATCGCAGCAACTCAGCTGCGCGGAGACGACCGCAGACGAGACATTGGCAGGGTGTCGGAATGCTGCCTGTGTGCCGGAGCAAGCCTACCACGGGTGCAAATTGCTGGCAGCGTGCGTCTGCAGCAGTTGCTTGACAGAATCAGCAAGTCGTTGACAGCGGCCAGAGTGCAAATGGGTGTCTAACGCGGTCAGGCATTGCACGAAATTTTGGAGGCTGTCAGACAGGTGCAGCCAATGTGTCAGACGCTCCTCAAAGCTTTGCCAGCCAGCTTTCAGACCGCAGACTTGCATTCCGCAATCACATTCATCCTTGAGCACTACACCTCAACGTCAGGACGGCGCAAGGCGGCGTGAGGGACGGTATTAAATCCATGTTCTGCAGGCATCAGCGCCCGCATGCTGTGTTGCTGGCAACTGCCCTCGCGATCAGCATTTGCATTCCGGCGCACGTTGTAGAGGGCCACGAGCTGAGTTCAGAGCGCGTCGTCTTTCAGACAAAGCATGGGGATCTCGAGTTTGCGCTGTACCCCAAGGTGACGCATTCAGAACACACACTTTGGTCTGTCGCCCAGCGCTGCTCGCGACGCCTGTCCTCTGTTTCCTGGGCTTCGATTCACTGCTCATGTCGCCCTGCAGGTGGCACCTGTAACATCCGCTCACATCATGAGGCTGGTGAAGGTACACGCATGCTGCCGGAGTATCGCACCTTGTGCCATTGCACAGTGTTATTAACGAAGCTCTTTCTGACGCCGCTGTTGTGAGCGCAGATGGGGGCCTACAATACCATACCCTTTTTCAGAGTCGACAAGGTGGGGTCTGCCTCATGGTGCTGATCAGGCAATCACGGCTGCGTTGCGCTCGAATGTGGCAGGTGCGGTTGACCTCAGCTGTTTCATTCATTACAGGGCTTTGTGGCACAGTGCACCGACGTGCTAGGCAACCGGCTTGTGCCGCTTGATGCGCGGCAGCTGGTGCGTCTGCCTGCAGCTGCAGCGTCAGCATTCTATGCGGATATGCCTGTCACATGCCTTACGCATGCGTATGACATTGAGGAATGTCCACTGAGGTGAATCAATCTGAACACCAATCTGCATAGTGCAGGCTGAGGCAGAGAAGAAGGTGGGCACAGCTGATCACCATGCCTGCATCACCATGCAGCACAGGCAGCGCTGGCATTGGGGATGTGAAGTGTGCACCCAAGCAGATGCTGTGCTGAGTCGATCGACTCATTCTGTTTGACCCGCAGCTGTGCACACGCAGGTGCCCCTGGAGGTGCGGCAAGATGCGAAGCACCACAAAAGGGGGATCCTGTCCATGGTGCGCCCCACAAAGCTGCCGTTCATGCCGTCATCTGCGCCGCTGTCTGACACACTAAGTGCAATGCGTCGCACGCCGCATCGTGTCAGTGAGCCTGATTCTGCACGCCCTGTCATTGGTGCACAGGCGCGATGGGACGACCCGAATTCGGGCGGCGCCTCCTTCAGCATCACGCTGGGTCCGGCGCCCCACCTCGACATGCAGTACACGGTGAGTGCGGCAGCCTGAATCGTGCTTATGCATCGAGGCCAACATGTTGTCGAACACAGCAGTCTTCAGCAGTCTACATCGCGCCGGGCCCGGCACCCCACCTCGACATGCTGTACACGGTGAGAGCGGCAGCCTGCAAAGCCTGCGTGAAACGTTTTGTGTCTCTGTACCCATCATTACGTCTCATAACATCATGTGCACATGGCCAGCAGTGTACAGCAGACTGCCATGAGCGCATGGCATCTTGTTTGTCAGGTCGGGAATTAGGGCATTTTTGCCTTGGCAGGTGTTTGGGGAGCTGACGCGGGGGTTCGAGACGCTGGACGAGTTCGAGAAGCAGCCCACAAAGACGGAGGGCATCTTCGTCATGCCAAAAGTGAGGATGCATCGGTTGCCTGGATTAGCTGGACATTTTTCGTGTTGACAGAATGATGCTGGAGCTCACAAGATGACGGGCATTGCTGCGCAGGAGCCGATTGTGATTCAGTCATCGTATTGGTATGAGGCGGATGGTCCAGAAAGCGGATCATGCTCCCAGGAGCTGGCAGCGCTACAGCAGCGCTTTGATTCGGTGGAAAAGGAGCTGCATGATCTGCGCCATGCGCAACTACCTCGCAGATGATGCCTGGCTGACATTGTCGCTTAGATAGTATTGAGCAAGCATGCACACCTCTAAACTTTGCCAATCAGACATTCAAAGTTGGCAGGCTTCAAAGCTTCCTCGGGTGCGATGACGCTGCTGCGAAGTCAGACATGCCCTCCTCAAAAAGGGGGTGCGCACAGCCTCAGATACAAATAGGCAAGACGATGATGCTGCATTCCAGCTCGGGCTGCTGATACTTATGATCGAGATGAGCTCCGATTCCCCTTGAGCTTGCCAGCCGCCCACAACATCAACGTGTTGACCGAGAAGCTGTGGATGCTGTCCTGCAGATGATCGGCATATGCTTCCTGCAATCCACCATCAAATACCACATTCTGAGAAGTTGAGGCACCCGTGTGGAAGGCAGACAGCGCAGGCTGCTTTGGAGTCTGCATCTGTCATGCATTCCTCAACACTGCACAGCCAATTTGCAATTGATGAGCAGTGATCAATGTCATGTCAGCCTAACCTGTGGAATGGATGTGATGGGCCGTTGCCGATCCATAGGGTGGACGGATGCGATGGTGATGTGTGGCACAAAGTCGTTCTGCACCACCTTGAAGCCGTGTGCCGAGAAGTGCCTTCTCAGACGAGCTGCGAGCTGCCGCAGCTGTTGTCCGCCATCAGCAATGCGCAGGTACACAAGCTACGCCACAGATAGGTCAGTGCTGGCTGTCAGCGCGCACTTGATTGTCTGGAGTGCGAAGCTGTGAAGTGTGCATCGCCATCCCGCAAACAGACCTCACCTGATCACCAAAGGCTGCCACACCCTTCACAGAAATCTTGATGGGTTTTTTGAGCATGACGGTGCTCTTTGGCTGATCTGGACCAATCAACTGCTTCCGCACCGAGCCACGCAGGGCAGCCTGTGCGCGCACCACATCGTCTCCTGCAGGTTCGACATTTGAGATGATGGAATGCTGCTCTGATGCAGCGCACGAATTGATGGGGGTAAAGTTGCAACAAGGGTGCATCAAACAGCAGGGACGGGACACGACTCAGATGGCTCACTCGACTCCAGGATGAGGGCGCAGACGCTGATGTGGCCTGACCCTGCACGGCGGCACACCCTGTGCAGGCTGGTGTCGTGCGCTCGAATGGAGGACTGCACCCCCGCCACTGCCGCACTGACCTCCGGGATGTGGTCCAGGGGCATCACGATGTAGGTGGTTGTCCGCTGGCGCGGCCGCTCGGGGACTGCTGCCACGCGGTACTCCCTGACGAGTCCGTCTGCCCGCCGAGCTGCCTCCCTGTCCGCTCGCTCCTCTGCTTTGCAGCGGCGACTGAACGGCGCTGCCCGGCGGTGGCCGGTGCGATCAGCTGATCGCCACGCGTACTTTCTGCGCAGTCTGCCCAGTTGCAGCCCATCAGCATATGCATATTGTCGCGGCCGCTGCCTCCTCCCTACTGACAGCTGCGGCAGCAGATCCACACTGATCTGCCGCTTGTCTGCCGAAGGCTTGGGCTGCTTCAGCACCTGCGCAATGAAAATGAGTCCTGCTTGCACCAAAACTTTTTTGCGCATCACGGACAATTCACTGACGGAATGCTTGTTCTTGTCTATCGCGCGCCTTGCAAGGTCTTCAGTCACAAGATGCTTCTGCAGGTAGCTGCAACAGTATCTCAAGCATTCTGGCCATCATGGCCCCAGCCAGCCACTTTTAGACGTGCCTGCGCTGGTGGGGATGCAGATGGTAGGCCTGCAGATCGCGCAGCCAATGCTGATGAGCCGCTGGCGGGCACCTGAACGGGCCTCCACTGTCGGACATAATGCTCTAATGCTGCGTCGGAGGTGTGCTGACTCTCGGAGGTGTGCTCACCCTCGATCGATGCTGCTGTCGCCTCCCCATCACGACCAGCTGCAGTGAGGACTGCATGCGCAGGTGGGTAAACCGGACGTGCACGCAAAGCCGACAAGCCGGTCGGCTCGTCTGCAGAGGCAAATGTACACTGCAAGTGTTTCCGTCTGCATCGAGGTCCGGCGTGGAATTGCGTCCGCTGTCGACAAGCCAACTGGCAGTGCGATCTCTGATCAGGTGCGATCGCCGATCGGCGTGGCGGCAAACAGCTCAAGAGCGTCCTTGAGAGCATATTGCATGCTTGAGTGTGTACTGTGCTAGACTGATCTGAAAGCAGCAGTTGTACTTGATCGAGCGTGATGACACGGACAGGCCTTGGACCTCGGAAATTCCAAGGAAGATCTCCAGTTACTAGTAACAGACAGGAACATCAGTGGTTCGTGCGCGTGCCAGCCTTCAACAAGCGTCCAACATCATTGCATCGTGTTCGTTCATAGTCGATGCTGAATCGCCGGCCTGGAGCAATACAGGTCGGCGAACCCCAACGATTGGGCTTTCCAACTCAACCCTCGCACGCACGCACTAGCAAAGTGTACAAGCACTCTGTGCCGACAGTGGCACGCCCTATTGCACTTCGCTGCCGTGGATCGTGTACGTCTCGTACACCTTAGCTGCGTCGAACTGTTCCCACCGTGACGCCGGGAAGATGTGCTTGTTCCTGCACCAGAGGTGCGGCAGCCTCTCATCACCACACATATGGCTTGCCTGCGTTCCAGTGAATGTGGACGACAGGCTCGCAATACGCTATGCATTGCTGCTGTACAAGGCCGCCTGAATCTCGCGAGCAACATGCAGGCTGTTCGATCACCTGACCTACCAGTGGCGCCCTCAACCACTTTGACCGCATGCGACTCATCCCTCTCCCAGCTGGCGTCGTTCACCAGCCGCAGGCATCGATCATCATCGTTGGGGATCACACGTATACAGTTTCTGGCTCAGTGCCTGTTGTATTAGTGGTGCTTGACCACCTTGCCCGCGTGCAGCTCGCCTTTCTCCGGGGGGTTTTACAATCAGCCGCTTGCATTCATGACCATCATTCGGAATACAAGAGAGGGTCTAGCTCAGCACCTGTTGTACCGGTGGCGCTCAACCATGTTGCCCGCGTGCGACTCGTCCACCTCCAGGGGCGTCATTCCTCAGCCGCAGGCATCCGTGACCATCATCCGAAGTACACGACAAAGAATCATCTAGCCCAGCACCTGTTGTACCAGTGGCGCTCAGCGACCTTGCCGGCGTGCGACACGTCCTTCTCCCGGCTGACGTCATTCACCAGCTGGATGCAGTGATGATCATCATTGGGGTTCAAAGGCAACACGGTTCAGGCTCAGCACCTGTTGTACCAGTGGCGCTCGACCACCTTGCCCGCATGCAACACATCCGTCTCCCAGCTTTCATAACTCACCAGCCGCAGGCACCGGTCATTATTGTTGGGGATAAGATGTAAACAGTTTCTAGCTGTTTACCTGTTGTACCAGTGGCGCTCGACCACCTTGCCCGCGTGCGACTCGTCCTTCTCCCGGCTGGCATCGTTCACCAGGCGCACATCCTCGTGGACATCGAAGTGAAACAGCGGACCGCTCTTCCCCCGCGCCTGTTCGCAAAAAGGTAGGACTACAGATGTGCAAATGACAAGGCGCTCAGAGTAGATTACATCATTCACCAGCTGCACGTCCTCGTGCACATGAAAGTGGAACAGCACCACTCTTCCCCCGCGCCTGTTACTTAAATGGCAACAAGATGTCACACAAATGACAAGGCCCTCACAGTGAATCGCAACGTTCACCAGCCGCACGTCCTTGTGCACATCGAAGTGGAACAGCGCCCCTCTCTTCCCCCGCGCCTGTTTGCCAAATGGCAAGACGATGTCAAGAAAACGACAAGGCGCTAATAGTAGGTTCTCACAGTCACTAGCCGCACGTCCTCGTCCTCGTCGAAGTGGAACAGTGGCCCGCTCTGCCCCCGCGCCTGCTTGTCAGGTGGCATCATATATGTTTGAGAGCACGAGGAGGTGCTGGCATAGGTCGCACAAAGAGGATTCATGGCATCCGCCTTCACGCATAGCAGGTTTGAGTAACGGGTGACCACTGAACATTTTCATTTGCACCTGCTGACCTCTATCAAAGTGATCTGGTGCTGCTCACCCGAAGTATGATGAGGCAGCAGAAGGAGATGCTATGGGGAACAAGCATTGCTGCCCGCAGCCGTGCAGGCCGGCGTGCTGTTGTGAGGTGCCGGCATCGACTGCAGCTCACATCCGCTCACCTTGTTGACGATGAGGTCGTAGAAGGTCTGGGAGTGCGGCAGGATGATGTCCTCCTTCACGTACAGCAGGTCCGAGGCGCCCACCCCCCGCAGCTCCCGGAAATCCGGCGACAGCTGCATGCAAAATCAGCTGCAAAAATCAAGCATCCACATCTCTGCAATTGAAATCACACGCTGTGACGACCCAGGGAGCGTGACCCGTTTTGGCGCCCGCGCCATACTGGTGCCAGCACAGTGCACCTACACTGCGGCCATTTCTGCACACTCAGCTCCAGGATGATGTCATCCTTCACACACAGCAGGTCCGAGGCTCCCACCCGCCGCAGCTCCCGGACATCCGGCGACAGCTGCACACTCGAGCAACGAAATTGACGATTCTCTGCACTTGAGCTACGTGCTGCGATGACGCAGGGGTTTGATCCCCTGTTGCGATCACGCAACTCTCTCACCGCCAAACGCACGAGTGGCCTATGATGGGACCAATTTCACATGATGCACACATCCAGCTCTTGGCTGTGCAGCTCGGAAGCACCTTATTTAGGGTTTATCTAAAGTTATTAGATAATGTCTAATGTGGACGCCCTCACTAACACTGCAGGCTCACAAGGCTACGCTCCTGATCGTGCATGCCGTGCAGGACTTTTGCTGCTGTGCACAGGGGTCCTCGGAATCAGGTGACTGCGAAACGAGGCTGGCCATGAGTGATGGGTCTCACCTGAGCATACACGGCACGCAAGAAGGCCGGAATGCTCCCGCCTCTGCACACAGCAATCCTGTGCAGGCGGGTGATCCGGAGAGCAGGGGGCACAAGAGGCCGGCCATGAACCTCATGAAACTATTTTGTATTTTGTAAAACCTGATAAAGTCGCACCAATTTAAACAATCTACTCAACTCACCTGGTCGCGCACCGCCCGCAGGAAGTCGGCGATGCTGTCGCCCTTGCGTACGGTGATCTTGCGCCGGTGCCCGGTGCCGTCCCAGTACGAGTATGTGATGTCCAGCGGCTCGTTCTTTATGAGCTGCGGCACGCAGAAGTGCATGCTGTCAGCGTCGGGTGCCAAGCCTGCAGAAGTGCTGCATTGCAGAAGTGCTGCATTGGGTGGCCTTGGCCGTGTGCGTCTTGTCGTGCTTGAGGACAGGCTGCCCACTAACAGTGCGCAGCGCATGAACTGTGAACCCACAATGGCGCTTTCTAGAGGACATGGCCTGCCAGGAGCTTGCATCTGCTGATGCGCTGCAGCACACTTTACCCAGCAGCTTTGCCAGCACCATCGCACCTGCTGCCGCAGGTTAGGCTCCTTCTTCAGGCGCGCCCGCATCTCCTCCTCCGCCGCCGTTCTGTGTCAATTCAGGTGCATGCAGCGCCAGAGAGCGCACTTGAAAAGCAAAAATCCAAAGGTTGCACGCCTGCAACTGCCGCCAGCAGCTACTCCTTCTTCAGGCGCGCCCGCATCTCCTCCTCCGCCGCCGCTCTGGGCGCCTCTTTCATGTACACGCAGTGTCAGGAAGTGCACCAAATCGCAATTAGGAAGGGTTGCACACCTGCTGCCGCAGGGTGTACTCCTTCTTCAGGCGCGCCCGCATCTCCTCCTCCGCTGCCGCTCGGTGTGCGTCTGGCAGGAAGTCCGTCCGCACTCCCGGATCCTTGCCTGCAGTTGCCACCATCTTGTTTGCATGTGATGCTGCCAAGATACAAGGTCAGACGCACCCTCACTTTACTAGATTTTGCATAGGGTAGTAAAGTGATAAATTGGTTTTATTAAAACTGTCACCTCGGGTGACAGGCTTGCATAGTGAAGGGCCTGCTGACGTAAGACTTGTGCGCCTTGCAATGTCTGCAGCACTCGACAAATGCTGCAGCAATGCGCACGGTTGTTGTTGCTGCTGGCCATGCCTCAGTGGACGCAGCAGTCGCCCACGCTGGACAAGACTCTGCGCCCTCTGTGCTGGCATGTGGCTCTTCTGTGCGCTGCTTTTGACGTTCTTGTCGGTCCACAGCTGAAGTGCCGAAGCAAGCTGCACACCTACCTTGGACAGCCGCAGCGGCGACTACACCTGTCCCCCCGTGTGTGCACCAGCTTCGGATGTTACCGCACCTTGCTGGTGAACTCAACATCGATCAGAAACACGTGCGCCGGTCCAGCTCTCAGCTCAGCAGTCTCACCCAGCTTGGACGGCCGCAGCGGCCGCGGCGCGGCCCCTGTGTCCCTGTCTGCGCCGGCATTAGGCTGCGCCGCCGCTTTCGGCACCGGCGCTGCGTCCGCCTGGGCTGCGTCCTGACTCCCGTCTTCGTCGCCGTCCTCGTCCTCCGCGAACGACAGCTTCGACTTGACCTGCAGCTTCGCCTTTTGCGCCGCCCGCTGCTCCCGCTCCTGCAATGGCCGGTACCAATTTGCGATATGATGGCTGACCACAATTGTGCACCGTGTGGCTTTATGATCAGGAGCGCACTGGGGGCAGAAAAGTTAGCATCATGTGCTCGGGTGACATCCCGCGCTCTACATGCTACTCCATTTCTGCGCGGTTGAACGCCGTGGTGTCGGCACGGCTGCTGTTCTGGCTTCGCATTCGACCCCGGCCACCTGCCTGAGTGTAAGTTGCAGACGCATCCTGCGCTTGCAGATGCCCTCTGCCTCGAGCTTGTCGCCTGGGCCGACCATTCACATCCGCGCAAACCACGTTGACGGGTTGTTCGGCAGCGCACTTGGCCCGCCTGGCCTCCTCGCCCATGCGCCCTGACAGCCCTTACTGATCAAGTCTGCCTCAACATCTGCCGAAACCGCATCTATCGACCAGTGCACCCACCACATTGGCTGCCGCCTACCCGGCTGTGACTTCCGCACGGCGGGCCTCTTTGCCCGTGCGTGCAGACAGCGTGTCGTGCTTGGACGTGAGGTTCGCCCTCAGATCTTTCGAGAAACTGACCGTCCAGAATCACTGCTCACCAGGTCGGCTGCCTCCTCGGCTGCGCGCTTGGCCCGCCGGGCCTCCTCGCCCATGCGCTCGGACAGCGTCATGACAAAACATCAACTACTTCTTCAGGTAGATTATTATGCCAGCCCTGGCGCTCACCAGGTCGGCTGCCTCCTCGGCTGTGCGCTTGGCCCGCCGGGCCTCCTCGCCCATGCGCGCGGACAGCGTCATGACAAAACATCAACTACTTGTTCAAGTAGATTATTGTTCCAGCCCTGGCGCTCACCAAGTCGGCTGCCTCCTCGGCTGCGCGCTTTGCCCGCCGCGCCTCCTCGCCCATGCGCTCGGACAGCGTCATGACAGGAACATCAACAACTTGTTCAAGTAGATTGTTGTTCCAGCCCTGGCGCTCACCAGGTCGGCAGCCTCCTCGGCTGCGCGCTTGGCCCTCCGGGCCTCCTCGCCCATGCGCTCGGACAGCGTGCTGCGCTTGGACATGAACTCCGCCTTGGTCACCAGGCCCACCGTCTCGTTCTTGAATGCATTCTCCAGCGCCTCCGCCTGCGTGGACCACGGTGGAGCTTCAGTCGTTCTGGACGTCTCCCTGACGGCTGTCAGACCAGCAATGCATGACGCTGGCCGCACGGTGCTGCCTTGAGGTCAACAAGCCTGCATGTCATGCGGCAATGCTGCAAATACCTGCAGGTCTGGAACGCAAGTGACAAGCCCACTGCAAGGCCTGCCGTGAGCTTCACGCATCGATTCTGCCAGATGCGTACTACCCACTGCACCTGGCCCGTGCCGAACTGGCGCAGGGCGGCGGCGCAGGCGGCCTCGTCCAGACGACAACCCAAGCCGCTTTCATCCGTTTCATGCTTTTCGTAGAACTTTGTCAATGCGGGCGCCTGGCCGGTGCCGAACTGGCGCAGGGCGGCGGCGTTGGCGGCCTCGTCCAGGCAGGTATGCATGGCCTCTTTCATCCAGTGCTGAACGCCATGTTTCAGGTACTGGGCACACCTGGCCGGTGCCGAACTGGCGCAGGGCGGCGGCGTTGGCGGCCTCGTCCAGGCGGGCCTTCTCCTCCTCCGCCTTCTTGCGCTGCGCCTCCCGCTGCTCCTGCTGCTTCCTGCGACCAAGAAATGTTAATGGCAGCCAAGCCGTAACACTACTCATCTCCTCAAATGGCACGATCGCGCATCCTCATTCCAGGCAGGCCTTCTCCTCCTCCGCCTTCTTGCGCTGCGCCTCCCGCTGCTCCTGCTGCTTCCTGCGACCAAGAAGATGTGACGGTGTGAGCCAGGCTGCACGGTGTTCCGAGCCGGATTTACCGTACTCCTCATCCAGGCAGGCCTTCTCCTCCTCCGCCTTGTTGCGCCGCGCCTCCCGCCGCTCCTGCTGCTTCCTGCGACCAAGAAGATGTGACGGTGTGAGCCAGGCTGCATGGTGGTTCGAGCCGGATGCATCGTACTCCTCATCCAGGCAGGCCTTCTCCTCCCTCGCCTTCTTGCGCCGCGCCTCCCGCTGCTCCTGCTGCTTCCTGCATTACAATGAGACAACTCCCATGCTTTGCCATGCTCCAACCACTTGCACCTGAGTGGAAGTTGTGAGCAGCATACGCACTGCCCTCCACCTCTTTGCGCTGCGCCCCTCGCTGATCCTGCTGCTTCCTGCGAACCAAGCAACAGTTGTGCAGGTCAGGCTGCACCGTCGCTCAGCTCTTGGATCGGATCGCTTGGGCGTCCTAGTCCAGACCTTCTCCTCCTCCACCTTCCTATGCTGCGCATCCCACTCCTGTCTGTGGGACGATCGAACAATGATTTAGGCCAGGCTGCATCTGCTGTGCAACACTGTCGTGACATGGCTGCCTATTGTGCCTCCGTCTCATACTGCACGTCTCGCCGCAATACCCGCGGCTTCCCAGTGTCATGTCCTGCTCCATACTGAAGGAATGTCCCCACAAAGAGCAATCCCACCAAGAGCATCCGTGCACTGTGACGGTGTGACTCCCAATTGCATCGTCGCAGCCTTTGCAGCGCCGTGCTGTGCACATCATATGGATGGACTGTCCACCGCCTTGCAATGCACATTCTTACGGCTGCGCCACTGATGAGCTCGTGTGTGCATATGCTGGCACCCACCTGATGCGCCGTGCATCCTCTCCCGACCCCACGTATCCTCCCATTCCGTAGCCCGACATGGTGCTGGACGTCTGATGCTGATGGAATGACAAATGCGACAACGCGGCTGAGTGCGGCAGCGCGGCACTTGCGGCAGTGGCTATTCTCAGACCGCCAAGCTGACAACACGACGTCTCACCCGGCAAATTCAATGCTGCGGACCCTCTGCGCGCCTTACTGGCAGCGCAGGTGATGTTGGAAAGCTGTGTCAGCAATTAATCCATATGCAGTCGAGCTGAGGGCGTGCATTGATAACAGCGCAACGCCTGCAACGCGCAGACCGGTGGTCGGTGATGGCACAGCTGCTTGACTGTACAGCTTGCAGGGAAGCAAATGCCCATCTGAGGCTGAAGCATGACTGATGGCTGCATGTGGACAATTGAACAGACCATGATGTGCACATAATCAGGTTTGCGACGCTGCTATTCTCTGACCACCTGAAGCGTTCAGGAGCCTGCTATATACACAGCAGCAGTGCCAGCGCGGGGCTTGCCCAAGGGATCTGTGTATTACAGCTTGGTGCTGTCACATATGGCGCAGTAAACTGCCTGCGGCATATGGACGGCCTGGTGCAGCAGGCCATCGAGGGGCAGCTGCTCAGTGTCGCCAAACGTGTTGAGGATCAGCTGGACGACCAGCTGCACGCGCTCGGCAAGCTAGACGCGGATGATTATGAGGCGCTGCGGGAGCGGCGGTTGCAGGCAAGTGTGGGTGCCCTTCGTACCATGCGATGGATCGATTGAACACAATGCAACACCTGGAGCAGCTGCGACCAAGAGTCAGACGACCTGCAATCTCACAGCTGAAGGTCAGCTGCTCCGCGTGGCGCTGCGACGGCGACCCCACACACGTGCAGGACATCAAGCGCGCCGCGGCGAGGAAGCAGCAGTGGCTGGCCGCCGGCCACGGCGAGTACCGGGAGGCGGCCACGGAGAAGGACTTCTTCGCGGAGGTGAAGGGCGAGGAGCGCGTCGTGTGCCACTTCTACCACGACAGCTGGCCCTGTAAGGCGAGCACTTTAATTTTTCTTTTCTTTTTCTCTTTTTCTTCACTGCTTCATTCTGCTTCCTGTGGAATTGCTTGCTCCCTCTCTTCTTCCGGCTCTGCTGCATGGACGTGCTGAAGTGCCAATGTGAGGAGTTGGTGGCAGTGCTGACAGGTTGGACTGCATCTGAGGGTGCTCTGCCGCATGGCCATGCTGAGATGTTGATGTAGAATTGGCTGGAGTTGGGCTGAGAGGTTGGACCACGTCTGAGCAGTCTCAAACATGTCTTGCGTCACGGCAGGTCATGGACAAGCACATGCAGCAGCTGGCGGCCAGCCATGTCGAGACCAAGTTCATCAAGGTGGGTGTCTAGCAGGTCGTCTGCCTGCCGCCACAAGTGCAAGTGCAGTGCTTGTCGTTGCCGCTGCTGCAGGTTGACACAGACAATGCCATGTTTCTGAAGGGATTCCTGCAGAAAACCCATTTCTAGTGGTTGGATGTGGCAGCAATACGGGAATGAACCACATTCCATATTCGCACATGTGGACATGCAGAAGCTTGCCACTGCTGGCCAAGCATTGAAAGCCTTCATCACGCTCGCGCTTCAGCACCTCCGTTTGTTCTGAGGAGATTCTGTTGGGCCCGCTGCAGATCAACGCGGAGAAGGCGCCCTTCCTGACGGAGCGCCTGAAGATCTGGATGCTGCCGACGCTGGCGCTCATCCGCGCCGAGAAGACGGTGGACTATGTAGTCGGCTTCCAGGAGCTGGGCAACACCGACGACTTCCCGACAGCCGCGCTGGAGGCGCGGTTACAGGTGAGGGTTGATTTCAACTCGAAACCGAAATGCAAGACAGAGGTCGATGCTGGAAGCTCTTGAAGGCATAGGCGTGTGCGTCGAACAACGTGGTCGGCTTTCAGGAGCTGGGCAACACCGACGACTTCCCGACAGCCGCGCTGGAGGCGCGGTCACAGGTCTGCACAGGTTTCCCCTTGATCTGCACCTTTAAGCCAGGCGTACGTGATAACAAGTCTTGTCCGAGATTTATCACACATCTCTTTGAGCTGTGTCCTGCGCATCGGACTACATGGTCGGCTCCCAGGAGCTGTGCCATACTGACGACTTTCTGATAGCCGCAACGGAGGCGGAGTTGCAGGCGCAGCCCGATTTCGGACTCGAAATGCATTAAAAAGACAGGCCTTGATCGGCTCGTGGCTCCTTCGGGGCTGAGCTATGTCCGCCGAACTGTGTGGTGGGTTGCGTGGAGGTCATCAACACCAATAGCGTTTGCACATCCCCTGCTGCAGCCGCAAACACACGAGGGCTCTTGCATTGAGCTTGAGATGCAATAAATGGCTACACGCAATCATCGCTGCGGCGGTTTCACGGCTTGGTCATCACAACGCTGGGTGTACAGACGTAGCGGGCCCTGCCTTGCTGCATCATGCATGCCAGGCTTGATGCTGGATTGTTCACATGAAAGCCAGCGTCTGTGGAGCACAGCGCGACACTCGTGCGGATATTACATCCTGGCCATGTGGTGCGCAGGCCGCCGGGCTGCTGTATGAGTCAGAGGCGTCAAAAGCAGCGCCGCAGAAGCGCAGCGTGCGAAAAGGCGGTGCCTCAGACGGTGTCGCTGTCCGGCGAACAGAGTCGGATGAGGATTCCGACTTCTCGGAGTGAGCGCATGTCAGGGGCAGGAGGCGCAGGCAGCATTGCTGAATGGGGTCTGGCGCACAGCATGCCTGGCAGCATCTGAGCACATGCCAGGAAGCTAGACAACAATGAGCAGGATGGTTGCACCATCTCATCATAGACTCTCCTGATGTTCGCAGCTGTTCGCAGGTGAGATGGTTCGACAAAGAGCAAACAGATCCACACGATCAGCCGCAGACTACCACATTCATAGCCGTGTTCGTAACAGTCCTCAATACTGAAACTACGTGTGAAGCTCGTGACTGGGTATATTCGTAGATCACCATTTTCATAATCACCCTCGGCTGCCCCCACACCCCTTGTCAGACGCAATATGCACAAACCGTGCACATGCTCCATGCTGCAGTTGCTGACATCACTGTTCGGGGTTCACATTGCTGTGGTCGCCGCTGCGCTGCTGTCTCTAAGCGTCCGATTCCATCCCCAAGTGTCAAGCAGATCTAGACTCCCGCCTTGCTGCTGCGCCGGCAGCCAATTGACTACAGCTGATGCTCAGGTTGCGGGTGCCTTCGGAGCCTCCTTCGGGATCTGGGCCTGCAGCCGCGCCAGCCGCGTCGAGTACTGCTTGTCCTTGATGGCGGCCTTCAGCTCGGCGCGCGCCATCTTCAGGTCCTTCTCGTTCTGCAAGCAGGAACCGCAGATGTCAACCAAACCTTTGCTCGTGTTGATGGCAGGGGGAATGGCATACTGGCTCAGGTGCCAGGATGTGCAGCTGATGGGCCCAATGCGTGGCATCTGCACTCTCATGCTGCTTGCTGTAGCGCAGTGACATGTGCAGTCATCATTGGAAAGTGTCGCCCGTCGTGAGTGCTGAGCTGGTCTCAGCAGGCCACGACTCCAGGATGCAGCTGCTGCGCATGCACGGCTTGATGATGATGACGGCAGCCGCAGGATCTCTCACTTCACGGTGGTGATGGGACATTCGAAGATGGCGGTACAGGTTACCCACCTTCAGGATGCGGCTGTTGCGCGTGGACAGCTCATTGATGACGACAGCGGCCACCAGCTCCCGTGGCACACTCTCTGACGCCAGCGCATCCGCGACGGTGTCCGGCAGCCCCCGCTTCACCCACTTCTTCTGCGATCACAGGCCTATTCGTCAAGGGATGTGCATCAGACAATGACCACACAGGCCACCGCCGTGCTGTCAAGGAGTGATGTCCAGTAGCCCCCGCTTCACCCACCCCTTCTGTTGGCAGCCACAGCTGATGATGCTTCTGCGACTCCTCAAGACTTGGTGACGTCGATGCATGACTTCTGTCATTCAACGTCAGCAGTTGCATGCGGCGGCGCTGGTATCTGGCACATATACTGACATTGACACTACAGGGTGGCCATTCGTACGTTTGCAGCAACTTTGTGCACCTTTGCAAACACGCCCTCGTCCTCATCTTCGATCGGTGCAGCGGGCTGCTGCACGGCGATCGGCGTCGGCTGCTGTGCCTGCTGCGTAGTTGGCGTGGCGCGAGTGATCACCGATGACCGGCGCGCATTCCTCATGTGATGTGAGGTTGCCTGTGGAGCCGATGCAGACAGGTATGCTCCTGTTCTCATCTTCGAAGCCGTGGAAGACGCCTTCAGAGCCAAATCAGCCTGCATCGATCAACGAGAAGGGCTTCGATCTGCAAGCAATCACTGCCCAGATGACGTCGTTGGCAAGAACGAGCGCAAAGCGTGACCATGCGGAGTGCACGAGAAATTCGATGCTTGAGTATGGCTTCGCGTCCAGAACTTAAGCGATCGTTTGTTTATATGCCTCGAGTAACGGTGCAACACAGACTGCACCGAGCAAATGATGTCGCACCTGCATACTGGGCCCCTTTGTCGTGCGACACGTGTCCCTCGCTTCAGCCTGGTCTGCCTCTGGGTTAGCGCGGAGCGGACAGCGGGGTCCCAGGAGCTTGGCGCGCGCTCCGAGAAAATCGAGGCAGGGTTCAGGCAGGGTTTTTCTGACAGAGACGGGGGATGCAGGAAGTACCTGGATGGTGTAAGGGTACGCGAAGTGTCGAGAAGTGGCCATCACGCGCGACTGCCAAGCCTTCTGTCTTTCCAGCAGCCAGCAGGGCTGCACGCAGCGTAAGTACCGCGGAGAGCTCCGCCAAAGCAGCCGCCATGGGGCGACGTGAGTGCTCTTTGTGACCAGCTGCTGCGCTGCATCGGAGCCGCCTTACGTATCGCTGACCAGATTGGGGCGGGGCTCGGCCTGCACGGCGCTGCAATGTGTTTGCTGCTGCATTTGGCAGCCGCTGCGATGCGGTGGCTGGCCTCAGCGTGGCTTGGGAGGAGCCACACTGGTGCTCTGTCAGGGTCTACGTTTTGCTGCATGTGCCTCTCTCTTGGGCCTAAGCCCGTGTTTGCATCGTGCAGGGCCGTTCAAGTGCTACAGGCAGATCAAGAACAAGCCGTACCCGAAGTCCCGCTTCTGCCGTGGTGTGCCGGACCCCAAGATTCGCATTTTCGATGCTGGCGCCAAGAAGGCTCCTGTGGACACCTTCCCGGCCTGCGTGCACATGGTCAGGTGAGGAAGGCGCTGGCAATCCCATGTGGTACACGAGGGCGCGGCTGGGGGCCTGCTTGGAATGACAGGGGCGTAAACGGCAGTGCCGCAGGGCTGCCATGGATGTTGCAGCCAGACGGCGAATGTGTGGAGGCGCCTGCGTGCCTGCAACCGCTTGCGACTTCGAGAAGCGATAGCAGCGGTCAGTCGATCAGCTGGCCTGCAGTGTCTGAGACTTGGAGGAGGGCTGCCTCATGTTTTTTCGTGCCCGGACTGCGCTGTGACAGTGTGCCGCCTTGTGTGCTGCAATTGCTCTGCGCACCGCAGCTGGGCAGTGGAGGAGAGTCCAGAAGCTGGTGCTGCCATGGTGCAAGCTGGCCGCACGGCGGTCACTGAGTACACGGAAAGCTTCCAGCTGCCTGCTGAACTGCCCTCGAGTCACATCTCACACTTTGTCTCCATTTCCGCAGTTGGGACAAGGAGCAGGTGGGTGGCGAGGCGCTGGATGCGGCCCAGACCGCATTCAACACGTTGATTGAAACCTTTAGGATGTCTGCTGAGGTGCCCTCCGACTCACGTTCCATCTGCCTTTCCCATCGTGCAGTTGGGCGAAGGAGCAGGTGAGCAGCGGGGCGGCGGAGGCGGCGCGGATGGTGATACACATTTGATTAAAGATGCCGTTGCGGCGTCTTGGCATACTATCTTTGATCTTGCAGCTGGGAGAAGGGCCAGGTGAGCAGCGAGGCCCTGGAGGCGGTCCATCGAAGACGTTGAGTTAGACTTTCAGATTGCATGCTGAGTTGCCCTTCAACTCACGTTCCATCTGCCTTTCCTATCCTGCAGTTGGGAGAAGGAGCAGGTGAGCAGCGAGGCGCTGGAGGCGGCGCGCATTGCGGCCAACAAGTACATGATCAAGAACGCGGGCAAGGACACGTTCCACCTGCGCGTGCGGGCGCACCCCTTCCACGTGCTGCGCATCAACAAGATGCTCTCGTGCGCCGGCGCCGATCGGCTGCAGGTGTGCCGCTTCACCATGTCAACCTTGCTGTCTGTGTTTGAATCTGTCGTGATTGTATTGTTTCTGCTTGCCTGTGGTCCTGCTGCAGTTCTGCGAGCCTGCTCGGGTCTCTGCTGGGTGGTGCCATTGTCAGGCTGGCGCCATTGCTTCTGTGGCCGCGCTGCAACTCTGTGTCCGCCCTTCCTCTCATCGAGTTTTGTCCTCCAGAAGAAGATTTTGCATCCTGCAGACGGGCATGCGCGGTGCGTTCGGCAAGCCGCTGGGCACCGCTGCACGCGTGTCCATTGGTCAAGTGCTGCTGTCCATCCGCTGCAAGGACGCCCACGTCACAGCGGTGAGGGATTTTGCCCCTGGCTAAATTAGGCGACAGTTAGGTCGCCTTGCTCATGTGCTGCATCTGGACCCTGCACTTGCTATGCCAGTGTCCATGCAGCTGGGCAGAGGCATGGCCATCTTCAGCCCAGCTCAGCGCCATGTCATGCTGTTGGCTGAGCTGCATGATGCAAGTGGCATTCCAGACACTGCAGCAGCAGTACTGGGCCTATTGCGTCACCGGCTGAGGGACAACATTGCTGCCAACCCGCTGTGCTGTCGGCAACCACAGGCACAGGAGGCCATGCGGCGCGCCAAGTTCAAGTTCCCAGGGCGCCAGAAGATCGTGGAGAGCCGCAACTGGTGAGAGCCTCTATCAACCAAGCTGTAGACTTTCACGAATCTACAGTGGTTCACTTTTGACCACATGCTCATGATGTCGCTTCTTGTGCGCAATGCCCCATCAGCATCAGCAAGCAGGGTGCTACTGCAGCGCTTGGTCCTTGGGGCCGGCAACTGTGTCCGCTGTCCCCAGTGTGTGTCTGCTGTCCCCGGTGTGTGACAAGCTCGTGTCCCCGGCGCGCAGGGGCTTCACGAAGTTCTCTCGGGACGACTACGTGCAGTGGAAGCGCGAGGGCCGCTTCCAGAAGGACGGCGTCAACGCCAAGGTGAGCAGGCACAGCCGCACGCTGTCTGCCTTGAACATCGAACATTGAGTCGCCGTCCAGTCCTGCGCTCTGCCTGCTGCTGGTGGCAACAGCAGTGGAGCAGTGGCATTCGCGAGCGTCTCTGACGCCACCGCAGACAGCACGCTATGCAATCCTCGACAGCATTCTGCTGTCTTGTGACGTGTGTCGGCAGTGCTGACAATCGTCACATTGTTGCTGTGCAGCTGCTGGGCAACCGCAGGTTGCTGGACAAGCGCGAGGGCGTTTGTTTGTTGAATCTACTGCTGTGCTCACAACAGTTGTATGTTGCTGTGCAGCTGCTGGGCACCCACGAACTGCTGGACCAAACAGGGGCATGTGCTTATTACATCTTGCAGTGCTGACTCATAAGATGTCGCAGTGCTGACGGATTTCAATTGCGGATGTGCAGCTGCTGGGCAACCATGGGCCGCTGGACAAGCGCGAGGGCGACCAGCTGTTTGTGCACGCGCCGCGGGACTCTAACGTGCCGGTGCACGCCGACTGAGCGTTTCCCAGCCGCTGGGACGGTCACGGAGACGTGCCGGCTCAGCCTCTCAGCGCAGCGTACGGAGCTGGTCCGGCATGCCGCCAGCTGGCAGCGCCGTCTAGGGGCTTCGGCGGAGGCGGTGTGTGACGGCGTGTGCGACAGGCGGCAGCAGCGGAAGCAATGTGTCGCGGGAAACTCCAAAGCTTGGCTGATGCTGCTGCATGTGGGTTCAGGTGGCAGTGTTGGGCATAGGCAGGCAAGTCTGTGCTTGTTCTGATGTGCTGTAACCATACAACCCACTATGGAGAGCTGGTCTTGTTCAGACAAAGAAAAAAGTCCAATCGTTCTTCTGCTACTCATTCAGTTTGGGATGTGCCTCCTGAACACTTGTCTTGATCACTTGCTGCCTTTGCCGCCCTTAAACATATGACCCACCACATCCTCAATGATCGGGGCCCAGGTGAGCACAGCACACTGCCCTCTCAGGTCCCTCACCATTTCTTTCAGCTTGGCCACCTGGTAGGCATGCACCACACGCTCCGCCTTCATCTGCCTCTGCAGCATGCGCACGGCGGCAGCGGCGGGCAGGCCCTGGCACCAACCTTCTCCATGCATTCTGTGCATTACAATGAGTCACATCAATAAACCATTAAACTCCCAGCCAGCCTGAGCGTCTATACTGCTTCATCTGTGCAGCACCACAGTATTGTCTTGTGAAAACGTCAGCTGAGCGCATCTGACTTACTCTTCCAGCTGGGCAGACTGTACTCGTGGCATCTGCTGGTGACCGAGTCAATCTCGTACGTGCACGCCAGCGTCATGATCAGCGGCAGGTTTTGCAGCGGCAGACACAGAGACTCCAGGAAGTGAGCGCAGTTCAGCCGGATGTCGGGCGCGTCATACTTTCTGCATGTCACCAGCACCTGTTGGTGCGACTTTGGGTACACATCACGGAGAGCTGCAAGTGAAGGCAGCTGCTTGTGCACTCAGCCTGACTTGTCGCAGCAGCATACCTGGACAACTCCAGCAATCTGCCGACATTGTCCTCGGTGATTTCCATGCGCGCATTGTACATGCCCTCGACCAGCAGGCAGACGTCTGCGGCATCCTCACTGAGAGGCAACTCTCCCGGAAAGGCCAGGTCCGAAAGGGTTGCCCTGCAAGAAATCAAAGTGCGAGTCGACAAGGACGTGCGAACCATTTGTACAACCTTGCTGGCCTGTGCAAGTTGGTGCACCCTTGTGCAACCAAGACGTGTCTGACGACACAGTTGTGACCTCGCACCCGATCACCCTCGACTGTTCCAGCAGCTTTGCCGTGTGCAGAGGAAAGGATGCACCGTCACAGCTGCGGACGTTGCAGTCGGACACGGCAGACATCGCTGCAAGGCGTGCCTCGACAATGTCACTCAAACCTCGAGGCAGTTCGGCAGCGGCAGGCTCGCTGCTAGCTGCAGCCATGGCTCACTGTTTGCAACGGGGTTCCGCCAAATTTGCCACCGATCCAGTGGTCAGGGCAATGCAGCGCAACTGTGGGCTCGTGTCACATCAGTGCTTTGATCCTAGTCTTGGAGTTCCGAGGGTTCCGAGGTGTCGAACCAGGGGGTGGGCTGCAGATGATAGGCGAGTCCCTTTTCACACACCAATCGCAATCTTGTGCACCGTCAGACGTACACAGCTCAATGGCTGATATACGACAACAGCTGCTCAGGCTGGTGATGCCGCATTGCGCCACCGCCATGGTACCCTTCTGCTCAGCTCTGCTGATATGTACACTGCCGCCACGGCGATGTTCATTGGGATCAGACCCACAGCCGCCACGCACGGCACAGCGAACGCCGCCATGATCACCCACTTTGCCGTTGCCGTTTTAGCAGCATGCAGCTTTTCTGCCTGGGCCTGCAGCCTCCTGAATTCATGCCTGCATGGCGCAAGCGCAGTATAAGGTGTTGACAACCGTACAATTGCACATGAACTTCAACGTATGTCGTGTACCGGTGTCCAGCATGTGCACAGCTTCTGAGCAGATCACACCACTACGGTACTCACGGCACAGCGTGGCAGAATTTGGCGCCCGCAAGAACGTTCAGCAGGTTCGCAAGCTGTGATTTGGTCAGTGTCGGTGCATTGTGCACCAGGTGGTCCTGCATTTCCAGCGCCATGCATGATATGACCAGTGCGCAAATAAGTGTGTCACCTCTGGCACAATCAGCCATTAACTACCTCTTTCAGGAACCCACAGGCAAGTGCAGACCAGCACATGTAGTGCAGCTCTGCAGCTCATCCATCGAGCAGATCTTGATGCAATTGAAGTACAGCAGCTTTGAATGCATTCGCCTACCAGCAGCAGCTCCGCAATGCATTTGTTGATGATGTACTCCTCCAGCTCGTCAAACCCTTGCCCATCAGCAGGCGTCAGTGTGCAGGCTTTCAGCAGTGTCGGTATCAGATCGGAGGGCTCTGTAGCCCGTGGCAGCGCAGTCAACACCTCCACAGCCAGCAGCACGCCTTTCTGCAAGGATACACCAGATGGCTTCACGCACCGCACGCATATGGTGTGGTCCCAGGCATGCAACATGCCTGTATACAGCGCAACAATTGCACGAGTTGATATCGGCACAAGAGCAGGGCGTCAAGCAAATTCATGTCGCATGTCTTGCATGCCACTTGGTGGCACCTCAGTTTCCAGATCACGTGCACGATTCCGCAGCTGCCAGACAGCAACCAGCCTCACCGCATTAGAACTTGCACGAGCTGCATCCAGGCTGCGGCATGCGACGGCAGCGGCGTCGGCATCCATCAGCTGCTGCCGCAGCGGGGCATCACCTGCGACAACAGCCCCGCGCTTCAAAGTTGTCGCAGCAACAGATGTGTACTGGCCATGCATGCCAGGCAAGCTGAGGTTTGCAGCGTGCATGCACATGCGGCACATAGAGAGGGAAGGGTCCAGTCATCACGGTCGCCATGCGCATTGCAGCTTGCTGCCATGTTCAACTATGCTGGGCGCTGACAACAGCCAGGCCAGGCTGAAGTTTGGGTATTGGCATGGCACACCTGAAGAGGCCTTGCACATGGCCAACACACATTTCAGACCTGCCACGACCACATTGCAGAATGCTTCGGGTGCCTGCGGTGTTCAAAATGACAGCCGCTGCAACAGGCTCATGTTGCAGTTGCCCTGGACTCAGACCTTGCTTGCTGGGGTTGCTGGCATCCGTCATGCATGTAGGCATCATAGGAAAGTTGACCGTGATGACGGTGCGGTGACATCAAGCAGTTATCGTTTGGGATACGTGGCTGGACAGCTTGGTGCCAGGCACCTGGGCTAGGCGCACAGACATGCACGCCACCACTGCTGGCAGCATGCGGTGGTTGCGTGCTCTGACCCGGTTGAGCTTCAGCACCTTCGGGCTCTGGTCTGCAGCAGGCGAGCCAGTCAATCAGTTCAGCCAGTCCCGGCTCTACTGGCTGTCGGTGGTGCTGGACCAGCACTGGTGATAGGTGATGGCTGCACGGCAGGGCACGGAGCAGTCACACTGATATCGTGGAAGAGAGGCAATCCGGAGCGACGATCTCAGCTCGACCCTGATGTCGAAGCTCAATCGTTACACTGTACAGATGGCTCGTATGAGTGCATGATGAGAGATCTGCACCTGCCAATGTGGCGTGCAATGTCATGAGGACAGCCAGCTGCAGGACCGCATCTGTAGACGCCAGCATCCACTTGGCAACTGTACACCAGGTGGTCTGCATGCATTCGAAAGACACTCACGGCTTGCATGCAGCCAGCACTCGCAGCACAAGCCGGGTGCATGCAGTCATGCCTGCCCACTAGAGCACGCATGTGCATGCTGCATCTGCACCTTGCTGCGATAGCAACCCACCAGTCCACCTCAAGCAGAGCAAGAGTATACGACTGGTTTGATGGTTAACAGCAGCACCCTGATGATCTGTGCCGTCACAGGCAGACAATGTCCTCGCTGAGGTGAGCTAATAATGCTCACCGACAGCAGCCACATGACAGGGCGCCCAGTAATGTTGTTAACGCTGAGCTGCAGCTGCGCTTCCAGGGTCTGGGCCACACGGTCCACCTCCTCAGGCGTGGCGTCTTGCTCCCAGGCTGCACTGGCCATGAGCCACCTCACCTGATGCGACAACACAAACTGACAATCGAGATGGCTAGTGGGATGTGCACTCACTAATGCCGCCTATGCATGACCCGGCATGCTGTTAACAACGTTGCAGCTTGCCATGGTGCAAGTGGCAGCCGCCCTTTCGTGCTGCACGGTAATATAAATCCCGTGCAATCACAGATCAGGCTCATGCTACACGACCTGTTGCACATGCTGTCGGTGGCCCCTTTACTGTAGAGGCAATTATGGAAGTAGATCTTGAATCATCCCTGGCTGCTGCAATTCACCGCAGGCTTGGCTGGTTTGTTGGCCGTGAGCTCCTGCGCGATGCCCGCGGCCGCATCGAAAGCTGCCACCATTCGCGCCTCCTCTTCCTCCAGCACTATGTGCGCGATATACCCGGCAGAACCGGCCGCGGCCGCCTGCTGATCCGCGGTGTTTGTCGAGTGCGCCTCGGACTGCTGCCGCGGCTGCGCCACGGTCACGATGTCGGTCGTCCAGGTGTGATACATGGCAAACGTCACCTCCATTGCAGTGTGGCGGTCTGAAGCGTGGCTCACGGCCTGCATCGCAGTAAGGCAGCATTGTCGTTGGTGTTGCTGGCGGTGCAGCCGAGGTTGCTGCCAGAACGTCTGAGGGTAAAGCTGGGTGCAAGCAAGGCAAATCAGCCCTGCACGAGCGTCCCCCGGGAGCTCGACAGCCTGTAGCACGCACTCTAAGCTTATTAATTTCAGTAGAGCGCCCTGTTTTGCTTGCCTATCGGCTGCACCTCACCTGCCGAGGCGCCGCTGCCCAGACGCTCACCAGACGTTATGCTCGTGCGTGTTTGCTGCTTGTGGGTTCGAAGCGCTCAGACTTGCATTGAATTTTCAAGCTGCTTAGCATCCAGAGGTATTCAAGCTCAATTTGGCCCTTTAGACTGGCTCGAGCAAGCTGCCATCTACACGCACACGACACGCACACTGCACATCTCACCGGCGGTCCGTCCCGTGATATGCGAAAGACAGGTCTAGGCCTCCCAGACCACTGTGCAAAGCGATTGATCCTGGCTCCGCAATTGTCTGGGCTGCCTTACAGGCGCATGCTGGGCAGGCTGTACTTTGTCTCACCCTCCGAGAGAGATCCTGCCTGCAGACGCCCAACAAGGTCGATGGCCTACATGCACGCGTGCATGTCGGCCGCAATGCTTGAGAGCTAACTGTAACCTTGACATACCCGGTTTCGATGCGACGACGCGGCATGCCTCGGGATGGTCGCTGTCGGACAAAACGTGGTCGACCTGTCCATGTCAACCATGCAAGGTGCGCCTCGTCGTCCCGCACGCCAACCCCAAACACTGCTCGCAGCATGTGAACATCAATTAGCACCTTCCTCACAATCAAGAGGTCCACGATTTATGCCCATTGACCTGCTGCCTGAGGGCGCCGCACCCGCAGCTAAGTGTGCAAGAACAGCTCTTTCTGCTGTGGTTCTGGGCAGACTTGGCGTCGCACTCGTGCATAGCGTTGTGGTGAGTTCTGCAGTGAGCTACGCCCTGCGCCATGGACCGGCGGGCGGAGCAGCTCCAGTCGCTCAGCAGCAGTCAGAACACAATGTCGCTGCAGCAGAGGGCGCGAGGCAGGCAGTCCAGCACCTGCCACGCGGCCGGTCTGGTGACAGAAAGATGCAGCACAAAGTGCATAACCAACGGTGCTGCTGAGGCGCTGACGAGGCAGCCGCGACCTGCGGGCGGGCTTTCGCACGGCCGGATCCGGAGCGGCAGGGACAGTGCAAGGCGCAGCCGCCGCGCTCCAGCCCGCATCCCGCCGCGGCCCCTTCAGAGCAGAGACCCTGAGACGCCTGGCGCTGGGGCACCGCATGCGCAGGGGCCGCTTGGCCAGAGCTTGCGCTCTGGCTTGCCACCTACGGTGTGGTGTTCGAACCATACATTGTGCTTGTTCCAGGATGCCAGCATGCTCCTCCGCGACGGCATGAGATTTGACCCTCACGTCAAAAAGAGCATCACGCATTGCTTCACATGGTGTGACTGCACCTGAAAAGAAAGCAGTGCTCAGGGTTACCTGATTGATGTGCATGGCTCACCAGCTCATGTCTGATTCCCAGGTGACTCATCGCACAGCAAGCTCGGCAATTCAGGACGAGGAAGCAACGAGGCACATGATCAGCGTCGACGGCGAGCCGCTGCTGACCGCCAGCTTCCAGACCACAGACGTTGCTGCGAACCTGGTCGTTGCCATGGTCGACAGGCTGACGGCACTCTGCCAGAGGCACTGCAGCGCGCAGCCGGGCGACCCCCCGCATGCTGACGTGACTGGCGAAGCGTGCCGGCTGGCCAGCATGCTGGCAGAGCAGGCTTCCGCAATGCGGACGTGCGAGCTCCTGGGTGCGGCAGCGGGCATCGCGCGCTTCGACATGCCGGCCGACAGCGACGCCAGCTGGCAGCTCGCCAAAGCGAGTGGGTCGTGCAGAAGATGCAGACACTGCTGTGCCAGAAATGATCACTGTATGCAGGCTGTGACATCGTCCAAGGAATGGTTCTGTGCTGCTGCCTCAGCGGCCAGGTTTTCATATATGTAGCGTGTCTACCTGCTGCTGCACCAAGGCGTCACAGGGTTGCAGAACTATGCAGGGCTGGCAGTGAGCATTTTGCAACGGCTGGCGGATGGCGACCTGGGTGTGGAAGCAGAGCTTGATGTGCTGCCCTCCTGGCTGGCGGCCTTCTTCACAGCCCCGGACCTGTTCGACAGCAGCGCCTGCCGACCTCAAGACCCCACCGCGTACATGCAGAGCTTGGCAGCAGTGGCGTTCAAGGTACACTAGACCGAACAAGACTTGATTGTCGCATGCTGCTGAGCATGGCTTGTGATCACAAGTGTGCATTTCTTCATCCCTTGATGTTGCATGCCAGGCTTCGATCGAGTTGCTCGCTTGGTCATTGTCACGTCGATACGGACTGCTATACCAGGTCCAGTGCAGGCTCCTGTGCAACATCTGTCTTCGCACATCCGTCAGTCTCAATCATGCTGTGTACAGGTCCAACAGTCAGGGCAGGCACAGCAGCTCCCGGCAGGCAGCAAGGTGCCAGGTTCGATGTCGTGCCGCAGCTCAGCAGCCTCGCAGGACAGCAAACATCCTGCCCGCGTGACGGTGACTTTGCCCCTGACTGGCGATGCTGTCACCTTCCAGACACGGCAGTGTCGCTTGTGCTGCATGGTGTGCACAAGCTGCCACACAGGGACTCAGAAGCCATGCAGCTTGATGCGGGCTGCTGACTCCAAAGATTGTGTCGTCTGATGCAGGAGCTGGGTGGAGTGGAATGCGTGCCGTGCTACCTCAGGCTGGTGTACAAGTACTTCCCGAAGAGCATCGTGATCAAGTTCGGCGACTTTCGTCTCGACTCCAAGCCTGAAGCTGGTGGTGGGTCTCATCAGCAGCAGAACATGCACCAGTTTCACTCTTGGTATGCATAAGGCGTCAAGTTGCGGGTGGTGTCATCGCAACGGAACAAACCTCCCCCTGTCCCTCCTCTAGATGGACAATGGTTTCTGGCAGACAGACAGACTCTGCTTCTGCGCGCAGAGGAGCGAGCAGCACGAGGGGCTGGCATGGACGCTGCCGTGATCTTGTGGATTCCGTACTCAGAGCTGGTGAAGCAGCCCAACGGCAGGTTGGTCGCTCCAGGCAAGCTTTTGCAGGAGCGATTTCTGGATGCACACTCACAGCAGACGCACCCGCACCCACTATTCGAACAGGTACTTGCAAATTCGAATAACTCTCCTGTTGGCATGTTCTTTTTGTTGCTTCCGGCTGCCATAATTCATCAACACCGCCTTCATGCCTTCAGAGATGTCCATGTGCAGGCAAAGTATGGCTCTAAGAATCACCATTTCACAGAATTTTACAGGGTCCTGCATGCCCATGTCGCAGACGAGATCACAGACTTCGTGCTTAAAAGCATGCGGCAGGTGAATTTGCTGCGCTAGCTGATGCTGAGTTAAGTTGAAGCGACCCTTATGAGGTTCAGCATACATGTGGCTGTCGGTCGACCTCGGTCTCTCACATGCAAACAATCGTTGCTGGCACGCAGGTGGCCTCCATCTACAAGAGCTGCGACACGGCGCAGGCTGTGGTTTGGACGGAGGATGACATGTGCCAGTTCGGGGCCATGCTCAGCGCTTTGCAGAGCGCACTGCCCAGTCCACCGTGTGCGTCGCTTGCATGCTGAGCATCCTTGGAGTCTGCTGCATTGCTGCAATGGTTGCAGCATCGTTGCTGCGCACTCCGAATCCGTATCATCATGCCGCCAGCTGTCATCGAAGTGTGCACTGCAACAGCTGTACCCATGGGCACAGCATCCTGCCCAGCGATGTGTAATGCATCTGACTTCTCTGTGTAGGAGGCACATTGCCCGCTCTGGAGGTGGTCCACCGTGAAGACAGTCATGCATGTATAGCTACAGCGACATTCCCGCTTGGTTGAATTACGCGAGATTGACCATGTCAATTCTGCAGTAGTCTTTTGCGTCACGGTTCGAAAATTGGTCTGTTTCAAGCTGCACCAACCATGCAGCCACTTATTGGCCCAAACAACAAAAAAGGTTCTGTACCGCGCTCTGCCCTACTGCTTTGCATACGAGACGTCCATTGCGTTGCTGGGCGTGATCTTGAAGGCCTGCAGCCCCGTCATTGCCACGCTCGCCTGCATACACCGGAACAGCAATCATTGTCCTGCACCCTGTTAAGGTTGCTGGCACGACCAGATCAACTATCAAACCTGCATGACAGCAAAGAGACCACAAGAGGCCGCGAATGACGTCAAGATCGTGGATGATGTCGGCAGCACACCTACATGTCGAAGATGCCAGATGCGCGTCCACCATGCGCTGACCAGTGCAGCTGGATGTGCTCTGAGGGCAAGGTTCCGGAACGGAAGTGTGTGAATCATGTCGGTGTCGCACCTGCATGTCGTTCTCGAACTCGACGAAGGAGATGCCGGGGCGCGCGTCCACCATGCGGACCTCCCGGAAGCCCGGGAACTGCTGGAACAGCATGCTGAGCATCTGGCTGTTGGTCGCCGGCGGCAAGTTCTGCACGAACAGGATCTTGTTCGGCGGCTCGATGCCTATCGACGCCTGCAGCATCGGAGCGTCACAAGTCAATGCTCTGCCGTGGTGTTGTTGAATGCCACGACCACCAGCAGAAATGGGCATTCAGCATGATTAGGGCAGCGGTGCACACAAGTGCAAGATGCTTGCCGGTCGAATCCTGACAGCACGTGAAGGTACGTCCTGCGTACTGATTGCTCTAGTGGAACCCGCACAATAGCAGGAGGAATCGACCGACCTTAGCGGGCGCGGCCGCAGCTGCAGACGCCGGAGCACCGCCGCCCTTACCCCCCTTGGCGAGGTGTTGCTCTGCAAGGGAGCGACACAGCAGAGTGAGCTGCCCAGCACAGCCACGATGGAGCTGGTGTCACACGCAGGCTGATGAAGAATAGTGAGGCAGGCAGCCACTGTACTCTACTGCAGCATGCTTGTGGCCTTCACCGAGATGTGGCTACACCGAGAGTGTTTCCAGGCACTCAAGTCTTCATCAGTCTTATTGCATGTGGTGCCGGCACTCACCCCGCGCAGTCGCCCGTTTGCTGGGTCGGTCCGATTTGTTCAGCGGCTTGCCAGTGGCACGCAGCGTGGCATCCGACTCCCCACGTGCATACGCCAGTTTCTGTGGTGACATGCACACAGACGCAGCCGTGAGACGCAGCAAGTGCGCTTCTGGCAGGCCAGGTGCGACCAAACTCTAACATGCTGCAGAAATATCGAAGGCGGCACATCAGGCACTGCGGCGCTGCAGTACAGCAGGCGGGGCCCCCCACCATGGGCTTGTCAAAGAAGGGGAAGCCCTGCATCGACGTCAGCGCGTTGGTGGCGGCGGTGACGTCGGAGAACACCACCCACGCCTGGCCGCGCAGCCGGTATGTCCGCATGCACACGACGTCCAGGATTTTGCCGAACTGGGAGAAGATGGCGTACAGGCACTTTCTCAGCTCTGCGGGGCATAGGACACGAGAGTATCAGCGGGGGCTTTGCCAAGCTGTTGGAGGTGGAGATGCAGAGTCCGGACTGCCTCTAGGATGGCAGGCGCGCACCATCCTTGTTGAGTTTCTCGTACAAATTGCTGACATAGATCGTCGAGTTGGGCGCCTCGCCCATGGTGGGCAGCTGCCGACTCCAGTTGTTGCACCGCTGCTATGTGTACTCGCCTTACAGCAACGCAGACCCCGAGTTGCTGCAGGTTGTGATTGGGCACACGGAAGTCTGGTGGCGCAGCGCCGACTGGCTGCCTAGGATCAAGGCGCAGTCTGGGATCAGGATCAGAGGTGAAGATAGCCACAAACCCACAATGAGGCTTGTAGCAATCAGCTCAGTGCTACTTTGCGCAGGCTCAGGGTGCGAAGAATGAGGTGCGCCTCTTTGGACACCCTGGAGCGCAGCATTCTGGCAGGGGAAAGAGGCAGACCTTCCACCATGAGGCAGAGACAGCCAGGCACGGGCGGTTCTGCTCCTTCACTGATCCCTTGCGGATAATCAAACGCCAATCGCAACCCCTGAAACGGATCGTTGTTCGCTATGATCTGGCGGGATCCCGCGCCCGCCGCAGCACCCATGTCAATGATGAGCACCAGCCACCCACAGCAGTGTTCTGAGGCCCGTGCTCATTGTCAGTGCCGCCCATGCCAGCGGTTCCAGAGCCCCTGAGCTGCACGTAAACCCCGAGGAGCCAGCACGGCTTCTCGCACATACTTCACCCGCCAATACACAATGCGCTGGTGGCAGCGTCAAACAATGCTAGTGTGCTAATCCTGGTCAGCTGACGTCAAAGCCCTGAGCTGCCCATACGTCTGGCCCGCCCTCTGCATCGGTCACCTCGTCGCCCTCCTCCTCCATGGCAAGCCGCACATACTCAGTCCGCCCGAAGCGGTCCCACTCTGTGAGTCCCGCATCCTCCCGCTCCTGTGCAATGTGGGACATCGCAGCATCAGCAGCTGCTCGTGGCCTGATGAGTATGCACCTAAATCAACCACACTGACTAGCTGCGTTCAAAGCTGCCTGAGCTGCTGAGGACCCATACCAGCCCCCATTCCAGTACAAGTACAGGGCGAGCATGGCGCACCAAAGGATGATTCCAGCATGCGGCTTGTCATCACGTGCAGCAGAGCGGACACCCTGCATCGGGCTCGAGTCTGCTGCGCATGCAGACGCTTTGCAGACCCTGCAGCATGTTCAGCAATGCACTCAGCGGGCGGCGTCACCTGGCGGATGACGAAGGGGTCGCGCGTCTCAAAGGCGATGAACTTGTTGAGGTTGAACAGGATGTTGAACAGCGTGCCGGCGAGGCTGCGGCTGCGCTTGAGGTCGCGCAGCGTGAAGCAGCCCTCCCTCTCCGGCTGGATCATGTCGTGGAGCTGGCAGAGCACGTCCTCAAACAGGACGGGCTCCTGCGCCAGGCACTCCATGCGGTGCAGCTGCTCCTCATAAAAGTACTGCGTGTGGCACACAAGACCCTGGTCAGCAAGGATTGCAGGCGGCACAGCAGATGTGAGAAGGCACGACTCTTTGCGAAGTATGTCGTGCACAGCAAATGCATCTTGCTGGTAACCGTGCAGCAGATCGTGCACACCAACATTTCGTTGGGCAGCAGAACGCCTGTGCAGTCCATTTCCACACACGAGCTAAGTGATAGGAATGCAGTTTGGACTGCATTTGGACTCTTGACTTGTGCATGCGATACAAATTCTCGCACCAGCATTTCGTTGGGCTGCAGGGCGCCATCGCAATCCAGGTCCACGCAGCGGAACCAGTAGTCGAGGGACACGTCGCTGGTCTTGTCCTCCTCGCTCAGGATAAACCACACGAAGTCCTCGTAGCTCATCTTGCCCTCGATGCTGCTCGCAAAGGGGCGCGCGGCCTGCACACACAGTAGGCAATTTCATTGATGCATGTCAGGGTTCGAGAAAATTTGCACGAACTGGGCACCCGAGGTACTTGCAGCTCATCTTGCCCTCCATGCTGCTAATCAACGGACACAGTTCCTGTGAGTGCAGCAGCATTGCTGACCACAGAAGCAAGTCACGGTCTGATCCTGCATCACAAGATGAGCTCTGGAGTCTGAAACACAAGGCTGATTGCTGAGTCTCGAGCACAGGATTCACACTGGTGCACCATCCACCTTTGCATTGCTGCAACAGTGGTGCGCCCCCTCTCAGCTGGATACTTTGACCCCGCCACCAGGATGACACGCCGCCAAAGCACAGACTGATGTCTAAGGACTTGCCTGAGAGAAGATGCGGTCCACGATGCGGTATGTCAAAGAGTGGTTGCCGTAGCGCAGCAGGTCCTCCTTCGTGATGTAGAAGTCGTGGTCCGTGTCCAGCTCCCAGAACTGCAACATTGGTGAGAACTGGCATCAGCATGGCATGGCATCACCTTCACCCTCTGCCCAGCCTTGTGTGCGAGTCTAGGTGATGGCGACTGATGTTGTGCTCGTGGGCATGAGGGTGACAAGGAAATAACCCTCAGACCATGCATGGTGCGGCAGACTTCAGGGCGCGGTCATGCAGCACATCTGCATGATGCCTGCGCAGCGGCGCACACCTTACAGTAGATGACGTAGAAGTGCTCGTACGAGAAGAAGTCCAGCACTTTGTTGATGTCCTCCTCCTCATCTAGCATCTGCAGCGTCCGCAGCAGCCCACCCCTGCAGCATCCATCTTTAAGCAAAGTCAGGGTCTGACAACCTGCAACCACGGGCATAGACAGAGTGGGCAGAAGGACGATGGGATCTTACCGCTTGAGGTCGCGCAGCGACAATCTGCCGGCGCCGCAGCGGTCCAGGGAGTAAAAGATGCGGTAGATGACCGTCTCCGCATACCTGGAGGAGGCAGGAGGGGTGGTGGATATGTGCACACTTGACAGCCAGCGACCAGATCTGGCAGCGCACAATCTCAATTTGCAACTACGACTTTGGCAGACACCAGATTCCTGGTGCAACGGCCGCCGAGGATGGAACTTTTAGCAAATTACCTGTCCTGAAACTCGGGGGTGTCCTGCAGGAACTCGAGGCCCGGGTGCGACAGCAGGATGCCCGCCATCATGGACTTGAGGTCCGCCTGCGTGACGGACGTCGCGCCGTCCTTGCACAGCACCTGCAATGCCAACACCAGCAATAAAATGTGGCTTTTGACTGGGTCTGCCGTGGCTCCTTCTCGGCAAGGTCCCTCAGAAACATGTTTTTGCCCTGCTGATCAATCCAAACAGACAGTGGAGTCATTTAAACAGACAGTGGAGCCATCCTCGTCATGTTCTGTTCCCGAGCACCTCCATCATGCGCGACTGGGGGTCCAGCGACACGAGCCGCTTGTGCGCGATCCAGGCCGTCATGGCGTCCTTGCTGACGAGTGACGCCTCCGGCGCCACCAGCTTGTAGAACAGCGGGTACGCCAGCACGCTGGGCAGCTCGTACACCTGCGCATGCGCGCAAAGTGTCGCAGCGCATCCATTGCCCAGAAGCTTGACCCGTGACGCAGGCGATGCCCAGAGTTGCATTCGGCACCACCAGGTTGTGGAACAGCGGGTACGCCAGCACGCTGGGCAGCTCGAACACCTGAGCAGTTGCAGCGTGTGCGCTGCTTCATTTTCCAAGGCTTTGATGCATCATGCAAGTGATGCTCCAGCGCCACCAGCTTCCAGAGGACAGCGGGTACACCAGCAACGATGGCAATGACTTGCAGGGGTGGACTTGTTTCGGGGCCCAGCCTGTGCACCTGCCGTCATCTGCAACTGGCAGAAGCTGCAGCATGAAGCCTTCTGCCCATCCACTGTGTGGTCAAGGGCAGAGCTGTCAAAACAGCAGTGCGATGGGGGTTGATGGCACCTCTTTCACCAGCTCCTTCATGGCCGGAATTGTGAGGCCCTCCGGGTACATGCCGAACAGCGCGTCAAGCTTTGCCTGCATCACGCTGGCCGCTGTTGGCGACGTGTGCGCACCCCGCGGCACATAAAACACCGGGATGGTGTGCTCATTCGCCGCCTGAGCAGCCATGTCAACACAAACCGTCATGCACAGGCCGCAGCAGGTCAGCAGGCCGGGTGCAAAAGCCATGTGTCAACGATGCGGCGGCATGCAGAGGCAATTTGCCCAGCTTGACAGCGTAGTACGGCGATGACAGCACCACAATAAGACATCACCCTACCTGGCGCAGCGCTGTCTGGTGTTCAGGGCGGCGTGCCGGAATCAGGGGGCTGGACACCGACCGCGCCTTGATAGGCGACAGCGGCGGCTGCAAATGGCAAACCGATCAGCCATGTGAGAACAGTGTGACTGATTGACTTTTCATTGTGTGCAGAACTCTTGCATGCCTTGCATGCTGTGCACATAGCAGCAAAAGTAAACTCTTTTGCTGCTACGTGCACAACGATCAGCAGATGACCGGCAGCACTGCTGCATCTGATGACCCGGCCGCATGACGTCCAAGCTGCATGCTGTGGCATCGTCTCACCTGAGACAGGGCGCCGCCGAGGGATGGCAGGCTGCTGTGGCTGCCCGCAGGGCCGGGCAGCGGGTGTCCCAGCTTCGCATTCTCGAGCAGCGACAGCACCTGGGCAGCCACCAGCCCGCCGCGTAAATGCCCACCAAAAGCCATTTGTTCGCACCAAAGAGTTGCAGTGCGGCTTCACGCTGAGCATGCCACACAGCTGTAGGTTGCCCAATCATGTGCACTCGAGCAACAGATGATCAACGTGACAACGCCAATGCTCGGGAGGTAGGTCACCAGTCAGGGAGGCTGGATTCCGTCAGCACGCACCAGCTTTTGTGAGTCTGGTGCGGCGAGCCACAGCAGGAAGAAGTTGTCCAGCTTGAGCTTGGACAGCGGGAAGCGGGACAGGGAGCTGCCGCCATCGCGAGCTCCGTGTCCAAACAGGCCCAGCGGGGTCATGAGCGAGCAAGGAGCTCGTGCCACGCAGCCTGCGTCTGCTGCTCAGCCCGCAGGCTGGTCATCCAAGAGGCAGCTCGAAGGCCGTGGGGTGCACTGTCACAGCATTGCTGGGTGCCTTGCCGACTGGATCAAGCAGCAACCGCCAGATTTGGCGGGCAATTGCAGGGGGTGCAATTTCAGGGTGCTGCAATCCTTGTGGCTTCGAAATCACGCCAGTCAGCCTAGGACGCGCCCGATCACAGCGATCCGGCAATGCAATTTCAGGTCATGCGAGGCTGCAGACTACGTTTCTGGCAACTAGCCTGCGTACAGACTGCAAATGGCAATGAGATCATGGCCCCTGGGGCCAGGGCTGACTCGCTGACACACAAGCAGGGTGCCACAAAGTGCACCTGCCCTCGTCCCCTCGACAACACCTTCGCGATCAGTGCTGTCGAGGTGCAGCTGCGAACAGCAGGACACCGCACCAGTAACCGAGGGCTGTGCTCTGGAACCAAGTCTATCTGGCCATGGCCATGTAGTCGCCAAGCCGTCAGGGCTGCTGCAGCGGCGCCATGTCGCATGCGGCGGTGCCATGGAGCGCCGCACTCGGCGCCGTCATCCTGCTGCACCTGGCCAATGCGCCGTACACCAAGGTCGAGGAGAGCTTCAACGTGCAGGCCACGCACGACCTGCTGTACCTGCGTGGCAATTTGACGGGCTATGACCACCTGGAGTTTCCCGGCGTCGTCCCGCGCACCTTTGCAGGCGAGCCTTCTTTGGCTTCTCAGGTGCCCAATCAAGCATGATGGAAGAAGTGTGACCAAACGAACCAAGCGATCATAGCATCCTAACACTCCAATGCAGGGCCTGCGGTGCTGGCAGCTCTCACAGCTCCTGTCGTCACCGCCGCACGGGCAATCAGCAGCTCGAAGCTCGTGGGCCTGTACGCCTCTCGGTGTGCGCTGGTGAGGCTGATGCATGTGTCTGTATGATCGTCACTCAAGTGATCCTGCAGTGCCTTTCGAAGCCAAGGTGCTTGCACGCGCAGGGGTTGCTCGTGACGGTGAGCCTGCACGCATTGCAAGTGGCAGTGCGGGAAGTCGTTGGGTCAGTCGCCGGCGCCGCCTTCGCGGTCCTGTGTGCCACGCAGTTCCACCTGACCTTCTACGCCAGCCGGTGCTACTCTTTGAGAAGGCACTCACACTTGGTGCAGATAGGGCGTGGCATCTGCAGCATTCAAGTGTGCCAAGACTGACACCGGCGCATTGTCCTGGTTTTCTTACCACCGCAGCGAAAATGTGATTGCCATTCTTCCCCTGCACCGATATGTGCAGGCCGCTGCCCAACACCTTTGCGCTGGCGCTGTGCTGCCTGGCGTTTGCAGACTGGCTGCGTGGCAGCAGGCCTTGCCGTGTCGTGGTTCTGCTCGCTACAACAGCGGTGCGCTTCTTGTGCACATGATCATCTATGGGCGTTGTGGACTGAGACTGTCAACTTGCCAATGCATGCTTATCTCAGGGTCCTTGAGCCTGACCTGCACCACCATGTGACTCAATGAGTCACCTCATTGACTCATTGATCACCTGGAAGGTGATGTGACCCAGGTGCGCATCAATGGATCCAGTGTTTCACTGCATCACGGCGACGGCACCAGCTCTGCTGCTTGGACTGCACATGCATACTGGCCAAACACTCCTTACTGAGATGCTCGTCAAGATGGCAGGTTGAATGAGACGAACATCACGATCCAATGTGCACACTTCAGGCGGTTTTCAGGTGTGATGTGGCGCCGCTGCTGGCCGTTGTGGGGCTGCACCTCCTGGCCACCGGCCGGCTGAGCGTCGCAGGAGGCATCGCGACCGGCGCGGCTGCGCTGATGGGCTGCGTCGCGGTGGGTGCGTCGGCAGCTGATTTGCTGCCGTTGCGGATTGTGACCGGCCACAACAGATGCTGATCATGCTGGATGGCAGTATTGCCCCAGTAAACCATCAGCAAGTGCTCTATAATGATGTACATGCTTGCGAACGTGATGTGGGGTTGCTTCGGCGGCAGGTGCTGCAGGGTGCAGGAGCTGACATGATATCCAGTCTATGCATGCCGCAGGCGACGGTGCCGCTGGACTCGCTGTTTTGGCGGCGCCTCCTGTGGCCGGAGGCCGAGGTCTTCTGGTTCAATGTCGTGCTGAATAGGTGTGTGCCGCTGCCTATCTGTTGTGTGCTGCTGTGCTGGCGCTGTAAACATTTCTGCGCGCCTGTTGGAAGAGGTGCCAACGACTAGCATGTGTGTTCGACTTGATGGTCACCCGTTACAGAGCCACTTCGTCAGCAGGACCAAACAGTGGGGTGTCGCATCATGAAGCTGGTTGATCTTCTGGAAGGTCGTCGAAGGCCTGATCTGCTCCGTGCACGCCTGGTCCTTCGGATGATGTAGGGTTTAGGGTTGACCGCTTTCTATGGACAGGAGCGGGGAGTGGGGCGTGATGCCGTGGCACTGGTACTGGACGTCGGCCCTGCCCAGGGCGCTGCTGGCGGCGTTCCTGCTGGCCGCTGTCGGCGCTGCGCTCGACCGGCGTGTGCGGCCAGCGGCGGCGGCGGCGGCGCTGTATGTCGCGCTGTACTCTGTGCTGCCCCACAAGGAGGTGCGCCTCGAGTCGGGCACCGGAATTTGGCTGGCATCCTGCTCGACAATTCATTCCTGGGTCTTGCAAGATGGTGGCGGCGCTGTATGTCGCGCTGTACTCTGTGCTGCCCCACAAGGAGGTGCGCCTCGAGTCGGGCACCGAAATTTGGCTGGCATCCTGCTCGACAATCCATTCCTGGGTCTTGCAAGATGGTGGCGGCGCTGTATGTCGCGCTGTACTCTGTGCTGCCCCACAAGGAGGTGCGCCTCGAGTCGGGCACCGAAATTTGGCTGGCATCCTGCTCGACAATCCATTCCTGGGTCTTGCAAGATGGCGCCAAGCGGCTTCCCGCAGTTGTCGCTCGAAGTTCAAGAAGGCAGGAGGGGCTTCTGAAAGGCAGGCGAGAGAGGTACTACAGATATATTGCTTGCGCTGCAGGTGCGTTTCCTGTTCCCCGTGCTGCCGCTGTTCAACGTGGCGGCTGCCGCGGGGCTGGCGGCCGCTTTGCGGCTGTGTCGGGGGCGCCCGGCGACCAGGGTTTTGTGGCACCTCGGGTCTGCCGCCGCGGCGCTGGCGTGCCTGGGCGTCGTGAGCGTGGCCGCCGCGGCTGCGCACCACAACTACCCGGGAGGCGTGGCGCTGCGCCAGCTGCAGGAAGACGTCACTGTAGCCCCGACGGTGCATTTCACCCTCAGCGCATCATTCATGTTATTAATGCTCCAAAGGTAGTCTGTTGAGAGAGTTTTGCATGTGTGTGCGCAACAACTGGATCAGTATGTACCACAGTTGCATCGCTGTGATGCATGTTGCCGTTGAGCACAGGCACCCAGGCGCCTGCACATAGGCGTGCTGCCAGCAATGACGGGCGTCAGCAGGTTCTTGGAAGCACCTCATGGGTGGACTCATGACAAGGTGCGCCCATCTGTATGCGCAGTCGTACATGCTCACATCCTGCTGCGGCATCGTCATGGCGTGCTGGTCGGTGTTGATGCTGCCAGCTGCTTTACAGTCTCGTGTGCATGCACAGACCGAGACTCCTGATGGTCAGCCACCTGGCGGCGTCACGCATGCACTCAGCGGTTACGCTGACCTTCCCGGGTGAGTTTCATCAAGACACAGGTGTTGCCTCAGAGATGCTCTTGTGATCGTATGTTGGCGTGCAGAAGCGCTGCTGCAGGGTCATGGCGCAGGCAGCTCGCAGTGTCAACCGTGTTTCAATCGTGTGCATACAGGTTTCGGCGTGAGGCGCAAATGCCGGCATACAGCGGGATCCTCAGGGGGCCTCTGTCAATGGGCAGCGTGCGACGCTGGGTGTCTCTGTGCTTGACACCTGCCGTGTACAGTCACACAGCTTTGGACACCGAACAACTGTAAATCAAGCAGCCTTACAATTGTGTACGAACCACGTCGGTCAAAAGCCCTGCAATCCAATTTGTGGTCCGTCAATCAAAAATACTGTACAAATTTCCCAAGGGAGCTCGAGCTGGTGGGCCTTGTGAGCACACGCATGCCGTTGCAAAACACCCTAGCACCCTAGACACCGTCAGACCCGCCCAGCGAGCCGATCATCAAAACCAGCCGCCAACCCGCGGCACCGCTGCCTCAGTCCGCTCGTCATGGATCCTGTCTCCATCGACCATCTCCTGGTTGCCCTGCAGGTGTTCGGAAGTTGGCAGTCAGCACTTCCAGGTAACGCACAATCATGATGGTGTTGGCTATGCTCTACTGATCATGCAGCCTGCTGTCCACAATTGTGTTCGCTCCACTCCACTCGTCAGAGTGGAGTAGAAGACGACATGCAGGGTTTACAGCATGACATTTGGTGGCCAGATAAACACATTGAAGGCCCACGGAAGCGAGACTTGAGCGCATGCTGTGTCAGGTGCACATGACCTTGTGATCTGCTGGCAAGGGGGATACAGAGCCCACCTGCATGTTCTTCATGACGGAGCGCAGCATGACGTTCTCGCGCTCCAGCGTCTTGATGCGCTGCTCTGCCTCCGCAAGGCGCTGCTCCTGCGTCTTGCACTTCTCCTCCAGGGTGGCCACGTACGACTTCTTGCGCTCCCGCGCCTGCTGCGCCGACACCCGGTTGCGCAGCAACCTGCAGTGAACTGGCTTGACTGATGACCGACACCAAGGTTTCGCCGGGCGGCAGGGCCCCATTTGCTGTGCGGACACCTGCTTGCGCAGCAACAGCGGGATGCAAAGCACCAGGCCATTCCTGCCCTGCTGTGCCAGCATGTCATACGACCAGTGCGCAGTCCGTGTTGTGGTCCGTCGCGCAGGCGGCATGCTGCATGCTGCGGCTGACAGCATGCACCATGCACATGGCCACCCTCAAACACCCAAATCTTGCAGTCCGCGCTGTGCGCACCCCACCTCTTGAGCCGCTTGGCCTCCTTCTCGTCAGTCACGCCCGCCAGCTTCTGCTGCAGCTCATCGTCCGAGGCCGCCTCGCCGTCGGACGTCCGCCGCTTGGCCCGCCGCGCAGATGCAGTGTTGGCCGCCTGTGGTACCATTGGCATCATGTGTAGCACTGTTGCCTGAAGTTTGGAGCTGTGGGACGTGAGAGCTGCAGGCTGTCTCTATCCCTGTTGGATGACATCCCGTCGGCACTCCTGTCCGACGGTCCTTCTGGAGCTACTGCACCGCACTGCTGCGCCAGCGCACCTTGCCCTGTGCTGCCTTCTGCGCCCGACGCCGCGCCATCTCCAGCTCCGACTGCTGTGCGCGTGTCAGCCGGGCGCCCGTGGGCTTGGACCCGCCGCCGAGGCTGCTCATTTGCGGCACCAAGTGCGCCATGCCGTGCGGCAGCGCGCTGGGGCTCGCTGGCACATGCAGCGCGCCTGCAGTGGAGGGAATGTGCCATGATCAGGGCCTCAGGCCAGCTGACTTTTCGGCTCGTGGCTGCCAGGGCCGTGCAGGTGACGCCGCTGCCACACTGCAAGGCCGCCAGGCTGCGGTACAGCGACTTTCGGGCATATTGGGCGAAGGAATGGGCCCCGTGCCTTGGTCAAACGCCGGCCCCGCGGCCGCTGACGTCTGCGGCAGACTGAAGCCCTTGTCGGACCACAGAGCCTCTGCTGACGCCCTCGGAGTGTCGCCCAGCTCGCTGGCCACAAGCGTAGGCTGAGTCGTGCTGCTGTGCACTAGGATGGGTACCTCGGCGTCGCCAGGGGCGGCAAACCTGCCGACCTGGCTCATCGCTCAGCTGCAAGTGCTTCGTGTACTCGTCCTAGCCGCGCCGCGCTTCGGCTCGGACGCTTGTAAGGCTGCGTTTCTAGCCTCGGCGTATCTGTGGCAGGAAATCAGCAGGATGCTGGACTCACTAAACGGTTAAAGTACAGTGATACTTAAAGGTCTTCATCTATTTCTGCTTCCAGCACCCGGCATCGCTGGCAAACACCTTCTGCGCAGAGCGGTCAATGCACAGCACAACGCGATTCTAATATTAAGTTTTCATCGTCCCTGCATTGCCTCAAAGCCACGCTTGAGGGCATCAGCCCGGGGGCGCCTCTGTGATCTGGGTCCAATCATCGGTTGAACGCCACAGTGCCAAATGAGTTGGCAGGAATACGTCGACGATCACCTGCTGTGCCAATTACCTCACGGAGGAGTACTCAGCTCAGCAGCGATTGTGGGCCAGGACGGGGGCGTGTGGGCGCAGAGCGATGGCTTCCCAGCACTGCATGATGGCGAGGTGCCCTCCAAGCTGCTAGATGCGCGTGCGGTGGACCTCAGAGCATACACCTGCATGCTGTGAATCCAACAGATGCTTCACACATGGCTCATTCATCGATGTGTACATGGTGCAGGTTGCCAAGATCGTGGCTGGCTTTGACGACTCCTCTGGCCTGGCTGCCAACGGGCTGTTCCTGGGCGGCGAGAAGTACATGCTGATCGCCGGCGAGCCAGGCGCCGTTGTCCGTGGCCGCGGCAAGGAGATCAAGACGCGGGGCGTCACCATCAAGAAGACCACCTCGGCGCTCGTCGTCGGCATCTATGATGAGGGCGTGCAGCCAGCGGACTGCAATCAAGTGGTCGAAGCCCTGGGCGACTACCTCATGGGACAAGGCATTTGATCACGCAGGCAGCACAGCGGCGTGGCTCAGGCGTCATCAGTGATGCGCGCCCGCCGCGGCACCATGCGGATGCTGGCCAAAGGCTGAAATCCAGCAATGCCATTGGTGCACACGGCTGCACGCAGGGTTTGGTACAGCGAACGATTATGCAGGGGCAGCGTGTGGACGGCATTGTCCTCAGGGGATACTTTCACACTTTTCAGCAGAGTGCGCAATGAATAGCGTATGTTCTAGTGCTTAGTCGTAGACAGGATTGTAAAGCAGATCACGAGGCTGATACCGTCGCGATTGGTGCCCTGCTTATCACATCGAGCTTGAGACAGGCCTGTTGCACCACCAACTTGCGCATGCAAATCCCCAAATGCAGGGATGCATCCATTCTGCACGGCAGTAATGCTTAAGCATGCACGAATCAAGGGTGTTCAGGCATGTCCTCAAGCAGCATCGATGGCTTTCCATGCTTTGAGTGTATCCCTCTCATCTTCGTTGAAGAGCAACGCAGTCGGCTGAAATATCCAGTTGTTCCTAGACGACTGTCCATCAGTCACTCCACTCCGCATTTACTTGCGATGCCAAGGGAGCCTGCAGCTTCTGCACCCGTCCTTGCCGGTGTGACACAGCATCGCCGCCGCCAAACTTGCGCTTGCCACCCGATGCGACCCTGCACAAAGGCCAAAACCACAGTAACCTGACAGCAGCACCACATGCAGGCAGCGACAAGCAATATCGCGCAGCAGTAGCGTTGCATTGGGTGTCGGCCACATCTATTAAGCTGGTGTCAATGGACCCACCGCATGCCATATGTCTCCTGTGCACCGACCACTGCTGCGGACGCATCCCCATTGGGCTGCCGCGCCGGAACCCTGTGCAGGAAGTAAGGACAAGGCATGATGCAGATGCCTTGTCCAGGGCGGTAGCGCCAAAACCCTGTGTCATGAAGCACACCTGCCAAGGCCTAATCCTTCAGCCTCGCCACCATGCAACTCCCTGATATTTCCGCACAATGGGGCGCTCTCCTTGCACAAACTTTGCAGGTCAGCATGTCCCTGGAACCAGCGTCACCTGGGCAGTGTCGCCTCCACGCGCCTCGCACTGGCCCACTTGCTGAAGTGGTATGCGCGCTCCGTCAACCCGCGCAGCCACAGGGCATTAACCTTCTCAGCCGCATCGCTGGCCGCAATGTGCGGGTAGACCCGGCTCGCCTGTGCAGTACCAGGGCATGTCGTAGCGTGTCACGCGGCGGCGCTGCCATTGGACATGGACCTGCACCCTCACTCTGAATGCCGCCACATGCAGGCACATCTGACATGCCAGCATGCCAACTGGGGACTGTTAATTGGTGTCCTTGCCAACCAAACATCACGGCAGCAGCAGCCCAGGCGGAGCGGAAGCGGGTTGCCGTCCCGAAATCAGATTGGAAACCAGATGATGCACAGGTGCCTGGTGGGCAGCAGGCCCACCTTGAAGTCGTCCACGGCAGCGGCCCAGTCGGACAGCCGCAGCATGGCGCGGCCCTCGCCGCCCTCGCTCGCCCAGCGGTCGTTGTAGCTGTTGTAGCAGCACTCGTGCAGCAGCAGCCCCAGCGCCGGCGCCATGGGCACCTGCACACCATCGATATCATCAGCCCAAATCATCAGAACTGACTGACGGGCATGTACTGCAAGGAAAGAGTTTCTGCTACCTCCGCCGCCCTCGCTCGCCCAGCGGTCGTTGTAGCTGTTGCAGCAGCACTCGTGCAGCAGCAGCCCCAGCGCCGGCGCCATGGGCACCTGCACACCACCGATGTTGCCAGGGAAGACTGACAGATAGGAGCAAAACTGTCGACTGTCAGAGACAGCCGCCATCGCCATGGTCGCTTGTTGAGGGGGTAGTTGCAGTGGCACTTAAGCAGCGATCGAGTCAGCGCCAGCGCCGTGGCCGCCTGAATATTGCACATTTCCAACGTTTGGCACATTTCCAACATTTGGATCCACTGCATGCTGCCAGACATATGCCCACAGCTTCTGGAATGCGAGCGGTGCAACCTTTGTATATATGTATGCTTGGATGTCCTTTGCGACAGCATGCATTGGTTGCAGCTGCTCCGCAACACAAGGTGGACTCGTTGAGGTGACTGCCAACACAATAACTCGCCTCCACGATGCGCTGTGTGTCAAGCGCCAGCTCGATGCAGCCGGGCGGCGCTGCGCCCCGAAACTCTGCGACCGCCATGCCCACCATCCTGCGGATCTGTTGCGGACACAGATGAAAGTCTCAGCACAGCTCGGCAACGTCCACGATGTGTTCATAGTGGGTAGTCTGCACACAGGAAGTAGCAGGTGCGTCTTGGGAGCGCCGGACCTGGTGCATCATGAAAGACTGGCCCACAACCTCCATCCGCACCCACTGCTGCCCCTGTTTGCAGAGGTGCAACCACTAGGTGTCACTGGGTGAGGCCATTCAGTTGGATGGGTGAATTGTCTGAATGTTTTTACAGTGTCATGCTGCTGCCAGAGATCGTCTTGTGTTTCAGGCAGTCGGACTGCAATGAGGGTGCGGCATGGCCTACAGCAGACAGATGCACCTCGATCTCGAAGGTGCCAGTGCAGGCAAAGGAGATGATGTACCGCCGCGCGGCTGGCGAGCTGGCTGCCATCTGCGCACAGCAACGGTCTGCAATGCTGATTTGAGTCCTACAGCACATGAATGCGATGGCAGCGACGGGTGCTCACAGCGAGCAGATGGTCAGTGGTTCAGTGCCTCAGTGCCTGACGGTCAGACAGGCAATGGTCATCTCGGAGGCAGGCACCTTGACAGTGAAGTTGTGGAATCTGTGCGTGCCGCAGAAGCGGGCCAGTATGCCGCTGAGGCGCTCGCGGCAGGCGTCATCAAATACGAAGCCGGAGGCGGCGGCGGCTGCAACATCTGCCGCAGCAGCCTCCGCAGCACCACCCCTCGACTGCACGCTAGCAGACCCCGATGTTGAGGCCTGCTTGCGTATGCATAACGCTCTTGTGTATACACGCTACTCGTGAGCATGTTCAGCACCGGGAATGAATACTACAGAGTGTCAGATATGCATGTGTTAAGAAAAGAGATGCAGAAGGGAACCCACCGCGCCTACTGGCCGCTCAGCAGCTGGCAACGAGTCGGAGGGCGCAGCCTCAGCGCTGCTTCCTCCCCTTGCCGCTGCTGTTTGACCCTCTGGCATTGCTGCTGCCGTCTGCGGTGGTGACGCAGCATCACCCACCGCTGCCGCTGGTGCTGCATCACCTTTAACAGCCGGCTCGCCTGCTGGCGCCAATCCTGGGATGTCCACTGCCTCCGGCGGTGCAGCTGCCGCACTGCCCGCTGCGGCAACGCCAGGCTTGGTGGATGCGGGGGCTGCGTCCACCCCTGCTGCTGGCTCGCCTGCTGGTGCCAATCCTGGGATGTCCACTGCCTCCGGCGGTGCAGCTGCCGCGCTGCCAGCTGTGGCAACGCCAGGCTGGGAGGCTGCATCCACCTCTGCTGCAGCAACAGACCTGGGCTGGCAGGCTGCAGGGTCGAAAGCGTATGCTGGCAGGACATACTCATACCGCCGCCTGCATGTGGGGAGAATGTGCACAATCTCCACAGCACCTTGCCATATGAAATCAAAGTACTGGCACTGACAGCTTGACCAAACAGACCTTGCTGGAATCCATCACATGGTATTGATAAGGGCCCATATTGCACCTGTCACACAGCTTCCGGGCATCGAACCCAGCGGTCACACGGCGGTAGCCAAACACACGAATTGCTGGCGGCAGCTCTTTGTTCAGGCGCTCCACAATGTCCGGATGCAGGCACATCTTCAGGCTGACTACCTGCAGTGGGGTTGCAGCCTGTGAGGTGCCGCTGAGCCGCACGGAGCAATCGCTACCCCTTGCCCCAGTTTATGATCACATGCTGCGGAGCGTCTGTAGTTGCCTGGGAGCATGCAGTGCTGCATACAGTCGAATGCCGATCAGTGCTCGGCGCGTCCAGCGCAAAGCACGCTGTGTGCGGGGCACCTGGCCGATGGCAGACACACCCTTGTCGGTGCGTGCAGCACGGTTCCATGACACCTGCATCGCATTGCCTGACTGGCTCAGGTCAAGTCAGTGGATGGCTGCACCGACGAGGACAGTATGCTGCCCAATGCTTTGCCCAGCATAAACGTCCCATGATGGCAGAGAGGAAACCGTGCGGCAGTCCGATGACCGCCCTCGTGCTCACCTTGCCAAAGTCGTCTGCATTTTCCGCAATAATGCCCCCAACAGCAACGAGTGCGGCATGTAGATCTCCCTCGATGGTTTTGCAGCCCGGGTTACGCTGCATGCCCTGTACCGAGTGTGCATGAGTGTTTGCAAACTGCAAGACTGAGGATGCAACATGAGACTTGGTGCCCTGCACTGCATGCGGCGCACAACGGCAAAAGGTTTGTCATGGTGGATTGGTTGAGGGCACCGCAATTGACTGCGCACACGCGCACACAGATCAGAACTACGCTCACCAAGTAGCCAGCGCCGACGTATGCCAAGAAAAGTGCCACTTTGCGCTTCTGTACTTTGTCCTGAGTGCACGCTGGGAGATTCTCAGGTGCTGCTGCTGCAGGCTTTGCTGCAACAGGGTGTTGCTGTTCGGCAGCCCCTGCGCTCCCGCTGGGTACCGCTGCGCTGCCTGGTTGCGCTGCGGCCGCAGCCCTGACCAGTGCCGCATGCGGTTGCGGTGCCGCTACGATGCAGTTCGGCTCCGCAAGTGTAGCAGCGGGCGGTTCTGTGATCAAGCTGCCTTGGGGGTCTGTAGCAGCTAGTTGGGCATCATCTGCAGATGTACGTGCTGTCTCGGCTTTGTCTAGAGACATTGCTAGAGTGCTGCCGGCACCAGATGATGCGTGCCACTGGTAGTACAGCAACGCTGCTACCGTCACAGCAGCACGATAGTGGAAAGATCAGATGATGTCACTGCCAGGAGCATCAGCGTGGGACCCCTGTGCAGGTCCGATCACAGCAGATACAAGTGTGTCTCATGCGGTGTTGCGGAATGGCAACCAGTCAGCAGAGACGGCGATTCAGAGCAATGCAGGGTGTTTTCAGCGCTCCTCAAGCATCAACGCATCGATGAGAACTGTAAAATTGATTATGGTCCTGAGGTCCTCCGAAATTGCGCTGTGCGATACAAGCAGCCGCTTCCAGCAGTCTGCCTTGCTACAGCCGCCTGCCCAGCTGACCAGAGTCGATTACAGATGCACATTTGCTCGTGACATTCGTCAATATTGTAGCAGTGCAGCGGGCTCGGGCAGCAGTGTCCCGGCAGGGACCACCCTTGGCGCTGGGGAAGGTGTTGACCGTGCAGCATGGCCGATGCCGAGGTAACATGAACTGATTCACGATCGAACTGTGGCTCCTCCATCAGGAATCTGAGATGGCCTTGAGCAGCAGGACGAGGCATCTGAAATGGAGGAAGTAGCGCATGCAGCTGCCTCAATCTTGGTCGCATATGACTGCAGGGACCGCCGAGCCATGCACGGCGTGATGAGCTGCTGCGGTGGCAGGAGGAGGCGCAGCGAAAGTGGCGCGACGGCAGAGTGTTCGAGGTCGACGCTCCAGCAGAAGGTGCTGCACGATGATGAGTGATCACCGCTGCGGTCACCGGCACGGATGGCTGGCCATGCCGATGACGCCGGCTGCCTGAGCTTTGCAGGGACCTGTCGGGCACAAGTGCAGGTGCTTAGCCTGTCACACTGCATCCTCAGCCGGCATGCATCCTCAAGCTGCCAAGCGTGTTGCGCAGGGGAGGGCAGTCCGGATGAGAAATTCTTTGGGACGTTCCCATACCCATATATGAACGGCCTGCTGCACTTGGGCCACGCCTTCTCGCTGTCCAAGGTATTTGCTGCATCTCCGCGCATGATTGTGCAGACTTTATGCCATTGCAGTAATCAGCCATTGCAGTGGTCAGCCAAACAACAGATCCTCTAGTCACATGTCTGATGGTGTCTGGTGGCTTCTGGCGCAGCTGGTGTTTGCATCAGCATTCCACAAGCTGGACGGCAAGCGCGTGCTGTTTCCCCAGGGGTTCCACTGCACTGGCATGCCAATCAAGGTGAAAAGTTCTGCTGTTGGTCAGTGGGCGCCACATTTGGATGGATGCAGGGCAGCAGTTGTGCAGGGCCTGGATTTACATAGCCACAAGCATCAGCAGATCGAACAACAGGAGTCCTGCCACAATGTTGCAGGCATGTGCAGATAAACTGGAGCACGAAATTCGAGATTTTGGCAACCCACCGGTGTTCCCCACCGAGGACGCCAAAATAGATGAAGCACCTGCGGTATGATGTCATGCCGTTCCCTGACAGGCTTGCTGAAGTTGGTTTTGCCTACCAAAAGACTCGCAAAACTGCAGGCTGCGTGTTGAAGGATGAATGCATGATGCTGCTGTCAGATGTCACCACCGGCCGTGTTATGCTGAAATGCAAAAGCCCCGCGACCTGCATGCTGTGCAGGATCCTGCTGCCAAAGTGCCGGGCGCCACCTTCGCATCGAAGAAGAGCAAGGCGGCCGCCAAGAGCGGCGGCGCCAAGCGGCAGTGGCAGATCATGCTGGAAAATGGCATCCCGGCCAGCGAAGTCGAGCGCTTTAGGTCAGCTGCGCTCTCATTCTCCTCTGGATGTGTCTTGTGCCAGTCGATCAGCATTCATCATTGCGGGCACAGGGCAATTTTGGCGGCAATCCTTGTCAGCTCCCACAATGCCAAGTTTCGCATTGATTGGGCATTCGAAATCCGCATTGTACCATAGCATTCATAGGGTGTCGGACCACTGGCTGGGGCCCTCCCGGCCACTTGCAACCTGCAACATCACTAATCGTGCACGTAGGGGCGACCTTGCGCCCTCCCATCTGTCTTGGGTCCTGCCAAGGCGCGGCAAGCTGCTGCTGACAGCAAGTGAAAGCACTGACTCACTCGTATTGTGCTGGTTGCGGTCCGTGCATCCTTGCTGCCATGAGTGCAGGCAGGGTTTAGCCGCCTTCTCACTTGCCTCACATCCTGATGGTTCGTTCTGTGCTGCACAGGCGGGAAGTCAAGCAATGGCTAGAGCACTTTCTGCCGCTCGCAGTGCATGACATCGGGGCTGGGAGCAGAGGAGCAGACTGGCAGAGCTCATGCATGTTCACCATCCAGCACATCCATTCGCTGCCCACAGGAAGTCCGAGCACTGGCTGGAGCACTTTCCGCCGCTCGCGGTGCGCGACATCACGGCCATGGGCGCGGGCGTGGACTGGCGGCGCTCCTTCATCACCACCTCGCGCAACCCGTACTACGACTCCTTCATCGCGTGGCAGTTTGAGACGCTGCGCCGCCAGGGCCGCGTCATCAAGGACACACGGTGGGCGGCAGCACAGCATGCATCAAACCTCCGAGCCTGGATCCAGGCACCATCCTGCATGCTGTGCCTTTGGTAGATGTTCTCAGTGTGAGTGAAGTCTGTGAGAATGTGCAAGCGGTGGGCATCAGCCTTGCAAATACAGCTCGGGTTCACAATCGCAGCTTGTCAACCACAGCTGTGGCATGCGCAGGCTGGCGGTGTACTCGCCAGTGGATGGCCAGCCATGCGCTGACCACGACCGCGCGAGTGGCGAAGGCGCCAAGCCACAGGAGTACACGCTCATCAAAATGAAAGTGCTGCAGCTGCCGCCTGCGCTGTCCTCGCTCGAGGTGGGACACCAGCTCACACACCTCAGAGTATCTTCGTCTGCTGCTGGCTTGTGACAATGTTGCAGGGCACCGCCTGGGTCTGGACAGTCGGAATATGTTGCTCAGTGCCATCACACTACACACGATTGAAAGCATGGGCAAGTGAGCCACAATGACCAGCATCTTGCAGGGCAAGGGGGACATGTTCCTGATGGCGGCCACGCTGCGGCCTGAGACCATGTACGGGCAGACCAACTGCTGGGTGCTGCCTGACGGAGACTATGTTGTGTTCCGCGGACCGGCAGGGGACATGTACGTCATGGCCCCACGAGCAGCCCGCAACCTTGCATGGCAGGTACAGACTGCCGTGCTTGGCATGCTCACGAGGCTGCCACTGTGCGTTCTTTGATCAGTGGCGGACCTCTTTGTCTGGCTGTACATGGTGCAAGCTGTGACCTGACCGCTGCAAATGCTGAGTGGGTCTGATGCCTGATACTGCTCCAGGGTGGCCTGCCTGTGGACAGCCAGACCGTACCAGAGCAGCTAGCGGTCGTGAAGGGCAAAGACCTGATGGGCACCCCGCTGTCGGTGCGCGAAACCTTGCACCTGTGTTCCACATTTGATGCAAAGTGTTCAGGCTTCATGTGCAGCAATATAGATGCACCTCCTGAGCACTGCAAGCTGCATTGTGTCATACCGACGTTAACCAGGCGTCTTTCTTGCATGTGACTGCTGTTATACATCTGCCGCAGGCACCCAACTGCCCCTATGAGCGCATCTTCGTGCTACCGCTAACCTCCATTTCGATGTCCAAGGGCACCGGCGTGGTCACCAGGTCGACACAGCTGTAGACTGATCACATGCTACGACCATGCTTCTGCATGCAATCTGTGTGCAATGCACCCAGACACAACAGGCAATCCAAACCTGCAGGTGTTATCATGCTGAAGAACGTCATCAGTTTGCTGTTTACATCCTTCTGCAGCGTGCCATCCGATTCGCCGGACGACTGGCGCGCTCTGGAGGACCTGCGGTCGCCAAAGCTGGCGGAAAAGTATGGTCTGGATGTCGCCACGCACGTGGAGCCCTTCCAGGTGCGCAGAGCGCACTCCTGCCGGAGAATATAGCAGCCTGGATGTGTTGCATGCACAAAGATACGCCATGAGCGTGACGGCCATCAGCTGAGGTGGCTAGTCGGAGAGGTGAAATGCGGCATATGACCAAGTATCAGAAAGTGCATCACATTGGTGCACTCAGCTGGGTCACTGCGTAGCGATGGTAGCCTGCAAGGAGTCCAGGATACATGCCAACGACAAGTGGTACTTGGCCATCCCCAGGTGGTGCCGATCATCGACATCCCGGGGCTGGGCGACCGCGCGGCCGAGACGGTGTGCAAGCAGCTGGGCATCAAGAACCAGCACGAGGCCAAGAAGCTGGAGGAGGCCAAGAAGCAGGTCTGAACATCTGGCATTGGCCAGGTCCCAGCCTTGGTCCCAGTTCGACTGTGTTTGTCACACCACCGGCAACTGCAGCATAGTGCACATCGGTCACTGCAGCATGCACGGTTCGCTGCGCTGGCCTCGTAACCCTCCACAATTTTCTGCTCTTCTTCAGGTGTATCTGAAGGGCTTTACAGAGGGCGTGCTCACTGTTGGCCCGCACGCCGGCAAGAAGGTGTGCCCATCAACTCCTTGAGAGCTTACAAACTTTCACTGACGAAGACAGCGTGTTTTCCAGACAGGAATGTGTGCCCGTCCCCATGTTGCAAGCACACCCTGCAGAATGCCTTGCGTGAGTCAGCCCACCAGTGCTTGTGCCATGCTGTGCCAGACATGCACTCAATCGTCGTGGTGCATATTGCTACATGTGTCATGGCTGGGTGTACAAGTCACACAACCCTGAAGTCTCTTCCTCGCACAGGTGTCGGAGGTGAAGAATGTCATCCGTAAGGAGCTGACCGCCGCTGGACATGCCATACCCTATGCCGAGCCGGAGCGCCAGGTATAGCACACATGTGTGGCATGACGTGTTCCGGTCTGCAGCTGCATTGCAGCAGCTAAATGATGCTGTGGCGTCGCAACCGGCAGACCATGCTGTGTGCTACCCACAAGTGCTGCATACCAGTGGCACTTGCAATCTGTCGCTCCCACGAAATTGCTGATGCTCAGGTTTGGCAGAACCCCTCGTCATGTGCAGGTCATAAGCCGCAGCGGGGACGAGTGCGTGGTCGCACTGACAGACCAGTGGTACATGACCTATGGCGAACCCGAGTGGCAGGCTGCCACACAGCAGGTGGGTCCAGTGCTGCAGCAGCACTACTCACATCGAAGTTTGTGCACCACACCTCGTGTCAGCCTGCCCCTGAGGCCAACTGTGCCTGACATCTCTCTTGATGTGCGCTGGCAGCGTATCACTGCCAACTCAGGACCAGGCAGCGAGCGTCACCTGCAAACAGGTGCCATGGCTACCCAATGCAGGTGCTGCGGGCGATGGACACATACACAGCCACGAAGGACTTTGAGGCGGCCCTGGAGTGGCTCAACCAGTGGGCCTGCTCCCGCTCGTTTGGCCTCGGCACACGGTGAGCAAAGCACATGGACTACGTTCCTCCTGATTAAGTTATTGCAGTCCAGACTGTCAAAAGACCCGGTTTCAGTTGATTGGGGCGCGCCAGGGAGCCGGCAACTGCCTATATTGTCTTCAGTTTGGCGTCTGTCTTGCACTGTCTCAGCTGTATGTATCATATTATTGACCCTGCGCCAGTCGCTGGTGCGCTCTAAACGGCATGGCAGCTTGCAGTCCTGGCTGAATGCGGGCAGTCGCAAGACCAATGGTGCCTGACTGGCCTATCACTGAGCTGAGTACACGCGGCAGCAGCTGCAACTGGCGTTTGTGCATGCGCAGGCTGCCGTGGGACCCGCAGTACCTGATCGAGTCGCTGTCGGACTCCACCATCTACATGGCGTTCTACACCGTCGCGCACCTGCTGCAGCGCGGAGACATGTATGGCGACGACCGCAGCGGCCCCATCCAGCCCGAGGACCTGACTGCAGAGGTACGCATGAAAAGTAGAGGCGGTACGGCTACTTGAAACCCATGTGTGATGCGCTGCAGCACAGCAAAGGGGGTTGGTAAAGCCTCTGAAGTCTCATCCATCCATAGTAGGCTCTGAGCGCAGAGGTGCACTCTGCCTGTGGCAGGAGCAGATTAGAGCTGTACTGGTGTGCTGCTGGCCCATGATTCGAGTTCATCGCAAACGGTCTCCCAGCAGCTGACGAAACGTGGAGACGGAATGATGCAAAACTGCAGCTTGCTGAGCCGCCGTCCATATCAATCTGCAGGTGTGGGACCACATCTTCATGGATGGCCCTGCGCCGACAGATATGCGCATTCCAGCGGATGTGCTGGCGCGGCTGCGCCGAGAGTTCGAGTACTGGTGCGCCTCTGCCCCGGCTGTCGCAGGCACATAAGCAGCTGGGCTGGTCAGTGCAGTAGGTCACGGAGTGGCACGTCGCAGCGAGCTGTGCAGTAGCCATCTGCTGTTCTTGAGTGCTGCGCTCCAGTGCGCGTGCTGTTACTGCAGGTACCCCATGGACCTGCGCGTCAGCGGAAAGGACCTGATCCAGAACCACCTCAGCTTCTGCCTGTACACGCACGCCAGCGTGTGGGCAGGCCGCCAGGTGCACTTGCAACACTTCAACTTCAGCTTCCCAATGTGCAGATACTATGCACGGCAGAGAAAGCACTGCAAGCTCGAAAGCATTTACATCTGCACCTGCACCTGATCAAGTTGTTGTGCTCATTCACAGGACCGGCAGCCGCGCGCAATGCGTACAAATGGCCACCTGATGCTCAACTCTGAGAAGATGTCCAAGTCCACGGGTGTGTTCAGCGCCCCGCAGCATGAATACAACTGCATGCTGATGTGTGTGAGGATCCAGTTTGCTTGTGTAAATCAGTATCTCTTGGAGCAAGGCGTTGCATCTGGTTGATGCATGGATTTTGAGGGATCGCGAGCAGCGAATGACTGCGCTGTCCGACCATGTGCAACGTAGGCAACTTCAAGACGCTGGAGCAGGCCATCCAGGAGTACAGCGCAGATGCAATGCGGATAGCACTCGCTGACGCAGGCGACACCATGGACGATGCCAACTTCGACGAGAAGGTTAGTCAAGCAAGTGAATAGATGAGGAAGGAAGGCGTGTGAGCTTTTGCCAGCTGGTATCTCATTTCACTGCAACCAGAGGGTCCTTTGAGCAGGCTTCTGAGGCAGGATGGCCCAAAAGCTTTCTTCTGCAGGATTGATCGTCGTCGACAAACAGCTGGCTGAACTATGTGCATACCCCCGTCTTTGTACAACTGAAGCGCAGCTTCTGTGCATTACAGGTGGCGAATGCAGCAGTGCTGCGCCTCACAAAGGAGGCGGCCTGGATTGCAGAGGCGCTGGCAGCGCAGGGCAGCCTTCGAGAAGGCGACGACACCTTTGTCGACAGGTGACCACAGCCATTCCGATCTATTTGTCAGGCGCATTAGGTGGTGACTACAGCCATTCATACCTGTGTGTTGGGCAGTTGCAGTTGCACAGCGTCGACCTGGCTCTTCTTGTCTCCTGTCGGCAGGGCTTTCGACAATGACATCAGCGCAGCAGCGGCAGCCACGCGGTCCGCATATGAGCGGCTAGAGTTTCGGGAAGCCCTGAAGGTGCGATGAATCCGAGCCTGATGGAATTCCCACCAGTGAAGGAATGGTGCTCAGCTTTGCCAACCAGCATGGTGCTGATGTCGCCAACTGCTGGGGATCTTTCTTACCACCTGCCTGCAGTGAGGTCACAAAGTGTCCAATTCAACATCATTTCTGCACCTCCTGCAGGCGGGCTGGTTCGAGCTACAGAACACCCGCGACTGGTACAGACAGGCCTGCGGGCCCGCCGGCATGAAGCGCTCACATGTCCTGCGCTTCATTGAGGTGCATATACTTGTTAACCGCCCTGACATGCACAGAACACAGCTTGGTAAGATTGAGATGGATATCATCTTCGTATTCCCCTATGTAGATGTTATGTTGGTTGCGAGTCATTTGCTGCCGACCATGCTCCTTTGCCGCATTTGCTGACAAGCCATCGCATCGGTCTCTCTCAGCTCGGTCTCAACCTGAGCAGTCGTGGTGAGGCGCCATTGCTGCAGCCTCGAATACATGCAGCTACATCTTCACATAAGGACACATGCATGTCCGCGCCGCGCAGGTACAGACAGCGGTGCTGACGCCCATCGCGCCCCACTGGGCGGAGCACGTGCACAGCACCCTGCTGCAGCGCAGCGGCTTCGCCGTGGCGGCCGGCTGGCCACGGCACTCGCCGCCGGACGCTGCGCTGTCGCATGCGAGGTGGGCTGCAGCCGCTGGAGCAGTGTTCAGTTTTGTGCATGGCAAATTCTGGGAGCCAGCTTCACAGGCAGAGCTGGGTCGCCGCCGCTGGAGCACAGTTCAGTGTTGTGCACAGCCAAAATTCTGGGAGCGAGCTTTCAAGGCAGAGTTTCCCCTGGCAGAAAGGGTCTGGCAGAAAGAAGTATCACTGCGGGGGCGAGATCTACCTCTAGGCGGTGACTTCGCCAGACGCGGCAGATACTAGAAAGCTGTCACGAGCTGCCGCAGTAGTCTGGACGGTTGCACATTATGACAGTCATCATCAAGATGAGCATCTCGTTCTATTAGAACTGAATCTGCGTGAGACGCAGGAAGCAAGGTAGCCAAAGTAGGCAAGCCTTTGGTCTCAAATTGTGAAGCATATGAGCAAAAACATGACCTGCGTGCAGGTCGTACCTGGAGGCACAGATAGTGGAGGTGAGGAAGCAGATAGCCAAGGCAGAGGCGCCGCCCAAAAAGAAGAAAGGCGCCCCCGCAGCCCCAGCGCCCGTGAGGAAGGTGTGCGCTGGCTGTCTTAGTGTGTTAATCCTAGCACTCCATCGACTTCACAGTGCATTTGCAGGCACATTATGGGAATATATGAAAGCCTGCCCACTCTGGCGCAGCTCGATTGTCGATGAAAGCCATGCTGCAAGTGAGCCTGTGGCATCTGGGTCGCCTGCAGATCACGGAGGCGGCTTTCCAGGTGTCGCGGGAGTTCGTGGGCTGGCACGCGGCGGTGCTGGCGGCGCTGCGGGAGCGGTACAGCAACCTGGTGGGCGTGCCCCTATCGCAGAGCGACGCCACGTTGAAGGAGGTCCCGGTGAGGGTTTGTCCCTCAGATCTTGCGTCTGACACCTGCCGTGTCGCTGCTGAGGCCCATCCCGCAGAGCGACGCCACGCTGAAGGAGGTCTCGGGGGGGTTTTCCCGTCATGTCCTGGGTCTGACGCCTGCCGTGTTGCTGCTCGTGCCGATCGCGCCCGGCAAAGCTGTGCTGGAGGAGGTCCCGGTACGGAATCCTCCGTCACATCGTGGATCTGATTGCGCTGCTGGCCGCTGGTATTGTAGGCGGCGGTGGCGGGGCATGACGCTTTTGCCGGACTGCCAGAGGCGAAGCTGCGGGCGCAGGTCATGCCGTTCGCCAAGCACAAGCGGGACGAGGCCATGCGCACCGGCAGCGACCAGGTGCGCCCTCACTGCAGTGTTCAACATGTGAAGCCTCCATTTTTGTGTGCCTCCAACAAGCAGGCTGAGGCAGATCGGATCGGATGCAGCCTGGTGCGCCGCGTCTTGCTATGAAGTCAAGCAAAATGTCTCTAGTTTGTGCATGCACACTGTGCAAGCAGTCTTCGCCTCTTCTGCCGTGTGCACATTGGAAGGCAAACAGTGAATGAGTGTGTATCGAACAAGGTTAATTGTGCAGATTGCATGCTGGGCTGCATCATTCACCAGCGAAACATCGATGCTGTAGATGCAGAGCCTTCTGATGCAGTCCTGTAATGCACTGCACGCTGCAATGCAGTACACACTCATGGTTTTTTTCCGCCGCAGATGCTGAGCGCGAGGCTGTCGTTGTCTGGGTGGCATCGCTGAGGACCAGGGGCACCTGCTGCGCTGGTCATGCAGATCTCACAACCCTGCCCAACACACATCGCCAAACACATAAGTGCCGAAACATGAGCAACTTTGTCACCTCTACTCACGCAGATGCTGGGCGCGCGGCTGCCATTTGACGGGTCGGCGCTGCTGGAGGACAATTTCAACAACCTGCTGTACTGGGCATGCATGCTCCTCCACCTAGCGGGTCATATTAACGGCGCGTGAGCATCATTGTCATTTCCCACTCACGCAGATGTTGGGCGCGCAACTGCCGTTCGGCAAGGCGGCACTGCTGGAAGACAACCAGAAGCACCTGCTGTGCTGGTCATGTGTACTCCTCCACCTAGCGGGGTCACATTACCGGCACGTGCGTAAGATTTTCATCTCCTGCTCACGCAGATGCTGGGCGCGCGGCTGCCATTCGACGAGGCGGCGCTGCTGGAGGACAACCGGGAGTACCTGCTCCGGTCCCTGAACCTGCGCCAGCTGTCGGTCACAGCCGCGGACGGCGGCGACGCGAGTGGCGCGCTGCCCGGCGAGCCCCGTGTGCAGCTGTCATGACGGTGGACGAAAGATGACAGTTCACAACAGTGCGCACAGCACTTCAGCACGGCAGCGCAAGCTTGCAACCCTGGTTGCCTCGGCTGTCGGTCTGCCTCGAGGGCGGTCGTGCGAGTGACTTGCTGCCCAAGCCATGGCCGCAGCTGGCGAACGGCTGTGGACTTCGTAAGCGCGAAGAGGCACAGGGCTGCAACGGGCGTTGCTTGCAAGTGACAGCTCCTAGAGCAGGACTACCGTGGATGTGAGCCAGCTCACTGTGCAGCCTGCAAACCCTCAGCAGAGATCCACATGGTGCTTGCAGGAATGAACCGTCTTGGTTTGCTTGAGTAGCTGATCGAACACTGGATATCATCTGGATATCATCTGATTCTAGCACTATGAGCTTCCCCGACGACATGTCACCCTATCATGACGGCTCTGCCTCTCTCACCACGCTGCGCCACATCAATCCAATTGCTTGCAAGCACTTGGCTGCACCAACCTATGTCTGTCCTCTGCGCCGTGTCCAAGTCGTCCTTCGACATGCATGAGCAACTCGTGTTGTCCCCCGCATGCTGTGAGACCCGGCTGCTGGCACGTCTCCCATCGCCTTGACTGGCGCTGGATGCAGCACCGAACTCTCGACAGGACTGTCAGAAGCCCTCGGCGCCCAGCAGCCGCTTGGCGCTCTCGTAGGTGCCCCAGCACACCGCGGCGGCGGGCACGTGGAACAGCACCCGCGGCCGGAGGCCGCGCCACAGGCTGCCCCACCCCTCCTGCTGCACCAGCTGCCGCAGCGCGGGCCTCTGCACCCAGCAAGGCATCGTTGCATCCACTGCCGTGGTACGCCGGAACACAGTGGCACTTCGTGTGCGGCTCACAGTCACTAGCACAGGTGAGCATCAGCTCTTGAGCACATGCGCAGCTTCTATGACACAAGAGAGCGTGGCAGGCGAGCCCACCACCGCTGTGATGGCCGGCCGGCCACTGGAGTGCACCCCAGCGAGCTGCAGCCGCGTCTTCACGACGTCCAGCGGCGTGGTCGCAGCCGCCGCGAGGCCACCTGCGCAGCACGGACGGCAGCCTCTGATCCGCGTTCTCCTTTTGCTGAGGTAGGACTATGCTGAGTCCTGACAGCTGGAGCCAATGGGATGTCTGCAACCGCGCGCCGCACTCCAACACTTCCTGTCGGAAAGATCAACTGAGAGCAGAGACTGACACAGCATCGGCAATGTATCTCAGCACAGCGAGTCGGACAGGCAGGGTGGGTGGCACCCCGCACCAGCGAGGCCGCCGGCCAGCAGCTCGGAGCGCAGGCCCTCTGGCTGCCCGGCCTCGCCCAGCGCGCGCTTGCCGGCCTCGTACGCGCTGAAGTGGATCGCCGTGAAGGGCACGTTCATCAGGATCTGCGGCGGCAGCGGCGCAGCGTCAGGGCACGGCCCCTGTTTGGCTTCCCCCCTTCTCGAAGCACGCAGCGAGCAGGGCTCACAGCTGAGCGCGGCGGTGCAGCAAGGGAACGCAGCAGATGCAGTCGCGCCCCATACATGCAGTGCCCTATTGCTCAAGGAATTCTTCTGCAGCCCAACAGGCCGGCCAAGAAGCGCACCGTGGTACGCAGCGATTTGAAGAATGCGCCGACGCCCTCCTCCTTCAGCATCACGCGTATGCAGTGTGCCACTCCTGAGTACGGGCTGTGCGCAACCTGGCACAGCATGCAGCATGAAGCTCAGCGCAGGTGTGCCATTGCATGCGGCCCGGAAACCTGCTCTGCAGCCACATGTGGCACGACTGCACAACTGCGTGTTGATCCATGTGGCAGATCTGCTCATTGGTCACTGTGGCACAGAAGGAGGCTGTTCACCTGCAGGCGCTGCTTCACGGTGTCGAAGGGCACATTGACGGTGTCGCTGGCGACCGTGGCGATCGCGCCCGCGGCTGCAGTTGCCAGGTGTGCCTGCCCAACATCGCCTGGGGGCACCATCCGCCGCTTGGCCTCCTCGTACGCTGCAAAGTACAGTGCGTGCGCAGGCCTGCACGGTGCATGCAGTCACATCATGCTGGCAACTGCTGCCAGGCTCCTGCGCGCCGTCAACAACTGAAGGACGCTGCATGCCGTCTGTTGCTTTTGACAAGCCCTCGAGTAGATCGAGTCACGAGTCACCAGGCGAGCCGTGCATGTGGCTCAGCAGCCCTTTGTGCCGCGTGACGCACCCTGTGCCGAGCAGCTGCGCTCGCACGCCGGCATACAGGCCGCGCCAGCCCTCTCGCCGCAACACCGCCGCCACCGCCCTGGTGACGGATGTGCCGCGCAGCTGCGGGTGCAGGTGGACGGGTCAGAAGCGTCTGGAAGGAGCTGCCACGGGACGGAAAGTATGCAGCGCCTGCAACGCCAGCCAGCATCTTGAGCAGCAGGGCAGTTGGAGGGCATCGGCGATGACGTGCCTGCTGTCCCGGGTGGGCGAGCGCCTGCATCCGGGTTTTGATCGTGTCCACTGGGTACATCGCCGTGTGCTCTGCCATGCCGGCCATCGCGCCCGCCAGCATGTGCTGGGAGAGCGGCGAATAAAGAAGTGAGATGAGAAAAGCATGAGTCAAGCCAGCACACAGCTGAGAAAATCTGACATTGCATAGCCCCAGAAGCGCATACTGTGCTGACATGGCCGCCCCTCACCTTGAGGAACGCTGAGTCGGCGACGTCAAGCGGCTCTGTCTGTGCAGGCTGTCGCAGTTCATCTGGCATGGCTCGTGGGTTGACCTCAGCCGCCCCATGCGGCATGGACACGATGCTCCGCAGCAGTGGCTATATCACGGGCAGCCTGCCAGTTTCCAACCCACCATTTAGACTCGTGTGTCAAACTTCTCCGCTGTCAAACATCGCATGTCAATGACCAGCATGTGACAGCTTTGGCATGCTACAGATGCGCACATGCGGCGGCCCGCAGCGCCGGCCCGGAGTCCTGGCCACCCGTTATGCGCAGGTCCACGGGCTTGCTGTGCGCGCTTGCGTTGCCTTGAGGCCTGAAAAGGTCGAGGGGTACGCGGGCCACGGTGTCAACCAAATGACTTTGACGGAGTCTCTCGGGATGCACAAATGCCAGCAGACCCTTCAAACAGCGGCTCTCTCTGCGCAAGCCATGAATGGATGACAGGAGGTGCTAAAGTGTTCACGATCCTGCAGAAGCATGCTCTGTGAGGTATGTCCGCCGCTAGGCAGGGTGCTCCAGAGTTCGACCATTAGCTCATCCGGCTACTAAAGTCTCTCTGAGTGGACAGTCGCTCAGAAGGTTCATTTGCATGCTTTTGTGTGCTTGTGAGGTAGTGCATTGGCTTGATGGGCTTGAGGCTGCTGGCAGTACAGCCGCATCATCGGACATTTGTTTGCAACACCAAGGCTTAATCGCACAGCAGTCAGAGCACGCCCCTCACGCATGAGCACGCCGTCACGCGCAGCGACACATCGCACCTGAGTTCACAGTTGATGTCGGGCAGCAAAGCCGGCGCAAGACCAGCTGCCTCGTCCCCGCCTCCTGCCAAGAAGATGAAGCTCGAGAACGGACCCAAATTCGTCGACGGCGAGCTGGACGAGGACCTGCACTCCAGGCAGCTTGCTGTCTATGGCCGGGAGTCGATGCGCCGCATGGCGGCCGCCAGGGTGCTGGTCCTGGGCATGAAGGGCCTCGGCGTGGAAGTTGGTGCGCAGTCTGACTGGATGCACAGATGATGCGGCATGCTTCATCGTCGCAGCCTGCCGCGCCACTGCACCCTGGCGCGGCCCCTGCTGTGGTACTGCAGTCGTTGCACAGTCTCCCTGTTGCTCCGCAGCCAAGAACGTCATCCTGGCGGGCGTCAAGACGGTGACACTCCATGATGCGGAGGCAGTGCAACTGCCAGACCTGGGCGCGCAATTCTACCTGACCGAGGCAGACGTCGGCGCCAACCGTGCAGCGGCGTGCCAGGCCAAGCTGCAGGAGCTCAATACCGCCGTCGCGGTCACGGCCACCTCCGAGGAGCTCTCTGACGCCTTCCTCGCCACTTTTGATGTGCGCCTCTGAGCTTGGCCTATGCTTGGCTCGCCTGCACGTGGTTTTGTTTTCACGCATCAGACACACATCCAGCACCTTGTGCTTGCAACAAAGGTCAGCAGACTGGGCCACAATGTGACTGGCAGAAGCGCTGCAAAGGAACCTTCAACGAGTTCTAGGACAATGAACACCCAAAAGCTGTGCCACAGGTGGTGGTCGCCACCAACCTGAGCCTGGCTGACGCTGTCAAGCTGGACCAGACGTGTCGCCAGCAGGGCGTGGCCTTCATTCGTTCAGAGCTGCGCGGCGTCTTTGGCAGCGTGTTCTGCGACTTCGGCAACACCTTCACTGTGCTCGACACGGATGGTGCGCATCCTGCATGCGGCGGTGCTGCTGCATGCACTTTGATTGGTTCTGGCTTGCATCTGGCAAACACTGTCAAGCTCCTGCCGGCATCTGCTCAAGCATGCTGGTGAGTGGGCGCAGGAGAGGAGCCAGTCACTGGCATTGTGTCAGGCGTCACTCAGAGCGAGTCCAGCACGATCGTCTCGTGCGTTGAGGACGAGCGCCTAGAGTTCCAGGTGTTCACAGGGGCTGTATGTTTGTGGAATACAGCAAGTGACTGCATGCCTGCTGCGTTGCTTTAGTGCATGTCCATGCAGCTGTGCATCTCCATGTGACTGGCTGCGCAGGCATGTTCGAGACTGAAAAGTAAGCCATAACATCGCTGTCTGCAGGATGGCCAACTCGTCTCCTTCACAGAGGTGGAGGGCATCCCACAGCTGAATGACGGCAAGCCGCGGCGCATCAAGAATGTGAAGGTGCTGTGCTGCTGCTTGAGCAGGCTGAACCTAGCGGCCATGGCAGCGCTCGATTCTGCAATGGTTTATGAGAGGAGATACACTGTGATGTTCTCATAACAAGATGTGCAACAGCTGAAGCTTTGAACTGCACCCACGCGCCTCTGTGCAATTTGCATGCAGGCGCACTCCTTCGAGCTGCAGGAACCCATCCAGGGCGAGGTGGCATACACCCGCGGCGGCCTGGTGACACAGGTCAAGGAGCCAAAGCAGCTGGCGTTCCGGCCGCTGGCTGACGTGCGGGTCTTGCACCTCGCCTGCGATCGCACGCATCGCCATCTTCTGCTGTGACTTCAAACTCATCTTGCATGCATGCATTCTCGTGCAGCAGAGGCGACGGCTCTGTGCGCTCACATGTCTGCATCTGCATCTGGCTGCACTGCGTCCAGCGCACCCTGTTGCTGCATGCAGGCGCTAGCGGAGCCGGGCGAGTTCCTGCTGTCGGACTTTGCCAAGCTGGAACGCTCGGCGCAGCTCCACCTCGGCTTCCAGGCACTTGACGCCTTTCAGGTGCGGCCGTACCTGGTCAAGTGCATGCATGCAGACTGGTCTCCTTCGATCTGTCAAAGTGCAGTTTATGAGTAGGCATAGACCAGCTGGTGTGCTGCATCAGGTCGAGCATGGGCGGCTGCCGAAGCCAGCGTCACCAGAGGATGCAGCAGCAGTCATCTCAGCAGCCCGCAAGCTGGCCGAGGCATCCGGCAACACGGGGGACATCGATGAGGATGTCCTCAGGCTGCTGGCGTATGGCGCAGCCGGCGAGCTGAATGCCATGGCAGCCATGTTCGGCGGCATCATTGGGCAGGAGGTGTGTCAGAAATGGGCACTTTGGCGGTGCAATTTTGTCCGGAGAACACAGTGCAGTTTGCTGTGGTGGTTCGCACCACGAATGTGTGTGTCCCTGAAGCATTACCACCTGCGACAGGCATTTGTCTGTTTCAACTTGATGCTTGTGACATCCTGCAGGTCATGAAGGCCGTCAGTGGCAAATTCCACCCGCTGTTTCAGTGGTTCTACTTTGACAGCGTGGAGTCGCTGCCGCCTGTGGAGGAGCTCAGGCCCGAAGCCTGCGCCCCCAAGGCAAGCGAAGCTGGCAGCAGAAGCAAGTTGGCTATTGTCAGATCGCAAACGATCATGCTGTCATGCTCCACATGTGTCAACACCTGCAGCACCTGCTTCACTTTCACTCCACTGGGGTCTCACACCTGCAGTCACTATCCTGCAGGGCACGCGGTACGATGGTCAGGTGGGCGTGTTTGGTGCAGCGCTGCAGGAGAAGCTGCAGAGCCTGAACCTGTTCCTGGTAGGCGCGGGCGCCCTTGGGTGCGAGTTCGTGAAGAACCTGGCGTGCATGGGCGTGGCCACCGGCGGCACCGGCCGGGTGACCATCACCGACGATGATGTCATCGAGAAGTCCAACCTGAGCCGCCAGTTCCTGTTTCGCGACTGGGACATCGGCAAGTGAGTCCAGCAGTG